>JAJHSJ010000001.1:60794671-60997901 GCA_021015155.1 Magnolia officinalis
GGCTTGCTAATCTTCATCCAATCTCAAAGGACCTTTATCCAGCTATAAGGATCCTCATATGACTTCAAGGGACCTTCATCCATTTGCAAGGATCTTCATGTAATTGCAATTATCTTGAAGCTGTCATGAGCAATTTCTCCTTCTTCTCCTTCAAGGGAGAGTTGTGTTTCATGGATCTCAATACCCTAAATTCAATGGCCATAGTAACGAGATTAAGTAATCCGTGAAAGGTTAATTATTCATCCTTTTGAGGGAACTAGCTGCGTGTTGGGATGGAAGGTCTCCACTGTCGGGATAACCGTGCCATGGCCCTACCACACATAGGGATGTGAATGTTTGCGAAATTTAGGTTCTTGTGTTTAGGCCTAGCCGAGCACTTGCCTTTAGGGATCAAATCAAGTGTCTCATCTAGGAGACCCATCATGCTTGAATTGGATTGACTTGATCATGCACTAGCTTTGACTAGTCCTTGGACCCGAGGACATATGCGGAATGTGTGGTCCTAGTGTGTGCTTTGGCTCACCTTGCAAGTTTACATTAGTGGCAGACACATGAGTGTGGTTTTGGCACATGCACATGGATGCAATCGTGGTCCATATGTTCCAACATAAGATCTTACTGCTACCTTTAGGAACTTATTTGTGGCTTAGATCTTCATGATCAAAGCATCCATCAAGTGGTTTTCTAGCTAGGCTTGGTGCTTAAAAGGTTTAAATTTTTAATAGAAGGTTTTTAACTATTGATCCTTTCTTTCAACTATTAAAAGTTTTTTTGTTGTGATTGATAGACATCTAATAGGTAGTCCACCCTGTAGGCTGGCATGGAAGTTTGGTCAAGAATGGATGCCATTGGATAGTGGAGAGATTAGGTCAGTTTGTGGCTTAGATCTTAATGATCAAAGCATCCATCAAGTGGTTTTCTAGCTAGGCCTGGTACTTAAAAGGTTTAAATTTTTAATAGAAGGTTTTTAACTATTGACCCTTTCTTTCAACTGTTAAAAGTTTTTTTGTTGTGTTTGATAGACATATAATAGTTAGTCCACCTTGTAGGCTGGCATGGAATTTTGGTCAAGAGTGGATGCCATTGGATAGTGGAGAGATTGGGTCAGTTTGGGTGTACGTACTTCTAATGGGATAGGGCATTACCCAAGTCTTATAGGTGTGAGGAGCACCATGATAGGTGCACCCTCTAAAACCTCATTCCTTTTTATAAATAGATCCTATCTGGGGGGATAGAGCTAGAGAGAGCCTTGGACATCCACACCCCCTAGGAACATCTGATGTGTGAGAGAAAAAAAAATAAGACAGAAGGAGAAGAAGAGAGGACGCCTGATGTGTGAGAGAGAGAAAATAAGAAGAAAGGAGAAGAGAAGAAGAGCGGTCATGGTCCGTATGTTCCAACATGGAATCCTATTGTTTCTTATCTCAAGGAACTTATTTGTGGCTTAGATCTTAGTGATTGGACTGTCCATCGGGTGGTTTTTTAATTGGACCCAACGCTTAAAGTTTTTAAATGTTTCATTGAAGGTTTCTAAACCTTAATATTTTCTAACCGTTAAAAGTTTTAGACATCTAATGGTTTAGATCATATAGTCCACCTTGTAGGCCGGCATGGGATTTTGGTTGAGAGTGGATGCCACTGGATACTAGAGAGATTAGGTCAATTTGGGTGTATGTACTTCTGATGGGATAGGGCATTACCAAAGTCCATAGGTGTGAGGAGCGCCATAACAGTTGCACCCTCTAAAACGTTATTCCTTTTTATTAATTGATCCTATCTCAAGGGCTTAGAGCTAGAGAGAACCTTAGAAGTCCTCACCCCATAGGAACATATGATGTGTGAGAAAGAAAGGCAAAAAGAAGAAAGGAGAAGAGATGAAGAGTGGTCATGGTCCATACGTCCCAACATGGGATCCTATTGTTACCTCAAGGAACTTATTTGTGGCTTGGATCTTAGTGATTGGATTGTCCATTAGGCAGCGGTTTTCTAATTGGACGCAACGCTTAAAAGTTTTAAATGTTTCATTGAAGGTTTTTTAAGCTTAAATTTTCTTTCTAACTATTAAAAGTGTTTTATCATGCTTAATGGATGTCTAATGGTTAAGATCTTATAGTCCACTTCTTAGGCTAGCATGGGATTTTGGTTAAGTGTAGATGCCACTAGATAGTGGAGGGCTTTGGTCAATTTAGGTATATGGACTTTTGATGACTTAGGGCACACTAAAGTTTGTAGGTGTGAGGAGCATCATAACAAGTGCACCCTCTAAAACCCTGACACCTCATAAATAGATCCTACCCCAAAGGGGTTAGAGCTAGAGAGAGCCTAGATGTCCCCATCCCCTAGGGATGTCTATGCGTCAGAGAAAGAAAGAAAAGAAGAAGAAAAGGGAAAATGAGATCTCCCTCTAACAGACTTCATACATGTGGGGTCCACCTAGTGGACTACTCTCAAGTGTGTGTCCTGAGCCCTACTGAAGGCGTGCATGTGGCATTTGCATCTCTTTTCTGGGATAGATTGAGGAGAGACTTCCAAAGTTGGAAGATTAACATCAAGCTACAACAATAATCACATGCTACAAATCTGAGTAAGATCTTAACATTGGTTTTTTCCTAATTTTTGGAACTTGTTATCATCTAGACAGTGATAGTAAGATTTCTAAATCTGGATTATTTTAAATTTTTTTTTTTTATTCTTTTGTCTTTCAAAAATCCGCTAATAGGTAATGAAAAAGTGCTTCACTTATGCAACTGTCTTTTAATTCTAAGGCTAAGGTTAACTTATGTTATGTCTGTGGTATCCTTATCAATGCATGTATTGCTGGTATAGAAACATAGTCATATCATAAGGGAAATATCGCATGTATCATAGAAAGTATCGCTGTTTAAGGAAAATTTGGGAAAACGTTGGGAAAATGATGGAATTTTTCAGTGAAACTTCATGAGAGATTAAAAGAGACATGATTCCACACTTAAAACATTATTAGAAACCAAGTAAGCATAATAAGTTTCCCTTGTATATAGTTCTAAACTGTGTTGTTTGACAAAAGTGCACTTATAACAAAAAAAGAGTTCATGTGATTCATAAATTATATAGTACGAGTAACAAAAAAGAAGATTGCATTTTGTACTAAAAAATAAAAAAAGAAATAAGCTAATTTTTAATAAAAAAGTTTATTTTGAAAAAACAAAAGAGTGTGGTAATTTGTAGATTATTTTTAAAATAATGATCTTAAAATTTTTCCCTATTATTTTATTTAAAAATATATTTTTTTTAAAATTCAAGAAATCATTTGCAATTCGTAAATCAGCATACAAAATAGTGTCCATTGATTTTTTAACATTCCACTTACATATTAAATGGGTGAATAAGGAGGATTTTCCCAAATTCGAAAATCGGAGCTTCAAATCCATGACTTTGCATGAAAAAAGAGCATAGTGATGAATTTCTACCAATTCTAAGCAAAAGAAATAAGGAAAAACAAAGTTACAAAAAATCTTACTAAATGGTTCTAACTTGTTTTCGCTCTTCTATTGCAATACCCAAGCCTTGATTTCTTTCTAAACAACTTAAAAGAGTCATCTAGATCCTACCATGAAGAGATTTTAAAAAATAAAGGGGGAAAAGAGTAGAGTTTTTGGAATTTTAAAAAAATTTTGGCACAAATATCCACAAAAAAGATAGGTGCATTGCCTCCCTGTCGGCAAAGTATTGATGATATTAGGAATAATTATAAACGTGTCGTGAGAAATTTTGCGATCTATCGAGCTATCAACGATATATCACACAACACTGTGTACACTCCACCTAACAGTAGATCAGTCGATCATGACAGATTCACGAGGGTGACTTCTCACAAAAACCCTAGCCACCTGATTCCTTAACGTTTAGAACACCCGATTTAGCAACCTATCTAAAAGGTTAAGGATTCAGTTGGCTAGGGTTTTTATAGAAGTGTCTCTCCTAATCTGACCTGCTCCATACAGGAGAATCTTAAAGTTCCTCCCTTTATTTCATATAAGACCCATGCGATACCTGTATCGGTCGATACTATCAATATTGCAAACATTGGTTATGAGTTTATAGTTAGATCATTGGTTTCCTTTTCTAACACAAGGTTTATTAATAAAATCTTTTGGCCCTTCTCCACTTGGTCTCCTTAACACTAGCTATGTTAACACTCCGTTGTTTCATCTTATATACGAACTCCATACTCTTACCTGTCAATTTTCCTATATTCCAGATTGGCACAAGAACACCTTTGCCTACTTCTCACAATTGGGTGCTATTGTGACGTGTTGCTTGTAGGGAATGCACTAGCCAACCCTTGCCCATTTATTTTTTTCACTCGGATTCCGATTCAGTGCGTTGCTTATAGGGAAAGCCCTAGCATGAGTTTGGAAAAGTCATATTGTTTGGTTTCATATTGGAAGTTGTGGCATAAGACAGCTGCCAACCTGACACAACTCTGCTCCTTTATCCCAACTGGGGACCGAGAATGAGAGAAAAAAGCTCACACAGGTGAAGTATAATAGACTATTACATAGGTTGATTAAATCAAGCACTATTTGGTAGTCTATAACATAGGCTGATTTCAATCAACTTGTTTAGTACCATAATAGTGAGTCCATAACTTTATAGATGAAGATAATAGTTTATGCATTATAAATGCTCAATCCCCAAATGGTTTAATACCAAATTTTGAGGCCAAAGACCCAAAAACTTAGCTTTATAAAGGTCAGGTTGATAAGCAACATTCTTACTAAAGAATGGGCCGATACACCTTCGAACAAATGTCAAAAGTACGAAAAATGATATATTCTTGTGCTCCTCATTTTACATCTTTTGATATTTTCACATTTGTTGGTATAAATTGCACTAATACAAGTCCAATATGGTGTAATATGCTTGCTTAAGAAAAAACCATATTTGGAGCGTATGTATTGGAGTGATGCACATAATGCTACCCCAGGCATACCGCGTATTGGAGGAAGTAGCATACTGCGTACCCATTCCCATACCACGTGCCAAAGTGACCCACGATCCAAGTATCCTTGCCCATGCCTACAACAGAGTACTATTGTGTCGATGTTTGAGTATCCCTGGCCATGCCTACAACAAAGTACTATTGTGTTCTTGTTTGAGTCCTACAAGCTTGTAGACTCTAACGGAGTGTCAGTATGGCCAATCTTCCTCCAGTGCCTACTACAGAGTACTTTTATGTTCTTGTTTGAGTTCTACATGATTGTAGACTCAAATGGTGTCAGTATGGACAATCTTCATCATGCACTATTCCCACTCAACACATTTTTGTTCTAGTACACTGTACACCAAACTGCATAAAGCTTTAGACATTTACACATTGTTCACATTTTATGTCCCTTTGATGGAATGCCATTTTGTTCCTGTTTGTTGAGCCTGCACACCCGTAGACTTGTAAATTTTGTGAGTGTCATCCATTACACTCAACCTGTTCCAACACACAGCGATGCAACAACATGAACACAAGCCCCATGCAGGAGCTTTGATCCATCTATGATCATCTGTTCATCCAACCATAATTAAACTGATTACGCATTGTTCACCTTCCCAGTATAGTAAATACTTTGGTTTTTAATTTTAATATCAATGGTTTTCCTGTGAGATATATGTAACATTTTGTGTTATTATACATTAGCCAACTACACATTCTACACCCTCTTACAAATAGGATCTACTTTGGGTTTTCCTTTTAATCAAGGGTTTCCCCCAGGAAATGAATATAACACCTTGTGGTGATTCGCCACAAATCAATAAAATCCGTTAAAAGTGGAAATTTGTTCAGTTCCATGTGTTTTTCTAATCACGGGTGACAAATTCCTGTATTCCATGGAGGACATAGTATCCGAAATTTGGTGAATGTTCCTAAGATGCCCTCTCCGTGGTGAGCATTCCCTAGCCTATAAATTGTCCATACATTTCAGGTCACACATGTACGGAGAATGATAGCCAACAATCTACATTTGGAGGCAGATGGTTTGCTCTCCTAATGAATGGGCTGTCTTGAAGTTCAGGAATAGGACATGCATTTTTGAGACCGCATATGAACTTCCCAGATGTCCCACACATCAGCACGTATTGAGTGTTTTTGAGTGGCACGTATAGAATGTGATTCTAGAATTAGCATTCCTCAGTTGTGATCCCATCAACGAAATCAGATGTGCCAAAGCTGACATTAGCGTGCAGCATGCTTTTTTTTTTTTTGCCACAAACACTTACAAAAAAATATCAAGCCAATTTTGCATCATAACATGCGGCCGCATGCTAATTGTCTACTATATTTGACACGTGTGGCAAGTTTTTATTTGGACTTGAGAATGGAGCTCTAGAACTAACTTCAACTATATATATATATATATATTACATAACTAACTTCAAAATTGTTTTTAAAAAATAGACAAAAGATTGTTAGTATCCACTTTCCCAAACAAGCGCATCCTGAATGAGAAGGCACCATTTCACTTGTGTTTTAGAAGTCTCACCAATGCTTGCAACCCTTCCTAGAAGGGATATGCAAAACAAACTCCTAATTACTGAAAAAAATAAGAAATTCGTTCCTCACAAGAGATTCATACTCCAACAATAACGAAGGCTCCATTTACTGGGAGATTATGCAAAATTAGGTTTAAGCCTAATAACGATTTTGGGCCTCATATCCTCCATTCACATCTCTAGAGTGATGCTTTCTTACATTTATATCGCAACTTTAGACAAATGTTTACTTCTTTTTTTTTTTTCTCAGAACTTCCAAAATTGTTATTAAGTGAAAGAATGCTTTTCCTTTTAGAAAAATGAATTCAAAATATATTGAATATTGACATCTAATTTTGATTTAATCACACATTCACAATTTCGCTAAAAGTGTCTCTCTTCTCTCTTTGTGATTCAACTGCATATTGAGACCTCTGGGACCATTATTACACAGGCATGACCAATGAGAGTTTTATTTATTTTTATTTTTTTATTATTTTTATTATTTTTATTTTTACATATATATATTTTTTAAAGCGTGGTGTTGGCTACAACATGCCACATTCAACCATCGCAAAAACATTAATATCTTAATGTAGCAATTTTTTTTTTTTCAACACGGTTTAAAAGAATGTTTATTTACAAAAAGAAATGCTAAAGTTTCGTCGTATTTATCTATTTTCATACTTCAAAAAGTGCAGGATGACCACAAGGGATTTTGGGTTTTTTCCTACAAATCTGGCCTCTATCCACCAATCTGGGCTACTTCCGATAGGACAAATTCATAGCCAGACCTCGTTCGTGTAGACCATTCCGCATTACAACAGTCCAATGATCCTAGCTGTCGATTTCTAGGTCTAGAAGCCTTTTTATTATTCAAAGTCAACTGTTGGTCAGACTGTTCTCTTAACCACCCATTTTCACAGCATTGATTGACCACAGAAATGAGATTCAATTGTGTATGCTTGCTGGCATTTTAATTTAGCATGCATCACCATGCCCTTTCCCTTCGTTTGAGCCACGTAAGCAGTGGGCTCCACTCTCTAGTTGGGCCACTATACTTTGAGTCAAACCATCAGCGATTCATATGATTTTGACAGTTTGATATGCCTGATGGTTGGATTGGCCTGATTTTCTTTGTGAGGTGATCTACTTTGTTACAACCACCATTATATTGATCAGATGTCCTGCAAAAGTGACACATCTTCAAGAATGATGACATTGCATGCTAAGTTAGCATATATCTAGCTGCAGGTGATCAATTTTACTTAGAAATCACAATAATCAAATAACCATAAACCCTAAACCTTAAACCATGGACCCTTAACGCCCCAGTTTTGCCCATTCTACATCAACAGCTGGTTAGCTTTTCTTAATCTGCAGCAGTCCACCAATGATCAGCTAGGTCATCCAACTGGTGTAAATTACAGTTTGGTTACAGTTATGTTCTCCTCTTTTTTTCTTGAAATGAAACACTAAATGCCTGAAAATGAAACACTAAATGCATTTATTTCATTTTTTTAGGTTACATTTGGTTCTAATTTTAATCCAAGTTTTATCGTAAGCAATCATAGAACACTTACTGTTTGGTGATCAAACCCAGAACTGTGAACTCGTTTCCGGTTCCTTGAGTTCGAAGACACTGTAGCTCTACAGCAGGGATGGGATACTTCACTCCTGAATAAAGCTGACTACAGCGGGAATATCACAGGATGTTCCCCCTTTCTCGATAGTTAGCTGGAATTGGCTAAGATCAATGGTAATTAGAGGATGTGTCTCCGTTGCTAAGAGAGGCGTAGCTGGACCGCTTCGAACTCAGCATTTTATCTCCAACTCGCGTACCAACGGCTAGCATGCACTGGTACCTGCATTGCCACGACGTCCGCAGGCATGGGAATCTTCGAAACCATGCCGTGTACGAAAGGTTCAGCTAACTTACCCCTGTCCAGTAACCATCTGAGTGGGGTACGAGTAGCAAAAGAGATTTAAGATCATCTAACTTCGTTCCAGGAACTCCCTGGGGCGGCTACCATGTATATATCTACACAGGTGATCAATTACTTAGAAATCACAATATCAAATGACATAACCCTAACCTTAAACCATGGACCCTTAACGCCCCAGTTTTGCCCATTCTACATCAACAGCTGGTTAGCTTTTCTTAATCTGCAGCAGTCCACCAATGATCAGCTAGGGTCATCCAACTGGTGTAAATTGCAGCGTTTTACCCCTATCCATGACAGGGTCCAACAGAGATGGAAGGTCCAGATCTCATCCAACTGGGTACCACACATATGGATATTCAATGCTTGATAACTAACTTATAGATAATATTCACATTCTAGTTATTTTTTCCTACTTTGTGGAGAATTATCTTATTGTAATAGAATCTATTGGATGGTTTGCAGGATCCGATGGCCGTGATAACAGGAAATCTGGCCCTCCTTTCTAGTTCAGTGTCTCAGATGAATTATGGAGGAATTACCATCCATGCTTCTACCATATTTCTGTACCTAATCTTATTATTCAAGAACTTCTTAACCAGAAAAATTCATTTTCTGGCGCCTTTGCTTGCAACTTTCGCTTCATCAATCGGGTTTTCTTTGAATTATTTGAATTACAAAGGCCGTGTTTCAGTGGCTGTTTGGAAAGCATGGAACCAACTCATTTCTTTTGGGTGTTTATATGTTCTTACTCAGGTTAGTAATCACTCTGCTATTACTTAAGTTCTCTACATACTACAATGTGTCTTCACCACTATTTTACCAAAATGTTGCAACTAATCAAAATGGAGCACACGTAGCATGTGCATGCGAATTCAATCTTAGATGGGCACATTGTTGACGGAGCATTAGCCCAAAAATTAGAATAATTTGACCATCCATATCGAATTTGGGTCTTCAAATAGTTGCATGGTTAGGGTTACTCCATCCGATTCCATTCTTGGTGTATGATCCCTATAGTGGGCCCACAATTTGGGTAGCCTGGATTGGTATGCATGTATGCCCCATGTCTCATGATGAGCTGAGAGAATCTTAGGTCGAGTTTGTTTTCAAATTACAACAGTAAATGGGTGGAAATGGGTAATGATTACTTCTATAATTGTATGGTGACATCACCTACATTTAACTGCAATGATGAGTTTGCTCCCATTGTTTTTCACTCAGAAACCACTGTAAAAATGCTAGTTTATAATGAAGAAATCAATGATTACAATTTCCTTTACCTGTTTACTTTACAAGTGCATTTGACACTCGATTTACGAGCCATAATTGTTGTTTAAACAAACACCTTGAAATTATAATGATGGCTCATTTACTTTGCATTACATGGGAAATTGGAAAACCAAACAGCCCCATAGCGAATCATGCCAAACGTAGTTTTTACTTTACTAGTCTAGCTCATTATTTTGCTAATGTTTGTCACCTAGAAATTCTAATGATTGTATTTGCTTTTCATGAATGTGTCCAAAATTTAAGTGACTGTAATCAGAAATCAGGTTTGCCCTGCCTTGGATGGGCCACACCACAAATTCTTTTTGTAACCATCCACAAATTATTTCCCCAAAGTCCTCCAATGGAATACTTAGGATTTTTTGAGTGGTGTGACTTTTAGGACATGGCCCATCCAAGTTAAAGCCTGCCCGATGATTGAATTGGATGTTGTAGACTTCTGCACCATGTTTGAAAATGAAGCCAATTATAACTTCAGTAAAGAAAAGTGAGAAATCACTATCTTGTGGATTTCTCAAATTGGAAAACGAATTTCCCAAATCTTCTGTTTGTATGTTTGTATGGCATCTTTTGATTGATTAATGGGAGAAGTGATAATGGCTTCTTTTTTTTTTTTTTTTTTTTTTTTTTTTTTTTTTTTTTTCAGGTTATAATTTCAAGGATTTCACTATCTATTGAACGAAACAAATTAGTTGGATTTGTTATTTCGGCTTGTTTACTGCATATGGTAAGACCTTTGCTTCAAATATAATGCTTGGATTTACCATCATATCATACTACTTTAAATTGGTACCTCACCCAACCTGGTGGGACCCAGAATAAGTGGTTCATGGACAAAATTCCCAATGATGGATGCTCTAAGCTCCTTGATCAATGTCTTTCAATGGTCCATTTGCTGAAAGGTGGGCTTGTTGCCAAATTTCCAAAAGTATCCGTTGTCAGGAACTTGCCGATAGCCATTGGAAATGAGCTTGACTGTGTAAAACCATTTATGGTTTGTGTCCACTCTAAATACACAGATGGTTGTACAGTTGGTGAATATGGACAGTCCGTCTGATGAGTCCCCACTGTGCATGACCTACGGTTGGAAGAATCATGGCAGGTATGAAGTGATTAGTGTTCTTAAGTCAGAGTGGTTTCTTTACCATAGTGAAAAGCTAAAAATCTATTTATCATATTCAAATGGGGTGTTGATCTTTGTACCAAGGCCGTCAGCAGAAGGGCCCACCAGATGGATGGTCCATAATGACCAGTGTACGACTACTTTTATTACAAGGCAAGAGACATATGACTCCATAGCACAATAATTGTTACTCATTGAAGGGAGAAATTACAAGTGTGGGAGAGTATTGGTACATAATGACCAGTGTTAGACTACTATTACAAGGCAACAGAACACTTACTCCATAGCACAATAATTGATACTCATTGTAGGGAGAAACCACAAGTATTAGAGAGTATTGGATATTAGATCTCTCTCTTTATTTAATAATAATAATAATAATAACTTTGAGCTTTGTAATTACAAAAACTTCCCATTTTGGTTTCTCTTAACTTATTAAACTAGAGCTTAAAAAGTGTAAATATCAACCAGTGTACAAAGACTTATACTGCAAGGCAAGGAACAATGATTGCATTGCAGAAGGAACTTGAAACTTCCTCATAAAAATAACAATAATAACAATAATGAGTCAAGTGGATTCTCTAAAAATTGATACTGGATATTAAATTTTCTCTAGTTTATTTAGGGCGTGTTTGGCTGCACCAAATTCCATGAATTTCGTCATATAATTAGGCCAATTAATCATGAAATATTTTGGAATTTCATGATTTCGTTGTAACGAAAGGAACCCTTATAAAAAGCATCTCTTTGTGCAAAAGCTTCTCAATATCTGTTACTCTTAGCTTATTAAGCTGGGGTAAATAGGTGTCTAGATTAACCAGTGCACAACTACTTGTCTCCATTGGAGAATGAACTGGAATCTTATTCATTCGAAATAATTGATCTAGTGGGCCATCTAATAATTGATACTCATTTTAGGGAGAAATTAAAGTTATTAGAGAGTTCTGGATATTAGCTTTTTTCTTTTTATTTTTTAAATAAAAGCATTTGTCATTGTAATGTCTTGTGTGAAAGCTTTTCAATTCATGTTCTTAGCTTTTTAAGCTAGGGCATAAAAATCATTTCAACTACATTTAGAGAGGTTCTTTTTTTTTTTTTTTTAACAAAAAAAAAAAACCTCTCTAAATGTAGTTGAAATGATTTTTATGCCCTAGCTTAAAAAGCTAAGAACATGAATTGAAAAGCTTTTGTAGTTTATGATTCCTATAAAATGAATGTTTGAGCACGATCTATTTTGGCCATTGATGACCAAAAGAGAAACTATGGACTTTTGCACTAGAAACTATATGATCAGCTCATGGTTTGCAAAGTAGGTTATTGATTTGATGGGCCCCACTGAAGATGGGGGATGCCCTAAAGTTCTTCCAATCTAAGGATCTTAACCCTATTCAATTATTGGCATAAAATTAGAGAGTTAGGAATAAATTTCAATAGCTATCCGAAGAAAAGAGACAAGATTAGATACATAGATATTCCAATTTGGAAGATACATTGGAATTCCTCACTCATATTCCCATTAGTTCAAGGATCTAGATCAACAATCCATGGAGGACAATGTTCATGTGTTAATGCATTAGAACTCATAATCTCTTAACAAAATGTCCATTGTTTTAACAAACATTTACAACTAACCGAGGTTGTATCTTAAATCCCATGTACAAATGATTATATATAAATATATATATAATTATATTATATTATATTACTTTTTAATATTGGAGTCTGAGTTCTTTGTCAGTGACTGGCAGGGAACTTCCCTTCAGTTTGGGGAGTTTATATACGTGGGACGATGGTTTGGTGATTCAGACCATCTTCGTCACTAATCAGATGAACAAATCAGGGACATGTTCTTGTCCTAATGGATTAGGAAGCTATAATTTCTTTAACAAGAGTGCCCATTGTTTAACAAAAGTGTTTACTACTTATACTATATCTCTACTATAAAAACTAACCGAGATTGCATATAAAATCTCATGTACAAGTAATTATACAAATTGCATTCGAATCCCAGTTCTTGTTAGTGAGGAAGTTCCTTATTATGCTTGTACATGTGGGACCAATGGTGTGGTGATCCAGACTATTAAGCTCATGTCTCTCATCATCAATGGATCATGCACAAAAATTCCTCTCAATCAGACAACTCTATATAACCTTTAGTTTCTTGGTATGCAACAAACATGTTTAAGAAGCAACAATCCTCCTTCAAGGGAAAAAGGGCCAATGATTGGATGGCGAGGATCTTCAAATTTGGAAGATTTTGGGGGTATGGTCAATTCATGGATGGGGCCATCATCAATCAATGCCTTGGATAAGCCAATTTCAGCCCCTCCACATGAGAACTTCATGAGTTCCTTATTAGTCGTTAACAGAGAACCCAAGACTCTTTTTTTTTTTTTCTTTTAATAAAATACTTGAATACAAACACTTCATCATTATAAGTTGATATTAGCCAGTATTTATTATCCACTGTGGAATGAAGTTGGCACCGCAAAAGCCTATTTTAACACTAGAGGTTACATTAGCTTTTAGAATATTAACTAGAAGAGGGCCTACTCTAATTTAGAATCAGAGGGATGTTTTTGACATTTTATTTTATATTATTTTGAAATATCGAGTCACTCCAAATGTTCAACAACAGCTGCCATTATTAAACTGATCGACCGTTTTAATAATCTTGGCCACATAAAAGTATTTAACACATGATTGAATGTGATTAGGGGGCTTCATCTATTATCTCCCAGCCATGCTAAGTTGGAGGTCAAGTTGAGTTTTTTTTTTCTTGAGAAGAAAATTTATAATTTTTCTATGAGCTCATGGTCTCCCAATTTCTGTCTATTGGTACCACCAATTTCGGAGATTTCCAGTAGATCACCCAATAATCTAAATATGGTTGTAGATGCGGAGGGTCCTGTAATTTTCCTACTTGACTGTGATATGAATGCGTGAAAGAAGCTTTCAGCGTTCCAAACCATACCAGAGGAGCGGATGTGTTCCCATTGGAAATTCTGATACAAGCAAATGTGGAAAGGACTTTAGGTGAAACTTCCTTTTCCCTACTTTATTGTTTTTTCAAATGTGGACTTTTTTCTCATCCACATATCAATGTTTTTGGCCCATTCCCTATCCCTACTTAGATTGTCAATAAAGGGTGGTTGAATGATAAGAACACTTCCCCCCCCCCCCCCCCCCCCCCCAAAAAAAAAAAAAAAAAAAAAAACTCTTAAGAAGTTCTGATACATTTAGTTGCAGTTATCATCCTGATATGATGGACGGTCCAGCATTGGTTCAGGTGGGCCACACGTTTTAGTGAACTAGTCATCTGTATGTTAGGCCATTTGTGGTGGACCTGGGGCCAACTTGGCACACCCTAAACAAAATGCATGTATCTGTAACTTACAGTGTTTTAATTTGCAGTCAGATTGGGGTGGGCCATCCAAAGGTAGGAATCATGCAATAGAGGCGGCACCGACGTGGACGGCAAACCTACTTATTGCGTGCCAAACCTTCTTTCATGTGGTGAGCCATGCAAACTGCAAACCCTTTCTTCTTTAAATATCTTCACTATTAAGTCCACACGCACCGTTGGCCCACATGTCAACATAAGCCACAAGGGGCCACATCCACACATCACGCCTCTCCACTCACCGGACAAGATGACTGGTTAAGGTTTTAAAAAGAAATTTTACAAAAATAAAAAAGAAATTTACATCATATAGATTTTACATTCCGGTTTCTTTATTTATTTATTTATTTATATAATAGTTCTCAGTAAATACGTAATTAATTTAAGTAATTGTCATTGTTGTATCGTGAGCAAGGATTCGGATTGCGTACTGAGTTACTCAGTAGGCTCCTATCGTATTGAGTAAACTCAGTTGGCCACATTGAATGTATTTGATTTATCCACGCTGTTCATCCTTTTTTTTTTTTTTTTTTCAGATTATTTTAGTGCTTGAGCCTAAAATTGAAGCATATCCAAAGCTTAACATATCATAGGAAATAATGGGAATAATGATTTCCACCATTGAAACCTTCTGATGGCCCACAGTGATGTTTATTTGTCATCCAACCTCTTCATAAGATCACAAATACATGAATGAATGGAAAACAAAAATATCAGCTTGATCCAAAATTTCTGTGGCCTCTAAAATTTTTTCAATGGTAGACGTTCAATTCATACCGTTTCCTATGGTGTGGTCCACTTCAACATTTATATATGCTTCATTTCTTATCTCATGCAATTAAATTATCTATTAAAATGGATGGATGGAGTGGATAAAATACATAAATCATAGTGGGCCCCACAGGTTTTACTCGTGTACTGGGTTACTCAGTACGCAATCCGCTTCCCGTGAGCAAAGGATGTGTAATGGCATGGCCTCATCGTGATGTGTATTATGTGAAATTCACTTTGATCAGCAGGTCTGTTATCCACCGACAGGGACGAGAATCAGGTCCATCCATGATTTTGATGGACCGCATGATTGTACAAAGCAACACTCACCTTTTAAATTGTTTAATTTCACACCCTCCTAGCCCTAACTTGTGATGGTTAAGAGTAGATTTCATATATTCATGATGGTGGGCTTTGAAAAATTCAAGAATTGACGTCTCTCCCAATTCTTGGCCCAACGGAATCACATGTCGTCCTGATTCTGATTTTCGCCCTGGGCTTAACAAGTGATTACACATCTCCGAGTCTAAGAGTCAGAGTGGATCTCACAATATATCATGGTGGCCCCTCTCAACATCAGAGGTGGGCTCTCACCAGTTGGGAGAGGGAGATTTTTTAAGGAGCCTAAGTCATGTGCATGTGAAATGCACTTTGTAAGATAGATGATTCCGTTGGTGACCTATGATGCTGGCGGATAATATCAAAGTAAACGGGTGGAAGAGAGATGTCCATCTTGTATATAGTTGGGAGAGAGATGTTCATCCTTGATTTATACAGGGCCACACCATGATAATTATATAAAATTCATTCTAATCATTAAATGCCACACCAAAATTTATGCCTTTAGGCTCAATAATAATCATTAAATGCCACACCAAAATTTATGCCTTTACGCTCAATAATAGGTCTACCTGTGATTCGCGTGGGCTGCACTAAAGTTTGCAATCTTGGTGACCACCTGAATTAGGGATGGGACTGATTTTTAACCATGGTACTTAACATATGGGTTGAAGCACCTGCTACGTCATGGTTGGCCCCACCCGAAGTCACTAACCACCCTATGATTGTCTTACCATAAGTTGAGAAAGCTGACGGATGGTACAGTAATAATTACTTAATTAATGGAATTGGTCATTGGAAACCATTAGGCAAAAGTAGCTTAAATTCTATATTAAGTAGGTAGTTTCTGGTAAAATTCCCTTAAAAAGAAATTCCATTGGTCAACATACGTGTGTACGTGAATGGAGGACCGGACAGGAATCCCCCATAGCACCTGCTTCAACGGGGTGTAAAACCACCCAAGCTTGTGGGGCCCACCATGTTGTATATGTAAAATCTGATCATGCATTAGGTTCTATCCTCAATTTTAGGACCTGATACAAAATATCTGCAAAATATATAGCTTAGGTTGGCCACAGCACAGGGAACAGTGAGGATGGTATGTCAACCATAGGTTTCTGCGTAGGAATGTCGAATTTCATTTGGTCCTTACTCTTGCTCCAGTGGTAGACTCTTAGGGCCTGTTTGGCCAGGCAGATCCCACGGTATTAGGAAGGATGGGATAGGCATGACGAGCCAAACAGATCCAGTGAACTTGTCCCGGGGTATAAGCAATCCCATGGATCTTAAGACAATCCATTGACACCATCATCATTACCTTAAAATTGATCCCATCCCTCCTAATACCATGGGATCTGCCTGGCCAAACAGGTCCTTAGGCAGATCCCACGGTATTAGGAGGGATGGGATTAACAATAACCTGGGATAGGCATGACGAGCCAAACAGATCCGGTGAACTTGTCCCGGGATATGAGCAATCCCATGGATCTTAAGATAATCCACTGACATCACCATCATTACTTTAAAATTGATCCTATCCCTTAGTTGGATGGATTGGAAGGTAAAATCCTGGGATATGCATGGCGTGCCAAACAGACCCAATGAATGCGGGATCTGCCCGGCCAAACAGGCCCCTTGAGGGGGCGTTTGGGGCATGGGTTTAAGTGGGATTTCGTGAAAGTGCGTTTCGAGATCTCACGGATCATTGCAAGGTGTGTTTGGACTCACATCGGCGTGGGCTGTGAAACCCCTCCCTGGAATCTGCGCCGGAGCAAGGGATTTCAGCTGGATTTCGTGTGCCTAGTAGTTGGTGCTATGTGGGGCCCATCATGATGTATGTATTTTATTTATGCCATCCATCTATTTTGAAATATAATTTTAGGATTTGATTACAAAATTGATGTAGATATAAATCTCAGGTGGACCACACCATGGGAAAACAGTAGTGATTGAATTACACCATTAAAAATCTCCCAGGGCCAACTATAATGGTTATTTGACATCTAACCTGTTGATCAGGTCATAAAGAATTGGAAGAAGGGAAAAATCAGTTATCAGCTTGATCTAAAACTTTTGTTGCTCCCAAAAAGTTTTTAATGGTGGGCATTCAATCAATACTGTGCGGTCCACTTGAGATTTGGATCAAACTCTTTTTTGGGCTCATACCATAAAATGATCTGAAAGAATGAGTGGACGGTATGGATGAAACACATACATCATGGTGGGGCCCACAAAGCACCAACCAATAGTGGGAAGGTGAGTGGTCAATCCGTTTCCGTTCCAGAGGCCTTCTCTTCCAAACACGTGGTGGGGCTCCACGCCATGGAATTACAGACAATCCCTGACAAGACGTAATCATTACGTTCTGCTAATCCCATCCCACGTAATCCCATCGGTGGTGAAATCCCACTATGGTGTGAGTGTGTGCGCGTCTGTGAAAATAAAAGTTTGTGGGTAGGGCTACCATAGTTTAGTGTTTATCTTTCATCAAACCCATGAATTAGGCGTAACTCATCATGATGTAGTGAAATACAAAAAATCAGCCTAATCCAAATATAAACCAGGCCACACCATGTGAGCTTAAGGTTTTAGAAGCAGTATTACATTGTTCTCATTGGTATGCTCCATCAGAGATTTTTAACGGGATGATTGATCTTTTAGATGTATGGTTCAAATAACGTTTCTCACCTGATGGATAGAGTAGATTTTTACATATGGAACATGGTGGGCCACAGAGCTTAGGTGTTTTACGCAGCTGAGTACAACAGGTGCTGTAGTGTATAGACCATTCCGGCCCATGAATGGATGACCTAATGAGTGAGCCCATGTAATGCGTGACCGACCTAATGAGTGAACCAGCCTAAGCTTTGGTTCTAAGGCATCAGTCTGCGGGGCTCACCTGATGAGAGGCTTGGGTCATGCAAGTGGGTTTAGCAAAAGTATTTCAAACCATTTTCCATGTTTTTATCATGTCGTATTAAGCGTTTTTGTCCATTTGTGGCAGCTTGAAAACCCTAGGGATCCCAAGACACTAGCAATCTTCATGTCTTCAGTACACTGCTTGGTGAAAGAGATGGCCCACTTGGTGGCCCCATATTTAGCAACTTGAGTTTTCCATGTAATCGTGATCATCAGTATAAACGTGACAAGATCCAGGCCGTTCATCAGGTATGGCGCACTATGTACAAAAATCAAAGTGATGAGACCTGTTGGTCATTTCTTTTTAACCGTTAACAAAAATCAAAGTGATGATACCTGTTGGTTGGTTTATATTTCTTTTCCCCTAATCATCCATTTTTCATTTGTGTGGCCCACACCTGATAAGTAGATTGACCTCCTTATATTCGGGACTAAACCAATGGGCCCTACCAGATTTCTGGCAAACATTCTTGCACACGCATGCAAATGGTACTCAAGGTTGAAGTAATGTACTGTTGGGGGTGGTAAAAATCGACCGGACTTGCCAACCTGACCTAGATCCAACCAGGAAAAGTTGGGGTCAGGTCGACCTATTTTCTACATGGATGGGGTTCAAGTTGTGTTTAGTCAACCCAAAATTTAAATAAATTAATTTGGCAAACATTTTGACACATTCCTGTACATTTCTCTTAATCCATGCATGTATTTGTATTGTGTTTTGTCAACCCGAAATTAAATGGGTTAGATGGTTTGCTAGGCCTGGATCCAGCGAATCGTGAATATGGTGTGCCCCTTAACTCCTGTGTGTATTGTGGGTGCGTATATAATGTATATGTACACACATATTTATATGTGTACATATGTATGTGTGCATGTGCGCACATCAATCGGGTGATCCTAAACATCCGATCAATAGCACGAAAACTGGACCATCCAGATTGAGCCGAGAAAAAATAAATGTCCAACCATCATCTTAAAACATCTGTTCAATAGATCTCATTTTGTATAATTTATGATTCAATAGTTGTAACAAATTGGGTCCATTCAAAGGGTTAGGATCATTGGATTGGTGTCCTTCGTGCACCATGGCTTGATCCCATTAGTATTATTAATTTAACCGTCCTGATTGATGATCGTCTATCACATGTGGCATCTAAAAACTTTGGGGATGAAGCTAAAGTTTCCCACAAAGGTGGGGACATTAACTGTTGATGCAAAAAATCTAATATTAGACCTTTGAGTACCCGCAGAGGGTGAAGACAAAGGAGATCTTGGCTATGGCAGGGGATCCTCCTATGCCTAAGTGAATCTAGGTTTGGTAAAGTGTAGGGTTTTAGTGGGTAGATTTGTATATACCTTTCACCGTTGGGAGTTCTCCTATTTATAATTGAAGAGGGGCGGTGGCTTAAATGGCGATCTCCCTGTTTAGTAGGTGCATTTTGTAGAGGAAATCGTATCTCAAACGTATCGCGATTATCTTCCGGGATCTTCGACGGAGATCTTGAGCAGATCTTCCTCCACGAGATCGGAGTAGTCGGAATCAGGAGAAACTTATAGTAGGAGGCCAAGGTGGTCCACGTAACCATTCTAAAGAGTAATCCGCCATATTGGATTCTCTTATGTGTCGTGGTTAGGCTTGATGAATACATTGCCGGCCTGTCAACTGCCTCTGGGTATCGTGTCTGAGCATCGTGGCCGAGCTCCCATAGTAGAATACAAGACGAAATTCGGGATGACCATCCTCTTCATCTTTATCGTATGGTGTAGGGGTTCTTCGAGTGTAACACCTCGGAGCCTTGCATCATGCTGGGTTGTAGCTCGGAGCCCTGCCTCTTGCTTAGAAATGAATGGGACCGTGGAGGAGCTCGATATCTGATGGAAGCGGAGATAAGTCATCTTCTGGGGGCCGAGCTCGAGGATTAGGCACTTTCCTCAGCAATGGATTACTGTTTTTTGGCCATTAAGAAGCTCCTTGGTTGTGACTGGCGCTGGTTGACCGCACGACGAGCACATATGTCCAAACTGACCTCATACTTATGACCAGATCATTTTCACCTATAACAGTAGCCCCCCTACTTCCGATCTGACTATGGTGAGCTCAGGAAGTAAACAGTGTAATGAGCTCGGGTGTGCAGGAAGTCAGGTCGATTCAGAGTTAATGATGAGATAAGCTGTAATGCCTCGTGTTTTCAGGACCCGAGTACATGACCCGTTTCCAAAAAACCCGAGTTTTAACTTATGGAGAACCAAATTCCATATATATATATATTTTTTTCTATTAGAGTTAGCAGATAAGCATAGAATGGACGAGTCAGCATAAAGGAAAATTTTCATTTACATTTAGAATATACAAGAGGTTGCCCATATGACTTATACAAACCAATGTCTCCATGTTAACATTACAAGATTTACATACATGAGAAATATATAAAAGCATATAAACGAAAGCCGTAAGATCGCGCGGCTTCCTTGGTAGGTACAACTATGTATCCTTGACCATCATAACGGCTCCTCATTAGTCTGAACTTGCATATCGATTAAGCCACTTGTGCTACTTGTACGATTATATATTTGATGAATGAGTGACCAACTCAGTGTGAATTCCCCTCAAGATTACACACTGCCGCCTTAGCTAAGCATAATTAAAACAACAAGGCAATCAAAACAATACATGATTCAGTTTATATATATATATATATATATACACACACACATACATACATGGATGCGTGAATGCACATCGACCTGGGGATGCACATCCAGTCGGACTTGGGCTGGTCACCCATGCAATCATTGACCTGGGAATGATCATCTAGTCGGAACAAAGGGGCCGATAGTCGGTGGTCTGGAGCTAGCGAAACGATACCTCAACAACTCTAGGGCACGTGCTACAGCATCCAGAATTAGCCATCCGTCATCGCCAATATGCTATGAATGCATGATTAGCCAACCATTATTAATCCAGTTATAATCAGCCAATTTAAGTAACTCAGTGGTCACTACGGGGTGCTCGTTACTCAGCGTAGGCCGACAGCTCGGGCATAGTGTCCCATGATCACCATCCCTAGCTCATGAGATTCCCCCACCTTATGATGCTTAATGGAACCCATCGATCAGTGGCCAATCAAATTCAATAAGTAGGGATTTCCATCACATGGTATAAGCCATTGAAGGCACACAAAACAATCACAAAAATGTAGGACAAACGTTAAATCGTAGCGGAAAAAGGGTGCTCGGTACATTAAATCGAAACGGCAAGGGGTCAGATAAGATCAAACCAGGACGGTTAAAGAGATCGTTTCTAGGCCATTCAAGCCGTATGACCTATGGATGCTAAATCCCACATTAATATTCTATATCCAACATAACCTCCAATCGAGGGTCCATTTTCCACACTCCATCATGTTACATCCTAAGTATGAGTTCATATACACAAGAGGGCTTACCCACTAATCAGTGTAGTGATCATAGGTCCATAGTGACTTACAACAATTCATGTGAAAATATACCGCTATAGCATGACAGACATATGTTAAGCATAATAATCACAATAGGTCTTGATGTGAACTATAAATTAAAATGAGAGCTATCATGTAAGCAACTGTTGCATGCAATCATGTTTCACAATTATCAACCGTAAATCAAATATAAATCATGTAAGAGAACGCATGTTATGAATTAACAATTTTAACATTTGATAAAGACTATAACTTAAACCAATTTGAAAATGGAAAGCTTAAGGGGAAGAATCATCACTTTATTTGTTAACTCGCCTTCCAATGTTATTAAGAAGAGCGCACACCCTTAAACTTGGATCCTATCACGAATTGTAAGTTGTATGGTTAGATCCATGTTTACAAGCTACCTATGGTTAGGATCATGGCCTATAGTTTGGGTTACTTAGATCTAGGGTTTTTATCCACTAATTTAATTTTAGGCTTATTATAGAGTTGAACTCTAATTCATATAATTATTTTATAATAATATTAGAAGTGAAGTGGGAACGGGTAATAATTGTTAGTTAGTACTAATAACACTAACCTTATAACTAATAATCTACTAATGACGAAATAAGAGTAGCATTTGTGTTAGTATCAAATGCTAATAATCAAATAGTGGGATTAATAGCGTCTACTGAAAATTTCCTACAATAGTGAATCAGTGATAATTTGACTTGACCATTCCAACGGTTGGAGGAATTTGAAGTTGACATGTCTAAGTTGAATGGATCAGGATTTCATTAAAACTGACCCAGATTTTTAGACCCAATGGATACCCATCAATTGGGCTGGCTGGCCGACCCTGGCCCACCAATGGACGACCCAATCAACGTGACCTGGGCTAGGCCTAAATGGGCCAAAGCTAAGGCCTGAACTGTGCCTGCGCCTATGGGGTCAGGCCCAACACTTGTGGCCAAGGCAATTACATGCATTGATCAGTAACCTCATGTACAAAAGCTGATAGTGTGGTTACATGGGTCATAGGTTCTGTTTTGGGAAGTTCCCAAATGAAACTGATTGGATCACGTATGCACTCTCCAAAGTGCAACTTCTCCAAGCCCATCTACCCAATGATGGGATCATGCACATCTAAGCTATCTAGGCAAAGGTAGATCAGGCCTACAATAGGGCTCCAACCCAAACCCGCATGTTGGACGGGTTGGATGCTTTCAAACTTCATGGTGGGGCCTAGAAAACTGTCTGGGCCGGATTGGTCTCGGCCCAGCTTGAAGGTTTCAAGGGTGGGGTTGAGCTGGGCTGCTTTGGTCTAGCTAGTTGATCCAACCCCCAGGCCCACTGCATTGGACGTGTGATGCGGACCACTGTAACGTCTCGGAAAAATCCATACAAAGACTCGAATACCACCTCAAGCAGAAATCACTCAGGGTCAAATCCTTTAGAAATTAGACGAGGATTAACTAGTGTTAAACTAGATTACATGCGAAATCAGCACTAATCACTTTAAATATGATCTGCAAGACCCAAAACTTGTAGAATCATTAACGCTAGGTTACCCTAAAATCTAGGATCAAACTCTATTCTCGGTTGCTCTTGGGAGCACATTGAAACCTCGTAACGGATCTGGACCGCACGTCGAAAGTCCGATTACTACGAAACCATATGATTACGACCGCCTTACTGGGCTTGACAACCACCTCGGAAATCAAGTCCAGATAGTATTCCGAAGCTATTCACTTGAGCCCGAAGTAAAGTGTGTGAGAAATGTGGGTATCTTTAGAAATAAAAGTAATCTGAGACTTGTCACTTGCGGGCTGAATATAAAGATTCAGACCATCGGAATCTGACCCAAATACACCCTCGGATCAGGAGAAATTTCCCATACATGGTAGTGTACTTGTAACCCTGATCGAGTTTCGGTGACCGTTGAACTGAAACTGGTCCGCCACATGCGATCTGGAAACCCGATTGGAACGAAAACTAACTCGACCTAGATCCAAGGTCAGTGAGCTTAATCCGACCGCACGCAGAAAAGGGGGATCCGGAAGTGCTCCGTTGAGCTGAAACAGACGCTCTTTAGACATAACCTAAGTATACCTTGGCCCTGGGGTCATTCCCATCAGTTTTGGGCCTATATAAGGACCTTAAACCCTCTCCCTCTCACTTCACACGAATTTTCTAAACCCTAAGAAAGAGAAGAAAGAAAAGAGAGAGAAAGAGAGAGAGAGAGAGAAGTGGGGATTCTTCCTGGGATTCGATCCCACTACTCCACGTGCCTTACCATCACTTCTGTATCGCTCTACCGGCGATACCGATCTCGTTCTTAGGTAAGAAAACCTAACCCTAATCTGTTCTAGGGTTTTAAATAGTTGAAGTGATGAAATAACTAACTTAGTTCATGCTATAGGTTACAAATCCGCCGTTGAAGAAGACTTAACGTCTAAAACGACTCCGTTACGCGTTTATCGGCGTAAGGTGCAGACTATAGACGTATAGGTTATGGTTTTCAAAGCTTTTAATATCGGATAATGATAGATTCTGTGTGTTTGTAGAAAATGCCGTATATGTACGAAATATGAAAGTGTGTTTACCATGATTAACTACTGTGAGTATATGCTAGTTATATGTGTAACAACTCTTCGGCGAAAGGATTCGTCCTAATACATGTTTTGGCAACATACATTATATATGTTAATACGTGTAGTCTAAGTGTTTGTAAAAATGCTTGTATAAGTAAGTACTTAGTAAATACTGCTTTGGGTGGGTGTGAGATAGGATTCTCAACTACCTTAGTTAGTTTAATTGCTTACTTATGAAAGGTATGTGTTTGGATTTCCTGTTTAAGTTGTATTTTATTACATGCTTGTTAACATGTTTGAACTACTTGGTTAATTCTGCTCTGACTACTCCACATGCTTACTGGTTAAGGATTGAATGTGATTGGGGATACGTTATAGTCCAGACAATCAGTAACAGGCTTTGAGTTCGTGGCTGAGATTTATTCGCCACGTAGGACGTGTTTGGCGAACCCGGGCCGTACTTCGGTTGATGACAGTGGTTAGGCCACGCGGAGTACTTACGCACTTCATGTCGTTCAACTTGTCGTGTGCTCGGGCTAGTCGAGCTCGTCAAGTAAGCCGATTGACCCGATGTATGTTCAATATGTATGGACGCCACTGCCTAAACCTAAGGTACCAAACTCACCAGTGAAATCCCGTTTAACCTTAGTACCTCGATCCGCTAAGACTCATGAGCCGGACATGGTGGTATGGGACACCGTGGTCGAGCTGTTGGCCTACGCAGGGGCGATGAGCCTCCCTATAGTGACCAGTGAGCAACCTAGACTCGTGAGCTGAATACGGTAGTATGGGACACTGTATTCGAGCTGTCGGCCTACACTGATCAGGTGACGAGCCCTTTGTAGTGACCTTGAGCGTACTCTGAGTCTACGTGGAGGCGACGACCCTTCCGTAACAACAAGAGTATAAACTAGGCCTGCATTGATCAGGCGACGAGCCCATTGCAGCGACCTAGAACCGCAACATCGTATGAGATTTACTAAGACTGACGACCCTAGAGTGGATCCTTGTTTGGGAATGATATAAGGGAGGTACCTTACTTTTCCAATCCTGCTGTATGAAAAGGACTAATAAAAACTTAGAAATCACGCTCATAACATCGTACTGCATGTGCCCCGGGTTGAAGAGCATAGAGGGAAGAAAGCATGCCGCGATCGTAAGATAGTGTCGCACGAGGGAGTGTAGGCGAGGGCATGCATCATGAATATATTTCATTCTTGCATTAATAAGAGTATATAGGAATGTCTGATATGTCTGCTTTATCATTACTGCTTGACTGAGTTGATAATATGTTAACCTTTTCTCTATGATTCCACTGAGTTGATCACTCACTCCCACGTTCTGGACAGTGTTCTGAACACCCACCAGACCCTGTCTTAGTTGCAGATGACGATGCGACTCAAGAAGCAAAGCTGATTACTATGACAATTTGGACGAGTTCTCGTATATGCAGTTCTCCGGCGGTTTCACTTAGGCCGTCCGGATCGACGGGGCTACAGGGCTTATCAGTGTAGTTGAACTATTTTTGGCATTTTGATTTTTGAACTATTACATGTATATGGTGACTCAATGATGTATTCATACTCTGGAGACCGATCGTGAACTTTTGGCTCATACACGTCTATATATACATCTTTCAGTCTTCCGCTTGCATTATATTAATTGATCTGGAGTATGAATTACTGTTTTGGTATAATCTCACTCATGATTAACGCACTAACACGGACAACATTCAATCATAAGCATATATGTTGCATAAGTGATGTTTTGGAACTCGGGAGTTGAGTTGCTGCTCGACCCCCGATTTTCAGGGCGTTACAAGTTGGTATCAGAGCATGATTTGGATTAAACCGGACCTGGGTTATGGTCACACGACGTACGCTGACACTTTTCGACATAGGTGGGTGTAAGGAAAATGTAGAAACATGCTTAGGTTTTTTCGATTTCACCAATTGACGAAGTTCATCGATATCAATCGTCAAGATCGAATCCGTACACCTCCGTGATCGCTTGAAGCGACCCCGGACCTTTCCTAAACCGTCTATCGACGGGTTTAAACAGTAAATCACCTCATCTCAGCCCTCGATACTGTACAGATGCAGCTGTACATCAGGAACACACCCAAGAAGACCCGAAACGACTCAAAACAGAGCCGGGGGCCAAATGGGACCCTTTTAGGGGTACCCAGAGTGGGCCCCACACATTTTTGGGACCTAGGGGGTAGGAGGACCTCTCCCAAAGGGCGAGCCCTCACCAGAAGGTCCAGAGACCGGCAAGGGCCTCGCCAATTCGGCGAGGCCTCGCCGCCAGACGGGTCCAGACGGGCGGGCCGATCGGGTCGATCATGTTTATGGCGTTGTGTGGCCCACTTGTGCACGGGGTTTTGATTTTAACCTCTCCTAGGTCGCCCCTCCTTCACAAACCACCCCTCCAAGTTTTCTTTTCTTCCAAAAAGTTCAGATTTCCTCACTCAAATCGCCCCTCCATGCACTTCTTCTTCATTTTCGTACACCTCCTACACCACCCCTTCAAAATCATCTTCCATAGCTGTTGCTCATCCCTTTTCCCTCTTATTTGAGCATTTCAAATACTCCTTATGTCTCAAATTCGTGTAAACCCACTAACCCATCCCATCTCTTCATTTTCCTTCCTTAACCCTTGTCATTTGAGCATTGACACACCATTTGGAGACTTAAATCCGTGGAGACCTAAAGACCCCAACCCTTTCCTCCATTTTCTTCGCTTTTTCATGGCTCTATTCGAGCTTATTACAGCCGTATTTTCGATTTCCACCTTTCTCTCTCTCATGGGAAAGAGAAAGGGTGACGTGGATGACGCCGGGCCTAGTCGCCCCACTCGTTCAAGGAGACCGAGAGGCTCCACCGCAAGCACGGACGTTGAACGTGAGATACGGACTAAGCGGGACCTCGATCCCCAGGCTCCTCTCCCAAGAGCTCTACTGGCGGATTTGTCCCATGGAAAATATGTGGGTCGTAGGGTCCTTTTTGAAGCACACGTGGATGAGAAGCTCTTTGGGGAGTATCTGTTATTGGAGCGCCTGGGTGAAGCTGGGTGGGGCCCTTTGTTTGAGGAAAAATATCGTGCAAATGTGGGCACTGTCCGAGCATTCTATGCCCATATTCAAGAGCCTACGCTGCCCTTGCAGTTCAAGATTTCCACGTGAAGAGGTCGGGAGGCCACAATTGACGTTGACCTGATATCTCGACTCATGGGAATGCCGCTTGGCCAAGTCCACGTGGAGCACGGCACGCCTCACACTTACTGATTCGATGGCCCAGGCACCTCCCCGGAGTGATGGTCATACGGACCCCGGTTTGGGCCCTGTTCGTGAGACTATTTCTGAGTCTCAGCCATCTACTGGTCCTACAATTGGGCCGCCACCTTACACACCACCGGTTCGTGAGCAGAACCGTGCGTCTTCTTCGACGTAGCACGTGCCTCAGGCAGCCCCACCTACGGATAGGTTAGAGCAGTTATTAATGATGATGCACCAGCAGCAGGTGCAACAGTAGCAGCAGATGCAGCATCAGCAGCAGATGTAGCATTAGCAGCAGCAACAACAACTTTTGGCCACTATTGCAGGGGCCCTAGCTCAGGATGGGAGTACGACTCCACCTTCAGCATCTGTACACCCTGCTGAGACTGTAGGGCCTTCCGCTCAGGATGAGGGTGTGACTTTACCTTCTCCTACTATATACCCTACGGGGAACTTGGGTACTAGTGGCCTTCTCGAGCAATTCCAGCGCTTGCGGCCCCCTACCTTTACGAGTTCTCACAGACCTGAGGAGGCCGAATATTGGCTGGACCGCGTCTCCAAGATGCTGAGGATGCTACACTGTACAGAGCCGGAACAGGTCGAGTTGGTAACCTTCATGTTTGTGAAGGAGGCCAGCTTGTGGTGGGATAGTGTCCTACAGACCGTGGTAGTTGACTATGTATGGACGTGGGCAGCATTTGAGAACCACTTCCATGAGAAGTACTAACCCCTTACGTACCGGCATGAGAAGGAGAATGAATTCTTGCGCCTCAGACAGAGAGGCATGTCAGTGACAGAGTACGAGCACCGGTTTATGGAGTTGGGCCGATACGTCCCTACTATACTTGCTGACGCACAGATGTGAATGCAGCGTTTTTTCGAGGGCCTACAACCTGATATTCACTCGAAGATGTGCTGTGCTAGCATACCCTCCTATGCTGAGCTAGTACACATGTCTATGCGAGCAAAGCAGGACGGGGATCGATTGTCACGTTCTCGCGGGCCTATGATCCCTAGGCCACGACCAGATATGCCGAACAGGCCATTCCTCGGCAAGAGGTCCCATACTGACTCTCCTCCCAGGATCGCGGCGCCACTAGTTTCGATGAGGCGACCTAGCGTGACCTGTATGTATTGTGGGAGACTAGGTCACGCTGCGAAGAGCTGTTTCACGCGTATGAGAGACAGTGGGTTTTCACCATCGTAGAGAATCGACCGCCCTCGCCCTCAGGTTCTATCGACTCCACCCCTACGGATTGCGCCTGCACACCCCTCGTTTCGACCACCGACACCCCGATTTAGGCCGCCTCAACGGCCCATGGTTCCGCAGCCGAACCGTCAGCAGCAGGCTCGTGTGCACTCACTTACAGCTGAGGCATCCGAGACAGTAGATGCAGCGCCGATGGCTTTTGAGATCAAGACACAGATCCAAGGTACTTCAATCTTCTTGCTGGTGGACACTGGGTCCACTACCTCTATGATATCGTGTACGACAGTCAAGCGACTGGGGTTGGATACTGCTCCTATGAAGGGAGTAAGGGTCATCATCGCCACAGGGAAATTCTTTGACGTTACCAGGATGTGCGAGGGCTACTCGATAGACTTAGGGGGCATGACGATATTAGTCGACCTGATCGTCGTTCCCCTATTTCATTACGATGTTATTTTTGGTATGGACTGGCTCACTGGGATGCGAGCAGAGATCGATTGCGAGACTTGGGTGGTGACAGCCCATGGACCTGAGGGCACAACCATTTCTTTCCTTGTTCAGGTCAGTCACAATTTCCGGTTGAGGTATTATGCTTCTTCATTGAAGAGTATTGATAGTCCGACGTTTGTAGACACGCTTGTAGTTCAGGATTTTGCGGATGTGTTTGAGACGATTCCTGGATTGCCTCCTCGGCGTGAGATTGACTTTACCATAGACCTTACGTCTGGTGTGACACATATTTCATTGCCGACTTATCGCATGCCTCCATGTGAGATGGAGGAGCTGAGGAAGCAGTTCGATGGTCTGTTGGAGGCCGGTTTCATACGACCTAGTGTGTCCCCTTGGGGTGCACCAGTGTTGTTCGTAAAGTAGAAGGACGGGTCACTGCGATTATGTATCAATTATCGCAGATTGAATTAGGTGACGGTGAAGAACAAGTATCCCTTGCCCAGGATTGATGACCTGTTTGATCAGTTGAAGGGGGCACATTATTTTTCGAAGATCGATCTACAGTCAGGGTATCATCAGTTGCGCGTCAGGGATAAGGACGTGCAGAAGACGGCCTTCAGGACCAGTTTTGGACACTATGAGTTTCTCGTGATGTCGTTCGGCCTTACGAACTCTCCGGTCGTGTTCATGGACTTGATGAACAGGGTATTTTAGCCATTTCTTTTCCGATTCGTTATCGTGTTTATAGATGACTTTTTGATATACTCCAAGAGTCGGGAAGAGCACGAGGGACACCTGTGAGCAGTCTTAGGTACTCTGAAGAAGAACCAGTTGTTCTTGGGACATGTGGTATCCAAGGAAGGGATAGCGGTGGACCTTGCTAGGGTAACCGCAGTTCAGGACTGGAAGCAGCCTGGTTCGGTTATTGAGGTGAGGAGTTTTCTGGGCTTGACAGGCTATTACCGACACTTCATTCTAGACTTCTCAAAGATAGCCAGACCTTTGTCTCAGTTAACTCGAAAGGATCTGAAGTTCGCCTAGAATGAGAAGGCGGAAGCAGCTTTTCAGGAGCTGAAGGACAGACTGACGTCCGCCCCTGTGCTAGTATTGCCAGAGCAAGGGGTTAAGTATACGATTTACACCGACGCATCTCGAGTTGGTTTGGGATGTGTCCTTATGCAGAAGGATAGGGTGATTGCATATGCCTCGAGACAGTTGAAGAAACACGAGGAGAATTACCCTACGCATGACATCGAGTTAGCAGCGGTCATATTTGCATTAAAGCTCTGGAGACATTACCTCTACGGAAAGGAGTTCAAGCTTTTTCGTGACTACAAGAGCCTTCGCTATATATTCACTTAGAGGGACCTGAATATGAGGCAGCGGCGATGGATGGAGACTTTGAAGGACTTTAAGTTCGAGGTTTCCTACCATCCTGGCAAGGCCAACCTTGTGGTAGACACGTTGAGCCGCAAGAAGGCTATAGTATTTGCGGCTCCGCTGATGATAGCAGAGTGGGATATGGTAGAGTTCATGTGGGACTTCGAGGAAACTCATCGTGAAGGAGCCATTTGAGAGTGTCGCACACATTCGGGTGCGGCCACTTATTGATGAAAGGATTATCGAAGCCAGAAGGGCAATGAGCGGTTGTCTGAGCTTCGAGAGCACGCTAACGATGATGAGGATGCCTAGTGGAGAGTTGGTACAGATGAGGCTTATATTACCGTGGCCGCCTATGCGTCCCAAATCTTCATGGCTTGAGACAGGAAGTCCTCGAGGCTGTACATAGTTCAAAATTGGCAATACATCCTAAAAGCATGAAGATGTATCGAGATATGAAGAGATCGTACTGGTGGGACAACATAAAGCTCCACATAGCAGATTATGTGTCCCGTTGTCTCACCTGCTAGAAGGTCAAGGCAAAGCATCGCCGACCTCCTGGACTGCTTCAGCCCATGTCCATAGCAGAATGGAAATGAGATTTCATTTCCATGGATTTCATCTCAAGACTACCGAAGACGAGGAAGGGACATGATTCCATTTGGGTGATTTGGACCGGTTAACGAAATCGGCCCATTTCCTCCCTATTAGAGTTTCGAACTCGGCAGACGACTTGGCTAGATTGTACATCAAAGAAATAGTGCATCTACATGTAGTTCCTCTGGAGATCGTGTCGGACCGAGACACGCGATTCACATCCATCTTCTGGACTCGTATCCAGGAAGCGATGGGTGTGAAGTTGAAGTTCAGTACCGCATTCCACCCACAGACCGACGGGCAGGCGGAGCGGGTGAATCATATTTTAGAGGATATGCTGCGGGCTTGTGTTTTGGACTTCAAGGACAGTTGGGATGACTGTCTCCCGTATGCAGAGTTTGCCTACAATAACAGTTTTCAGGCGAGTATTGGTATAGCTCCTTACGAGGCCTTGTACGGGCACCCTTGTTGAACACCGCATTACTGGGCAGAGGTTGGTGAGCGCAGTTTGATTGGCCCAGAGTTAGTACAGGTGACCTCAGAGAAGATCGATATTATCAGGCGTCGACTTCTTACAGCCCAAAGCAGACAGAAGAGTTATGCCGATAAGAGGCGGCGACCACTAGAGTTTGAAGTTGGGGACCATGTATTCCTCCGAGTTACCCCCATGAAGGGAGTCCTTTAGTTTGGCAAGAAGGGAAAACTTACACCGCGGTTCATTGGCCCATTCCAGATATTAGACAGAGTGGGTGTGGTGGCATACCGTCTTGCTTTGCCCACACCACTTGTGGGCGTGCACAATATATTTCATGTATCTATGCTGAAGAAATACGTTCCTGATCCTTCCCACATTATCAGATGGGAGCATGTGAAGTTGAGCGAGGATGGTACATATGTACTGCGTCCGACGCGTATCCTAGACAGGAAGGAGCAGGTGTTGCGTAACAAGGTCATCCCACTTATGAAGGTATTGTAGATTCATCACACTGAGGAAGAGGCTACTTGGGAGACAGAGGCCGAGGTCAGAAAGAACTACCCTCAGATTCTCAAGGAGCACGAAAAGGTACTAATTTCGAGGATAAAATTTTTCTTTAAGGGGGGTAGATTGTAACGTCTCGGAAAAATTCGTACAAAGACCCGAATACCACCTCAAGCAGAAATCACTCAGGGTCAAATCCTTTAGAAATTAGACGAGGATTAACTAGTGTTAAACTAGATTACATGCGAAATCCGCACTAATCACTTTAAATACGATCTGCAAGACCCAAAACTTGTAGAATCATTGACGTTAGGTTACCCTAAAATCTAGGATCAAACTCTATTCTCAGTTGCTCTTGGGAGCACATTGAAACTCCGTATCGGATCTGGACCGCACGTCGAAAGTCCGATTACTACGAAACCATACAATTACGACCGCCTTACTGGGCTTGACAACCACCTCAGAAATTAAGTCCAGATAGTATTCTAAAGCTATTCGCTTGAGCCCGAAGTGAAGTGTGTGAGAAATGTGCGTATCTTTAGAAATAAAAGTAATCTGAGACTTGTCGCTTGCGGGCCGAATATAAGGATTCAGACCGTCAGAATCTGACCTAAATACACCCTCGGATCAGGAGAAATTTCCCATACATGACAGTGTACTTGTAACCCTGATCGAGTTTCGGTGACCGTTGAACTGAAACTGGTCCGCCACATGCGATCTAGAAACCCGATTGGAACGAAAACTTAACTCGACCTAGATCCAAGGTCAATGAGCTTAAGTCCGACTGTACGCAGAAAAGGGGGCTCCAGAAGTGCTCTGTTGAGCTGAAACAGACGCTCTTTGGACATAACCTAAGTATACCTTGGCCCTGGGGTCATTCCCATCAGTTCTGGGCCTATATAAGGACCTTAAACCCTCTCCCTCTCACTTCACACGAATTTTCTAAACCCTAAGAAAGAGAAGAAAGAAAAGAGAGAGAAACAGAGAGAGAGAAGTGGGGATTCTTCCTGGGATTCGATCCCGCTACTCCACGTGCCTTACCATCACTTCTGTATCGCTCTACCAGCGATACCGATCCCGTTCTTAGGTAAAAAACGTAACCTTAATCCGTTCTAGGGTTTCAAATAGTTGAAATGATGAAATAGGTAACCTAGTTCATGCTATAGGTTGCAAATCCACCGTTGACAAAGACTTAACGTTTAAAACGACTCCGTTACGGGTTTATCGGCGTAAGGTGCGGACTATAGACGTATAAGTTATAGTTTTCAAAGCTTTCAATGTCGGATAATGATAGATTCCTGATGTGGATGTTATTGCACATGCAAAATGCGATGTTTATTTTGCATTTCAGTTATATATGAAATTTGTGGAGTTTAGCGTATTCTGTGTATTTGTAGAAAATACCGTATACGTACGAAATATGAAAGTGTTTGCCATGATTAGCTACTGTGTGTATATGCTAGTTATATGTGTAACAACTCCTTGGTGAAAGGATTCGTCCTAATACATGTTTTGGCTAACATACGTTATGTATGTTAATACGTGTAGTCTAAGTGTTTGTAAAAATGCTTGTATAAATAAGTACTTAGTAAATAGTGCTTTTGGTGGGTGTGAGATAGGATTCTCAACGACCTTAGTTTAATCGCTTACTTATGAGCGGTATGTGTTTGGATTTCCTGTTTAAGTTGTATTTTATAACATGCTTGTTAACATGTTTGAACTACTTGGTTAATTCTGTTCTGACTACTCCACATGCTTACTGGTTAAGGATTGAATGTGATTGGGGCTATGTTATAGTCCAGGCAATCGGTAACAGGCTTTGAGTTCGTGGCTGAGATTTATTCGCCACGTAGGACGTGTTTGACAAACCCGGACCGTACTTCAGTTGGCGACAGTGGTTAGGCCACGCGGAGTACTTATGCACTTCATATCGTTCAACTTGTCGTGCGCTCGGGCTAGTCAAGCTCGTCAAGTAACCCGATTGACCCGATGTATGTTCACCATGTATGGACGCCACTGCTTGAACCTAATTTACCAAACTCACCAGTGAAATCTCGTTTAACCTTGGTACCTCGATCCGCTAAGACTCATGAGCCGGACATGGTGGTATGGGACACCATGGTCGAGCTGTCGGCCTACGTCGGGGCGATGAGCCTCCCCGTAGTGACTAGTGAGCAACGTAGACTCGTGAGCCGAATACTGTAGTATGGGACACTGTATTCGAGCTGTCGGCCTACACTGATCAGGTGACGAACCCTTTATAGTGACCTCGAGGACTCTGAGTCTACGTGGAAGCGACGACCCTTCTGTAGCAACAAGAGTAAAACTAGGCCTGCACTGATCAGGCGACGAGCCCATTGCAGCGACCTAGAACCGCAACATCGTATGAGACTTACTAGGACTGACGACCCTAGAATGGATCCTTGTTTGGGAATGATATAAGGGAGGTACCTTATTTTCCAATCATGCTATCTGAAAAGGACTAATAAAAACTTGAAAATCACGCTCATAACATCGCACTGCATGTGCCCCGGGTTGAAGAGCACAGAGGGAAGAAAGCATGCCGCGACCGTAAGATGGTGTCGCACGAGGGAGTGTAGGCGAGGGCATGCATCATGATTACATTTCATCCTTGCATTAATAAGAGTATCTAGGAATGTCTGATATGTCTGCTTTATCATTATTGCTTGACTGAGTTGATAACATGTTAACCTTTGCTCTATGATTCCACTGAGTTGATCACTCACTCCCACATTCTGGGACAGTGTTCTGAACACCCACCAGACCCTGTCTTAGTTGCAGATGACGATGCGACTCAAGAGGCAGAGCTGATTACTATGACGATCTGGACGAGTTCTCGTATATGCAGTTCTCCGGCGGTTTCACTTAGGCCGTCCGGATCGACGGGGCTACAGGGCTTATCAGTGTAGTTGAACTATTTTTGGCATTTTGATTTTTGAACTATTACATGTATATGGTGACTCAGTGATGTATTCATACTCTAGAGACCGATCGTGAACTTTTGGCTCATACACGTCTATATATACATCTTTCAGTCTTCTGCTTGCATTATATTAATTGATCTGGAGTATGAATTACTGTTTTGGTATAATCTCACTCATGATTAACGCACTAACACGGACAACATTCAATCATAAGCATATATGTTACATAAGTGATGTTTTGGAACTCGGGAGTTGAGTTGGTGCTCGACCCCTGATTTTCAAGGCATTACAACCACTGAGATTTATCTTAGGAGCGGCCCATCCTATGACATGTATTGTGGCCCACCGAGTATGTGGCTCAGTGAGGGCTGCTGTGAGTTAAGGTGTCAAGCTCCAAACCCGGAGATCGGACTCACAGGAATCCCGATCACCGAATCCGGTGTCGACAGCCTCCATAGTACCCTATTCTCGGCTCCCAGTGCCCATATGCCAGATTCCGATCCTAGGATCCTACGAAGAGGATTTTTCATCGTACATTTATCTCGTAAGGAGCATAACCACAAGTTTACCCAAATCACAAAGGCAATATCGTCATCACCTATCCACTAATATAATCATTTGAATACAATGATGAAAGGGAAATACATATATCGAAAATCAAAGCTCTAAAGGTCCGCTGCATGCTCCAAGCTCAACGCTGCTGCAACCTAACCCCACCCATTTAGGAGCTGATCAGACTCAGCCTAGCTATGCCTACTCCCTCAGGCGGGTAAGGCCACACCTCCTCCCAACCGACCACAACACAGTGGGAGACGCGGCCTCCTGGTATTCGGCACTCGGGCGCTCATGTATCCACTCAGTCTCGATGTTGGGGCGTCCTTTGGTACCAAGAGGGTTTAGGAATTTTCACCCAGGGCCATCTATGGCAGCTCGATGCTAATAACAGATTTTCGGTATCCCATCTGGCCATCCACGATATGCCTGTGGAGGCTACGGCCCTGATGTTGCTAGGGCGTACAGTAATCACAACACACAATGTAAGGTGCATGAGTCATACAATCCAGTCATGCAACAATCCTGCGCATACCGTGTGCTCTTGTGAGATAACCTCCGCCTATCAGGGAGTCTCATAACAACCTGCTCAATGACATATGCAATGGTCAACCACATCTCATAACAAACATGCAAATGATGCGTATGGGCATGTATCATGATGTTATGTTGTCACATACTCATAAATCGGTATCAATAACTGGCATCGACAATCGACCTCAATAATGTGGACATTTAACCAACATTGCCCCCAAGGAATGGCCCACATAGAGCTTAACATATAATGGACCCATGACCTTACATAAGGGCCAAATATACAACACCACGGGCCTCACTCAAGGGCTTAATACACATCATGATGGGCCTTTCACATGGGCCTAACATACATCACAATGGGCTCTATCGCCTGGTCCTCAAATGCATCACAATGGGCCTCATCACATAGGCCACATATACATCACATTAGGCCTTAAACATGGGTTGAATACACATCACAATGGGACTCAAATACGGGCCGCATATACATCACATTGGGCCTTGACAATCGGCCTCGATATCTGGCCTCGACAATCGGAATCAGCCTCGATAATTAACCTAAAAAATTGGCCTATACAATTGGCCTCAACAATCGGAATCGGCCTCGACAATCGGAATCAAAATTGGCCTCGATAATCCGAATAGTATCAACAATCGGAATCGACCTCGATAATCAGCCTCGACAATCGAAATCGGAATCGGCCTCAACAATCGAAATCAGAATCGGCCTTGACAATCAGAATCGGCCTCGACAATCGAAATCGGTATCGACAATTGGAATCGACCTCGACAATCGGAATCGGTATCGACAATCGGAATCGACCTCGATAATCGGCCTCGACGATCAGAATCGGAATCGACCTCGTTAATCGGCCTCGACAATCGGAATCAGAATCAAATGTCCCAAAATATGCTTATTTTTCTGAAGAGGATGAGTGTTCAATAACAATATGTTTATCTTTCTGAGGTGTGCAACGATGCTCCTTCGCTTTCTGCCTTTTTGACGGTGAAGGCTCTTGTAATATTCGCAAAGGAGGAGGAGGAGGGAAGAACTGCAAGGAATCATTAGTCATTGTTGGAGATTTGTGAGTGTCCCTTAAAGGAGTGCCAAAAGTTATCCATCCTTCAAGAGTATCAGCAGGCTTTACTTCATGACTTTCGTCTTCCAGAGAGATTCTTATGCAAAGCTGGCCTAAGGAGGGGGCATTATTCACTTCTTCAAAATAGCTGATACCTTGGTCCTTCTGGTAATCTTTCAACTGAGGAGGAGGGATCCATATAGCATGATTCACTGGGTAACATTGATTTACCAAGTAATATTGATGGACCCACCAACGCATCCAACAGTAAGAAGCACTAACCGGATAGTCATAATCGGGGATGAGGAAATGTGATCTAGTGTGAACGTTCAAAAGTTGCTTCCATATTAGGGCCCAATTATACGGCCCAATGTCGTAACTCCTCATTGCTCTGGTGACAACATCACAAGTCTTTGGTACAGTTTGATCGAACCTGAACTGGCGGGCGAATCTATTGGGATAATATGGTTCACGCCAGAAAGCGCTATTCTCTCTCAGAGGAAGGGTACTGGATCTAATAGAAATAAGGAAAGAATGTTCGTCGGATGAGATAGAATCATCGTCGATAGCTTCTACGTCTTTAGGAAAGCTAAACATTGGGAATTGATGAAAGTCGACGAGATCATTGCTTTCTATTCTTCTAGAGACCCATCCATTTGATTTCTTAATCATATCTCTCGATTGGTAGTGTTGAAGAGGAAGCTGGTTAGGGTTCAAGTATGCTCTTTCAGAATTACCAAATGTCCAAGGAAAGTATACCCCTAGCCAGCCTACAAAGAAATGTGATGGAGCGCAGACAGGAAAAGATTTAGAGGCAGGATCCTTTGGACCAAGAATGACATCTCCAAAAGCGCGATAAAGGAAGCATAGAACTGAAGGAGCTAACGAATATTTGCGACCTTCTGCCATTGCGCCTGCGACTACAAAGAGGAAGGTCTAATGATGTCCATTTGATCAGAATCTGGGAATATCACCAAGCTTAACCAATAAGCTAAAAAGGCGGCTAGTTCGCAAGAGGGACTATATTCCGCAATATGCTTGATGTTCTTGTGAATGGCCTTGAGCTCTGAAAGTTTATGATCTGTAAAGTTGTCAAGATGAAGATATGATGATCAGGCCAAAATCATTCGATATTAAAATTACGAAAATAGAGATCAAAAGGAGAATGACGTACCACAACTTCTGAGAAAAATAAGCCAACCATTCGAGAGAAGTAATGCGATTAGGATGAGGAAAGTTGGCTAATGCACTGAAGAGTTCAAGGGTGGTTTCGGAGATCTTGGATGTATCCCCTCCCGCCAATGCTAGAGTAAACTCTCCATTAGAAGGCACATATGCATCGAAAATGTCACCCATAATGGGGAGACCCGCTATGCAAAATATATCCCAGAGGGTGATGCTCATTTCACTTGAAGGAAGATGAAATGAATTGGTGATCGGAGACCAATGGTTGAGAAAGCCCCTGAAAATAGCAGCATCCACATGGAAATGTTCAGATGTGGCTATGATGGCATCGGAAAGAGAAATCTGCTCCAGAATGGCAGTATGCTTCTGAACAACAGCACGAACCCAGGCACTATAGAAATCACAAAGAGACAGGAGTCCTGTAGCTGAGAAGTTCTCTGTATTCCAAGGTAATCTCTCAGAGAAGAATAGTTGTTGAGCTGTCTTAAAATAATGGGTGGGGGAAGGTTGTTGAGGAGCATAATATGGGCGCAAAAATCTCATCTTATGAATTCTGCCTGCTCTTTGGTAGTGTCCATTTCCTTCCAAACATCCTATCAAGATCCTAGGCTCTTTTCTATCCCAATTGTCTAGAGAGACAAAGATGTTCTGACGATCGAAAGGTTCACTGTGCAAGATTGACCAATGACATTGCATATTGATAGGAATAATAGTTTGATCGCTGGTGAAAGGGTTTTTAAGATCCAAAGTTTCTTCATGAATTTCTACATACTTCCAAGAGTGGTGAAGAAGTTTTTCGGGTTCTGAGGAGGATGGATGGTTCTTCCTTTTTTGAGAAGGGGTTTGAGAGCGATGCATGTTGGAAGGAGTTAGATTTGCAAAAAAGAGTGTCAAAGTCCAGAGGATGCTAAGACTTAAAGGGTCTCAGAGTTCAAAAAATTTCTAAGTAAAGAAAATCTGCAGCGAGATTAGGTTGCGCGAGTTCGTGCAGATGAAGTCCCTTGTTCGAGGCAGCGTAACAACTGGATGTATTGTGCAAACGAGAAACCAGTTGCGCGGGTCTGCGCAAACAAAATAGGTTGCGCGGGAAAGATTCGGAGTGACAAAGGTTCGGTGCAGTCTGAAGCAAGTGAAGAACAAATGAAGTCTGGGGTATTTATGCTGTATGAGGCCGAGTACGGTACACGATCGTCAGTTGTGCGGGTCCGTGCAAACACTTTCGTGATGAAGAAATTGATCATTTTGCTTTGATTTTGGGGAAACAAAGAAAGGATCAAGGGGGCATCTGTTGAGGCATAAAAAATGAAGAAAGGATTGAAGCAAAAGAAGATTGAAAAGAAGAAAGAAAACATAAAAGAAGAAGAACAAAATGACTTTAAAGTGGTTTGTGCGGGTCCGCACAAACGATATCCGTTGCCCGAGACCGCGCAACCAAAATATTAGTTGCGCGGGTTCGTTCAACTGGTTTCCAGGGCTTGTTCTCTGAAAAAGATCCAAAGTAGTGGAAAGTGGGCCCATGACACCAAAATCGAGGTTTTGCACGTGTGAGGGCCTATAAATACCCCTCCCCCCCTTCATTTACGGGGATCAAAGATTTTGGAGAAGAAGCAGAGAAGACTGAAGGTAGGAGTGAGGAGAACCTAGTGGCTAGCACGGGTCTGCGCAAACCATATCGGTTACGCGGGTCCATGCAACCAGACTGCCCTGCAGTCTATGATGTTATGATGCCGACATGCTGCTGAAATGATTGAAGTCTCCAGATTTTCTTCTGTCCAAGCTTCAAGAGGAGAAATGTAACAACTCGAAAATTTCAATACAATGGCCCGAGTACCACCTCGACTAGAAATCACTTAGGATTAAATCCTTTAGAAATTTGACAAAGTTCACTAAGTACTAAACTAGATTAGCCATGAAATCCGTTTGAATCGCTTTAAATATGATCTGCAAGACCCAAAACTTGTAGAATCATTGACGCTAGGTTACCCTAAAGTCTAGGATCAAACTCATTACCCGACTGTTCTCGGGAGCACGTTGAAACTCCGTATCAGATCTGGATCGTACATCGGGAGTCCGAATGATATGAAGTTAAGGACTTAGGATCGCCTCGCTGGGCTTGACAACCATCTCGGAAATCAAATCCAGACAGTGTCCCACGACTGTTCGCTTGAGTCCGGAGCGAGAGAGTGTGAGAACACTTGTTTTCTTTACAAAATAAATATCTTGAATAGTAATCTGAGACTTGTTACTTGCGGTCAATTTGTAAGCAACTAGACCGTCAGAATCTGACCCAAATACACCCTCGGATCAGGAAAATTTCATAAACATATCCATGTACTTGGAATTTTGGATCGAGACCCGCTGACCGTTGAACTGAAACCGGTCCGCCACGCGTGATCTGGGAATCCGACTGAAATGAAAACTTAACTCCATCTAGATCCAAGGTTGGTGAGCTTAAGTCCGACCTTTGGCTCAGGGGGGCACGCCAGAAGTCCTCCGTTGAGCTGGAAAAGGGGCGCTTTGGGTATAACCTAAGTATACCTTGACCTTAAGTCTAGTTTAGTGCATTTTTAAGCTATATAAGGACCTTAGAACCCTCTCTCTCACAGCTATATGAATTTGAGAGAAACCCTAGAGAGAGAAGAGAGAAAAGAGAGAGAAAGAGTAAGAGAAGTGGGAGAATCTCCCTGCTACTATTTCCTGTCGCTACACAAGCTGCACCACCCCATTCTCATCGTTTTTCTGGCGATTCTGACTTCGTTTCTAGGTAAGAAACCCTAACCCTAATCTGTTTTGAAGTTGTAAAGGTTGTAGGTTATAAAATAGCTAATCTATTTCATTCTATAGGCTATTAAACTGCCGAATACGGAAGCTTGGCAAACCTATCGTATTCGTTACAATTCTACGGTAAAAGGTGAGGACTTTAGGTGTATAGGTTACGGTTTTCAATGCTTTCAATGTCAGATAATAATAGATTCATGATCTGCATGCAATTTCACATGTACAAAGTGCTGTCTGTTTTCCGTTTCGATTAGAGATGAAGAATATGGAATTTCACATACTCTAGGTATTTGTAAAAAGTACCGTATACGTATAAATTTTGGAAATGTGTTTGACATGATTAATTGTTGTATGAATATATTATATATGGATAAAATACTTGTTTGGCGAAAGGACTCACCCTAATACATGTTTTGCTAATATACACTATGTATGTTGAAATAGTGTATTCTAGAAAGTACGGTATACGTATAAATTTTGGAGATGTGTTTGCCATGATTTTTGCTGTATGAACATATATATATGCATAAATTACTTGTTTGGCAAAAGGACTCGCCCTAATACATGTTTTGCTAACATACACTATGTATGTTGAAATAGTGTATTCTAAGTGTTTGTGAAAATGCTTGTGAGAGTAAGTGTTTAGATGATAGTACCTTAGGTAGGTGTTGAGATGGGATTCTCAATTACCTTAGAGACGTATATGATTCCTCCATGTTGGTTGTTTACTTTAACCTCTCACTTATGAAATTATGTGTTTGTATTTCCTGTTTTCATGGTGCTTTATAACATACTTTATAAACATGCTTTATGACATGCTTGTTAACTTGCTTAAATTACTTTGTTTATCATGCTTTACTCTACATACTTTAAATAAGGATTGATTGAGTTTGGGACTATGATTATAGTCCAGACAATCGGTACCAGACTTGAGATCGTGGTTGAGATTCATTTCGCCACGTCGGATGTGTTTGACGAACCCGAGTCGTACTTCAGTTGGCGACAGTGGTTAGGCCACGCGAAGTGCATATGCACCCGAGTCGTTCGATTGATTATGCGCTCGCGCTAGTCAGGCCCGTCAAGTAACTCGATATGTCTAATGTATGTTCACCATGTTTGGATGCTACTGCTTGAACCTAGGGTACCAAACTTACCAGTGAAATCCCGTTAACCATGGTACCTCGATCCGCTAAGACTCATGAGCCGAACATGGTGGTATGGGACACTGTGGTCGAGCTGTCGGCCTACGCTGGGGCCACGTGCCTCCCCGTAGTGACCAGTGAGCAACCAGACTCGTGAGCCGATTATGGTGGTATGGGACACTATATTCGAGCTGTCGGCCTACACTGCTTGGTGACGAGCCCTTTGTAGTGACCTCGAGCATACGCTGAATTTGCAGTGAGACGACGAGTTTTGCCGTAGTTTATAGAGTATGAACTAGGCCTGTATCAGCTTAGTGATAAACCGTTAAAAAGGTGATGGGGGAGTGGTGTAACCATTGTGCGTAACAGCCCTGACAGCCTTTGCAGCGACCTAGAAATACACTATCGTATGAGATTAACTAGGACTGACGACCCTAGAATGGATCATGTTTGGGAATGATACAAGGGAGGTACTTTAGTTTCCCAATCCTGCTGTTTGAAATGGACTAATAACTACTTGGTAATCATGCTCATCATCGCACTGCATGTGCCTAGTAGATGTGGAGCACTGAGGGATAAACGCATGTCGCGAACGTAAGATGGTGTCGCTTGAGGGTGGTTTGGCAAGGGCATTCATCATGTCATTTCATACTTGCATTAAATAAGAGTAGTTAGGATTGTTTGATTGTACTGCTTTATCATTACTGCTTGACTGAATTGATAACATGTTAACCTATGCATTATTGTTCCACTGAGTTAGCTACTCACTCCCACGTTATGGGACGGTGTTGTACACACCAACCAGACTCTGTCTCAGGTGTAGATGATGAGTTGATTCAGGTGGCTGAGCCAGACTACGATGAGGACCAGGACGAGTTCTCATACATGCAGTACTCAGACGGCTTTGCTTAGGCTGACTGGATCGCGGGGATTTCTGGATTTATCTTTTTAGTTGTATTTTGATCTTTTGATTCAGAAACAATACATGTATATGGTTACTCAGTTAGTATTCATACTCCAGAGATTGAGATGATTTTGTTTCTTTACATACCTTATATATACAGTTTCAGTCTTCCGCTTGCCTTTATAAAATTGATCTGGAGTATAAATTACTGTTTGGTATAATCTCACTCATGTTTATTGCACTGACACAGACAACATTCAATCATCATCATCTATGTTGCATAAGTGATGTTCTGGAACTCGAGCGTTGAGTTGCTACTCGACCCTCGAATTTCAGGGCGTTACAAGAAATCAGTTGAAGAGATCTATGTCATATTCCTCTTAAAGAGATGATCAAATCACATGTCGAAGTGCTGCCGGATTTGACATCTGACTTGGACATTTGAACTTCGTTGATTTTTGTATTATCGAATAATCTATCTTAGAATCAAGGGATGCTTGAGGATGTAAATGAACTTAGTATTAATAATACGATGATTGTTCTAGATGAACTTTTTCTTTATTATTTTTATATAAGATAATCCCTAAATCGAATGCATTTGTTTCTTGTTTGAAATAGCATACATTAAGATGGGTCCCACATATGTGGCCCTTAAATCACAAAATCAAATAATAGAATCACCCACCGTTAGATCTTGGACTATTCCTTTCACCGATGCGATCTAAAGCTCCAAGGGGTGCATTTTCAACTGTCGAGATTGGACTTGGATGGTGGAGATGGAAGGTAGGAAGGTAGGCCACACTAGCTTCTCCATGGAAGCTTGGATGGTTGCTCTCATGGTGCTTGGGAGAAATGAGAGAGAGATGAGAGAGAGAGGTTGTAAGAGAGAGAGGGATGGGTGAGTGATGGGGTGTGATGGGTGAGTGAGTGATGGGTGTACTTGGTTGTAAGAGAGAGTTGACTTTAAGTGAGAGGGATGGGTATTGGTACTTGACATGATGTGATATGGTACTTGATTGATTGTGTGATTGATGGGACATTTCTCTTAGGTTTTGCAATGCGCGGCGTTTTTCTTGAAATGAACGCGGGCCCACATCTCCTGACCCGGGTATTAGATCGGCACAAGGGATGCGGCATCAAAACCGCGGCGACGGCGTGGTCGCAAGGTTACAAGTTTTAAGTCGAGCCGACTCTGATATATGAGACATGACTCAGGATCGGGCGCAAATGCCGATAACAGATCGCATGTCACCGAAATTCGACCGGGAGGACTGCGAAAGCCTACGGAATGGTATGGGCTAGGATACGGGTCTCACAGTTCTCCCCATCTAAAAAAAATTTCATCCTCGAAATTTGTAGTATATGAAGAACTCAAAAGAATGAAGAAACATGGCATCCGAAATACAATACTAAGCATAATCAAACATCTAACAGATGAGAATAACACTCGCGAATCATAGCCTCCCGCTATCAGGACACCTCATCAACACTACGATGATCCCATTGAACCTCGGATCTTGGATAAAAAATGATTGAAACTATGCAGCCTCATAATCTCAACGGTAAGGAGCTATGTCAGAAAATATCTAAGTTATTTGAGCTTGGGGATCTAATCATTCTAAGTTCTCAACAATCATAGAGTGCAAGGTAGCTATCAGCAGAAATGTGATGTTATCTTCAGGTATTCCCAAGTTATGCTCTGATACCATCTTTTGTCACTCCCTAAACTCGAAGATCGGACTCACAGGAATCCCGATCACCGAATCCGGTACCGACAGCCTACATAGTACCCCATTCTTGACTCGCAGCGCTCATACGCCAGATTCCAATCCTTGGATCCTACAAGGAGGGTTTTTCAATGTACATTTATCTCGTAAGGAGCATAACCACAAGTTTACCCAAATCACAAAGGCAACATCATCATCACATATCCACTAATATAATCATTTGAATACAGTGCTGAAAGGAAGATACATATATCAAAAATCAAAGCTCTAAAGGTCCGCTGCATGCTCCAAGCTCAACGCTGCTGCAACCTAACGCCTCCTGCACGCATTTATCATGCATAAGCTTATAGAAAGCTTAGTGGGTGGTGAAAGTGTGTGCACAATGTAAGTGCTAAGTAAGCAATATCAGAGTAGTCAGAGTAAACAAAAATATTGACAAGCCCATAGATCATACAATATTAAAATAATGCGAAAACATGCTGATAGGCCCATAAATACTATCAGCCTTATCCAGGCTATGCGATGAAAAAATATAATAAACCAATATCATATACTGATGAAGTAATGTAGATCAGCTATACAATGTGGATACAGTAAGCCAAATACTAGGTGTTGAGGATGCAATGCAATATGTGATGCGAATGAAATGATCAAGCTAGAGTGTAAAGTTGGGATGATAGTACGTAGTATCGCAGGCTACGGGGTCCACCACAAGGAACTTCTATCCAAACCAGTCCCATGCCTAAATTTGGATAGTCGGACTCAATGTGGTAAACTCTTGATCTCAGGTTAGTCACGCGCCCCAACCTTAATCCTGGCCATTGTGAAGGTACACGTAACAAATAGTTGCACACCACCAGCCCGAGTGGATAGTGAATGAATGAATGAATGTGTAACTCCTGCTCAATAAGTCCACATAATAATACAGTACATCTCTGGGATCATCACCGGGGTCTAGTACACTCCAAACTGGCTACCGCCCCTGCAGGCCGCGCAACCCAGCAAGTAGAAAAGACCTCACTACCCACCTGCCAGCAGTATACCAATGCCTACCCGGCTCATCAATAGCAGACCCATTTAGGAGCTGGTTAGACTCAGCATAGCTATGCCTACTCCCTCAGGCGAGTAAGGCCACACCCCCTCCCAATCGACCACAACACAGTCGGAGACCCGGCCTCTTGGTATTCGGCACTCGGGCGCTCATGTATCAACTTGGTCTCGATGTTAGGGTGTCCTTTGGTACCAAGAGGGTTTAAGGATTTTCACCCAAGGCCATCTATGGTAGCCCGATGCTAATAATAGATTTTCAGTGTCCCATCTGGCCATCCACAATATGCCTGTGGAGGTTACGACCCTGATGTCTCTAGGGCGAACAGTAATCACAACACACAATGCAAGGTGCATGAGTCATACAATCCAGTTATGCAACAATCCTACACATACCATGCGCTCATATGAGAGAACCTCCACCTATCAAGGAGTCTCATAACAACCTGCCTAATGATATATGCAATGGTCAACCACATCTCATAACAAACATGTAGATGATGCGTATGGGCATGTATCATGATGCTATGCTGTCAGATACTCATAAATCGGTATTAATAACCGACATCGATAATCGACCTCGACAATGTGGACATTTAACCAACATTGCCCCTAAGGAATGGCCCACATAGAGCCTAACATATAGTGGACCCACGACCTCACACAAGGGCCAAATATACAACACCATGGGCCTCACTCAAGGGCTTAATACACATCATGATGGCCCTTTAACATGGGCCTAATATACATCACAATGGGCTCCATCGCCTGGCCCTCAAATGCATCACAATAAGCCTCATCACATAGGCCTCATATACATCACATTAGACCTTAAACACGGGCTGAATACACATCACAATGGGACTCAAATACGGGTCGCATATACATCACATTGGGCCTCGACAATCCCCCTCGATATCCAGCCTCGACAATCGGAATCAGCCTCGACAATCATCCTATACAATTGGCCTCAATAATCGGAATCGGAATCGGCCTCAACAATCGGCCTCGACAATCGGAATCGGTATCGACAATCGAAATTGACCTTGATAATCAGCCTCGACAATCGGAATTGGCCTCTACAATCAGAATTGGCCTCGACAATCGGAATTGACCTCGATAATCGGCCTCGTCAATCAAATCGGAATCAGCAATTAAAATTGACCTCGATAATCGGCTTCGACAATCGGAATCGAAATCGAAATCGGCCTCGACAATCGAAATCAGCCTCGATAATTAACCTCGTCAATCGGCCTATACAATCGGCCTTAATAATCGGAATCGGCCTCGACAATCGGAATCAGAATTGGCCTCAACAATTGGTCTCGACAATCGAAATTGGTATCGACAATCGAAATCGACTTCGATAATTGGGCTCGACAATCAAAATTGGTATCGACAATCGGAATCAGTGAGAATGGCCTAACAAGGCCTAAGGGAAGGTCACAATGTGGACATCCAACCATCATCGCCCATCAATGTGGACATTCAACCAACATCGCTCCCAAGCAGTGGCCGCCATAAACATCATTACATACATCATGGTGGAATCTCACATCGCATTGGGCCTCATATACATCACATTCGACCCACACAAAGGCCTCATATACGTCCCATTGGGCCCGCTCATGGTCCTTATATACATTACATTGGGCCTCAACCCATGGGCCTCAAATACGTCTCAATGGGCCTCATATACATCAATAAGCTGCATCAATGGGCCCATATACATCAAGTGGGCCGTATCAATGGGCCGCACCAATGGGCCTCATATACATCAAATGGGCCGCATCTGTGGGCCTCAAATACATCAAATAGGCCGCATCATGTGGGCCTCAAATATATCAAATGGGCAGCACCAAATGGACCGAAAATACATCATAATGGGCCGCATCAAATGGGCAGCAATTGCAATCAAGGCGGACCTTAACGGATGGGCCACCAATACATCAAGGTGGGCCTCATGGATAGGCCACAAATACATCCGGGTGGGCCCCACGGATGGGCCATAAATACATCAAGGTAGGGCCCACCGTATACTCTCCATATAATCTGATTATAAGGTCACAAAGACCTGAATAAGAGGTAAAACAAATTTCATACAGATCCAAAGCTTCTGTGACCTAAAAGGGGTTTCAAGGGTAGCTGTTCAATTCACCGCTGTTTTCCACTGTGTGGTCCACCTGATAGCTAAACGGTGTGGATCATAAATGCATCACGGTGTGCCCCATATAGCCTGTCAGATGGACGGCTGATACAAAATACATACAATCAAGGCGGGCGTCATGGATGGCCACAAATACATTAAGGTGGGCTTCATCACATGGGCTGCACCAAAAATCATTTCAATAGTTGTAGGTGTAACATGTGTACACCGCACACTATCATTCTATGGGGCACATGGCCCACTAATGATGATCAGCACTATCCAAACATTGTCTGTGTAAATCTACACCGTCCAAACATTGTCCAGCACCGTCCAACACTATCTGGACGGTGTGGATGAAATGAATACATCAAGGTGGTGTCCACGGTTCAGATGGGACCCAGCTAACTTGCTGACGTCAATACATCAGCCATATAGCTGATGTAAAGTACACCAGCCGGTCAGCTTCCATCCCAAGGCGGGTCCACACGTGTGGCCCACCAGTCCAGGTGAATGGATGAACGGAGTGGATTACACATACATCATGGTGTACTGCACCTACCACTGTCCAAATACGGACGGTGTGGATATAAGATAGTTACATCAAGGTGGGTCCCACGTGGGGCCTACCGGATATACATATAGATATATATTATATATTATATATAATACATCTCTGGTGGGTCCCACGTGGGGCCAACCAGATATACATATAGACGTATATTATATATAATACATATCATCGGTGGTTCGCATGTGGGGCCACCAGATATAATATAATAAATTAAATATAATATTATATTATTTAAAAAAGCAATGTCCAGAGGCTCGAAACGCCTAGGACAGACGGTGTGGATTAAAAACACTTACATCAAGGTGGTTCCCACCTCACATGTGTCACATGTGCAAGTGGGCCCATAACAATAGATGGGCAGTGTAAGATATAATACATACATTTGGTGGGTCCATGTAAATGGATGGACGGACGGTGTGGATGACGTCCACACAGCTGGGTCCCACAGACCCTGCTGACATCAATAAAACAGCTATATAGCTGCGTATAAGCAGCTGCTGCTGTTTCAAGGCAGCATAGGTGGGTCTCGCGTAGGGCCACCATAACATATATTTATATAAAATATATTATATTAATATATTAATATATTTAAAGCTGGTGAGTACACCCCACTTTCAGTTTACACCTCACTGTATTACTACGTCCAGCGTCCCTGGATGCTGGACGGTTTAGATACAACACATATTTAAGGTGGGTCCCACCTATGGACGTGCTACCAGGGGGGGTGGGCCCTGCCCAGGTGGGCCACCAAATGGCTGAGTGGTGTGGATAAGACATACATCAAGGTGGGGTCCACGCATGTGGGCCGCCCTACGTAAGGATCCAACTGATATTAGTGTTTTTCTTTCAACCAAAATGGTAGTAAGGTGGGCCCACTTACTAGATGGCTTGGATAAAATACATACTTCATGGTGGGGTCCATCCGGGTGGGCCACATGGCTACATCATCAGAAAAAGATGAAAGAGAGGGAGAGAGAGAAAGAAAGAGGTGAGTGATAGAGGGACCCCGCCACTATGGGTCCCTCTTTAAACAATGCATACATCTAGATGGGTCCCACATATGTGGCCCTTAAATCACAAAATCAAATAATAGGATTACCCACCGTTAGATCTTGGACTCTTCCTTCAACCGATGCGATTTAGAGCTCCAAGGGGTGCATTTTCAATGGTCGAGATTGGACTTGGATGGTGGAGATGGAAGGTAGGAAGGTGGGCCACACTAACTTCTTCATGGAAGCTTGGACGATTGCTCTCATGGTGCTTGGGAGAAATGAGAGAGAGAGAGAGAGATGAGAGAGAGAGAGGTTGTAAGAGAGAGAGGGATAGGTGAGTGATGGGGTATGATGGGTGAGTGAGTGATGGGTGTACTTGGTTGTAAGAGAGAGTTGACTTTACGTGAGAGAGAGATGGGTGTTGGTACTTGACATGATGTGATATGGTACTTGATTGATTGATGTGATTGATGAGACATTCTCTTGGGTTTTGCAACGTGCGGTGTTTTTGAAGCTTCTCGAGTCTGCCCATAACTCGAAGCTCGCGATGCATCCTGGTAGTACGAAGATGTATCGGGATATGAGACGGTCGTATTGGTGGGACAATACGAAGGCGCATATAGCAGAGTATGTATCTCGTTGTCTGACGTGCCAGCAGGTTAAGGCAGAACATCACTGACCTCCTGGACTGCTTCAGCCCATGCCCATAGCAGAATGGAAGTGGGACTTCATTTCCATGGATTTCATATCAGGGTTGCCGAAGACGAGGAAGGGACACGATTCCATTTGGGTGATTGTGGACCGGTTGACCAAATCGGCCCATTTTCTCCCTATCAGAGTTACAAACTCTGCAGATGATTTGGCCAGATTGTACATCAGAGAGATCGTCCGTCTGCGTGGGGTTCCTCTAGAGATCGTGTCGGACAGAGACACTCGGTTCACATCTATCTTCTGGACTCGTATCTAGGAAGCAATGGGTGTGAAGTTGAAGTTCAGTACGGTGTTTCATCCTCAGACTGACGGGCAGACAGAGCGGGTGAATCAGATTCTGGAGGATATGTTGCGAGCATGTGTGTTGGACTTCAAGGACAGTTGGAATGACTGTCTTCCTTACGCAGAGTTCGCCTATAACAACAGCTTCCAGACGAGTATTGGTATGGCTCCATATGAGGCCCTGTATGGTCGCCCTTACAGAGCACCGCATTGTTGGGCTAAGGTTGGCGAGCGTAGCTTGATTGGCCCAGAGTTGGTTCAAGCTACCTCAGAGAAGATCTACATTATCAGGCGTCGACTTCTTACAGCGCAGAGCAGGTAGAAGAGCTACACCGACACGAGGCGGCGACCGCTTGAGTTTGAGGTTGGAGACCATGTGTTCCTCAGAGTTTCCCCTATGAAGGGAGTCCTTCGGTTCGGGAAGAAGGGGAAGCTCACACCGAGGTTTATCGGTCCGTTTCAGATACTGGATTGAGTCGGTGTTGTAGCATATCTTCTCGCTTTACCCACACCACTTGCAGCTGTACATAAAGTATTTCATGTCTCTATGCTGAAGAAGTACGTTCCTGATCCTTCACATATCATCAGATGGGAACAGGTACAGCTGAGCGAGGATGCTACGTATGAGTTGCGTCCGACGCGTATCCTTGACAAGAAGGAGCAGGTACTGCATAGCAAGGTGATTCCACTCGTGAAAGTATTGTGGACACATCATACAGAGGAGAAAGCTACGTGGGAGACAGAGGCCAAGGTCAGAAAGAACTACCCTCAGATTCTCGAGGAGTACGAAAATGTACATATTTCGAGGACGAAATTTTTTATTTTAGGGGGGTAGATTGTAACGACTCGAAAATTTTCGTACAATGGCCCGAGTACCACCTCGACCAAAATTCACTTAGGATTAAATCCTTTAGAAATTTGACAAAGTTCACTAAGTGCTAAACTAGATTAGCCATGAAATCCGTTTGAATCTCTTTAAATACGATCTGCAAGACCCAAAACTTGTAGAATCATTGACGCTAGGTTACCCTAAAGTTTAGGATCAAACTCATTACCCGACTGTTCTCGAGAGCACGTTGAAACTCTGTATAAGATCTGGACCGCACGTCGGGAGTCCGAATGATACGAAGTTAAGGACTTAGGATCGCCTCGGTGGGCTTGACAACCATCTCGGAAATCAAATCCAGACAGTGTCCCACAGCTGTTCGCTTGAGTCCGGAGCGAGAGAGTGTGAGAACACTTGTTTTCTTTACAAAATAAATATCTTGAATAGTAATCTGAGACTTGTTACTTGCGGTCAATTTGTAAGCAACCAAACCGTCAGAATCTGACCCAAATACACCCTCAGATCAGGAAAAATTTCATAAACATATCCATGTACTTGAAATTTTGGATCGAGACCCGCTGACCGTTGAACTGAATGCGGGCCCACGTCTCTTGGCCTGGGTATCGGATCGGCGCCCGAGACTCTGCATCAGAAACGCGGCGACGGCGCGGTCGCAAGGGTACAAGTTTCAAGTCGAGCCGACTCTGATATACGAGACATGACTCAGGATCACGTGCAAACGCCGATAACAGATCGTGGGTCGCCTAAATTCGATCGGGAGGACCGCAGAAGGCAACAGAACGGTACAGGCTAGGATATGGGTCTCACATAAGGTGTGGTCCACAACGCTTCTTAGCCATCAAAGGCAGGTGGTAAGTATAGGGACTTATCCTGACTATCCTAAATAGGTGAAAGCTGGACCTGAACTCTAGGTAGCCAGCGAAGCTACTTGATGAGTTGAATCGGTAAGGAGTCTTTGAAATGCAAGTATTCAAGCATGCTTACCTGCGCTATCGGGTGTAGGCTTTGACAGCCGTTGGTTGGCAGCAGCTGCGCCCTACCCGACCTGAATCCAGCTTGACTCTACGCTGGTTGGTGAGTTAACCCGGTTTGGGTTGAGCCAGCATCCGCTTACTCCTTTTCCCCTGTTTTCCTTCCTCCCCTTCTCTCTCTACTTCTTCTTTCACTTCTTATTTCTCCCTTTCTTTCATTTGTTACAAGTCCATCAAAACCACCGGACGACCAGCCTCAGCCCAATCAGCAAGTCGAGCGGCCTGCTCAGACTTGGCCTGAGCCGCAGGTGGAGCGGCAGCCACATCCTCTCTCTCTCACAAATCTTCTTCTCCTTCTTTCCTTCCTTCCTTCTTCTCCCTTTCCATTTTTTTTCTTCCTTTCTCTATCAGAGGCTTAGACCGAGCCAACTCAGTCAGCTGGGAGGTGGTGCGACAACACAGCCCGCTCGAGTCGCACCCCATGTTTTCCCTCTCTCTCTCTCTCTCTCTCTCTCTCTCTTTCTCCCTGTTTTTCTCAGTGTTGCTGTAACAATGGAGGGTGAGCTCCTGTTGCTCAACCCTCAGGCCTTTTAGGCATTCCCTAACTCTCTCTCAACCCTTAGATGGGTAACGAACGACCCGGATTAAATCTGCCTAAAACTACTAAGTACACTCCCAAAACCGAAATCGGCCACTGTTTTTTTCTGAAAACCACGGTCTATGTGGCAGCAATGGAGGGTCGAGATGTGCTGGGATAGACGGCTGGGATTGAGAGGCTCCCCTTCACGCGATCGCCTGCTGGCAAACAAAAATGGAAACGAAAGTTTTTCCATTTTTGGAAGTGCCGCACAGCTCTGTTTGGGCTCTATTTGCCCGCGTGCGCGTGTGCACGGGCTCGTACGGACGACGTGGGTTTGGTCAGATGGGAGTCCTCTACCCAATGGACAGTTTAGATTGGTTGAAGGTGGCCCACCTTGATCACGACGAATGGGTTTTGGGATGGGAGGAAGCACAAACACGTCCACCCGCTCAACCACGTTTAGTTGAAATTGTGTGCACGTTTGCAGGTTTCAACGTGCCAAAATGGTTAGGTGTTGGTAGGGACCATGCCCTAAACATGATGGATGGATTGGATCACCCACGAGGATGGTCGTAGTGGGCCATTTGCAAATCACACGGACGACGTCCGTTTCAAATGAAGCTGAGCGGGAGAGAGGTGTCTCTCTATTCTTGGAAACCACGGGTCAGACCCGTGTTGATCGGGTTGACGATCTCGTGCACCTCAGGTGCTGTTGCACTAGTGTACATGCATGCCCTTGTGGGGCCCATAGTGATGTTTATGATAAATCCACTCTGTCCATCCCTTTAGTTCTCTCATTTTGGCCATGGGCCCAGGGACAGGGCTAATCTAAAACTCAGGTTGGCCACGCAAATTGATTTCTAATTCTGGTGGTAGGCTTCCGTTGATCTGACGGCCAGATCGTCCCGAAATCAAACGTCAATGGCTAAAAGTTCCTAATGGGCCATTTGTAAGGCTTTCGTCATATATTACTAATCGATACCAATATTAATATAATTTTCATTATTTTCGTGTATTACTTATAATTACAATGTTTAAAATCTCATACATATGTATAAATATAATTTTAATATTAGCATACTACTAATTACATGCTGTCGCTCACATATTCATTAATATATAATTTATAATATACAATATTATATTATACATATAAATGAAATGAAGATTGTACAATGTCATATTTAATCAAAATTTTATTTGTATTTGATAACATTGTTAAATAATATATAATTCTATTAAAGTGTCTAATGATTTTTTGTATACATACTCATAAGAGATATTCTATTCTATGTTATTATTTATAATTTGATTTTATGTTGTGAAATTTTTATTTATTATGTTTATTTAATATAATATTATTTTCATAATATCTTATATACATTAAATACGTACATATCATTTTAACATGAAATTTTAAATCTTTACAAGGTATATACATTTCATAGTGTATATATTTAGGTTGCATTATCTATATATATATATATATATATATATATATATATATATATATATATTATATATATATATATATATATATATATATAACATTAAATTAATCTGCATGGTAACACTCGAGTACTGGAAAGTACGGGGTGTTACATAAGCGGCAGTTGAGGAGATCATGGGAGATTCACAATGATGGTACGACGCACTCGAGGAGGAGTGCACTGACAAGGTGCCTTTTCGCTTCCCAAATTATAGGGCGCAGACGCATGACACTGCTTGGGAAGTCAAGTCGTTGGGCGAGTGAGGGGTCTCCACGTGGCTGAGTGCCGGTGCCATAGTGCTCTTTTGGATGCGGCATTTAATGCCTGCTCTTAAGGCCTGCGGTCGGGACCTTTATAAAAAGGGAGAGAGCCCTAGTCGCTCTGGCCATTTTCTTCGTCTCCTGTCGCTGCTATCTTAAGCTTCTTGAATCGAGCGATTTTTGATACGTTTGAGTTATTCCTTCGACCACTCTTCTCTATCCTTTTTTCTTCTTTCATTTCTCTGTATTGTTCGAAATGTTTGATATTTTGGGCGAGGATGCTAAACCAATGGCTTTCCGGGGTGATTCAAACCCTGAAAGTGTAGATTTGCGGCTGGGGGGCTGAAAGGCTTGTCGTCTCCGGTATCTCTTGACCATGGCCGGGTGGCAAAATCCATTCCATCGGAAAGGACAGCTGCTCGGACCTCTGCCAAACAGCCGGTCTACGTTGGTCTTGTTGGGTTGACGTTGATGGAGGCCAATCTAGTTTGAATCAGGTCTGAGTACCGGATTCCAGACTCGGTAGGACTCAGAGTCCCCGTGCCTGGCAAAGTCCTTGGTGAACAACGTGAGGGTGAGGTGGCTATCTTCTTAGTCACCTTGCAATGCGGGCTCCGCCTCCCCCTATATCGGATCGTGAGGGAAGATAGCTCGCGCTTGAGACTAGCCTTGGGCCAGATTATTCTGAACGCCTTGTAACACCCTGAAAAATCGAGGGTCGAGTAGTAACTCAACTCTCGAGTTCCAAAACATCACTTATGCAAACAATGAATGATGATTGAATGTTGCCTGTATTAGTGCATTCAACATGAGTGAGATTAAGCCAAAACAGCATATCATACTCCAGAGACGGTTAAATTTACAAGCGGAAGACTATGATAGATATATAAAATATAAAAACTATGGTAAGTCTCCAGAGTGTGATAAGGTTACCAGGTTAAAGAATTACAGGTACAATTCAAATGATACTAAATGTGTAGTGTCATCTAGTCAACATCCCTGTAACCCCGTCGATCAAGGCACGGCTCACATGAAGCCGCCCGAAAACCGCATATACGAGAAAGCATCCTCGTCGTCACAAAAGTCCGGCTCTGCCTCAGGAGTAGCGTCGCCATCTGCAATCAGACAAAGTCTGGTGGGTGTTCGAAACACCATCCCGTAACGTGGGAGTGAGTGATCAACTCAGTGGAATAATAAAGCATAGGTTAACATGTTATCAATTCAGTCAAGCAGTAATTATAAAGCAGTACAATCAAACAATTCTAACTACTCTTATTTAATGCAAGTATGAAATGACATGATGTATGCCCTTGCCAAACCACCCTCATGCGACACCATCTTACGTTCGCGAATGCGTTCATTCCTCAGTGCTCCACATCTACCAGGCACATGCAGTGCGATGATGAGCATGATTACCGAGTAATTATTAGTCCATTTCAAACAACAGTATTAGAAAACTAAGGTACCTCCCTTGTATAATTCCCAAACATGATCCATTCTAGGGTCGTCAGTCCTAGTTAATCTCATACGATATTATGGTTTGAGAGGCATAGCGAAGGCATCACAAAGGGTTTGTCAATCGTCAGCACGGATACAGATTTCATCGTATGCGGCTCAATTGCTGGCCGTCAGCTCGAATACAGGTCTCACCGTACTCGGCTCAATCGCTGGCCGTCAGCTCGAATACAGGTCTCACCGTACTCGGCTCAACTCATGATCTAGTTGCTGCGAAGGGCTTATAGCCAATCACAGACTTTAGAGTATACTCGAAGACACTATAGAGGGCTTGTCGCCCGTCAGCACGAATACAGGTCTCACCATACTCGGCTATCTCCGTAGGTGTCGACAGCTCGAATATAGTGTCCCATACCACCGTATTCGGCTCACGAGTCAGGTTGCTCAATGGTCACTACGGGGAGGCACGTGGCCCCAGCGTAGGCCGACAGCTCGACCACGGTGTCCCATACAACCATGCCCGGCTCATGAGTCTTAGCGGATCGAGGTACCATGGTTAGAGGGAATTTCACTGGTAAGTTCAAGCAGAAGCGTCCAAACATGGTGAACATACATAAGACAGATCGGGTTACTTGACGAGCTCGGCTAGCTCGAGCGCACAACAAGTTGAACGATATGAAGCGCATAAGCACTTCGTGTGGCCAACCACTATCGCCAACCGAAGTACGACTCGGGTTCGTCGAACACATCTCACGTGACAAATGAAACTTAGCCACGCATTCATTTTCGTTACCGATTATCTAGACTATAATCATAGCCCCAATCGCATTCAATTGCAGATAGGTAAAGCAGTAATGAATTAAGATTCAAATCATACAATTAAAGTCTGATATTATCCGTTTAGGGCTGCCAGGGTTGTTGCATGCACTCGTTGCTCCACTCCCCCATCACTCAAGACGGATCATACAACGTAAACATGAATTTAAACATATGCATCACATAGATAAAATCATAGAATCATTTGAGCATGTTATGAAGCACAACACAAGCATGAGTTTGTACATATTAAATTCCTAATCACACGACTATCCAAGGAAATCATACACATAGTTAAAGGAGTTGAAAATCATATCTCAACACCCTTAAACATTACAATTTACTACCTACTACTCATTCAGACATTTCAACAAACACTTTAAAAATACATACATCAACATACATGACATATATTGATCATATAGGCATTAGGCCAAATCCTTTCACTAGGGAGTTGCCCCGTTCATAACACGCATACACCCACGACGGATAGTCATGGCAAGCAGGATTCCAAATTCCATATTCATTCAGTCATTTCCACAAACACTTGGGCCACACATTTTAATATAAGTAGTGTATATAGGCCGTGGCGTGATTTTGGGCAAATCCTTTCATCAAAGGGGTATCGCCAATACAACAATCATAAATCCATGACAATTAGTCATGGCAAGCACGAATGAGAATTCTATACTCATTCGGTCATTTTCACAAACACTTAATATACACTATTTTAACATACATAGTGTATATTAGCAAAAACATGTATTAGGGCAAGTCCTTTCGCCAAACAAGTATTTCATCCATATATAATATATTAATACAACAAATAATCATGGCAAACACATTTCCAAAATTTATACGTATACGGTACTTTCTACAAATACCTAGAGTATGTAAAATTCCATATTCTTCATCTTTAATCGAAACAGAAAACAGACAGTACTTTGTACATGTGTAATTGCATGCAGATCATGAATCTATCATTATCTGACATTAAAAGCGTTGAAAACCATAACCTATACACCTAAAGTCTACACCTTTTGTCGTAGAATCGTAACGGAGTCGATAGATTTGCTAAGGCTTTGTATACGGCGATTCGGCAACTTATATGAAGAAATAGGTTAGCTATTTCATAACCTACAACTCTTAAAACCCCAAATCAGCTTAGGGTTAGGGTTTCTTACCTAGAAACGTCGCTGAAATCGCCAGGAAAGCGATAAGAACGGAGTGGTGTAGCTCGTGGAGCAGCAGGGAGATTCTCCCACTTCTCTCACACTTTCTCTCTCTTTTCTCTCTTCTCTCTCTAGGGTTTCTCTCAAATTCGTATGGCTGTGAGAGAGAGGGTTTTAAGGTCCTTATATAACCTAAAAACTCACCGAAATAGACTTCAGGTCAAAGTATACTTAGGTTATAACCAAAGCGGTTCAGTTTCAGCTCAACAGAGGACTTCTAGCGGGCCTCCTTGAGCCAAAGGTCGGACTTAAGCTCACTAATACTGGATTTACATTTAGTTAAGTTTTTATTTCAGTGGGATTCCCAGATTACGCGTGGCGGACCAATTTCAGTTTAACGGTCAGCCGATCTCGATCGGAGATTCCGAGTACATGAATATGTGTATGAAATTTTTCCTGATCCGAGGGTGTAATTTGGTCTGATTCTGACGGTCTGGTTGCTTAAAACTGATCCGCAAGCGAGAGGTGCCAGATTACTATTTGAGAATTTTATTTTGAATTAATTTCACATTTCTCACACTCTTCACTTCGAGCTCAAGCGAATAGCGCTAGGACACTATCTGGATTTGATTTCCGAGATGGTTGTCAAGCCCAGCAAGGCGGTCCTAATTCCTTAACTTCGTGTTAATCGGAATTTTGATGTGCGGTTCAGATCTGATACGGAGTTTCGAGATGCTCCCGAGAGCAGCCGGGTAATGAGATTGATCCTAGATTTTAGGGTAACCTAGCGTCAATGATTCTACAAGTTTTGGGTCTTGCAGGTCGTATTTAAAGTGATTGGTGCTAATTTCACAGGTACTCTAGTTTCACACTAGCTAATTCTCACCTAATTTCTAAAGGATTTAGTCCTGTAAGATTTCTGTCTGAGGTGGTACCTGGGCCTTTGTAGTTTGTATATAAAGTGATCCAAGTTATACTACTTAGCTAGTTTAGGATAGTGTCTAGGATGAAAGTGCTTAGAAAAATTGAAAGAACAAGGTAGTGAAGGGTGGGATTTGTGAAGAAAATGGTTTGAAAAGGGATTTGAGGCTTTAATCGAGTGTTTGAGAAGTTAAACCGGTGTTAGGATTGACTCATCACCTAAGGACGTCTAATTTCAGGTTGGGAAAAATCCGGGCTGTTACACGCCTGAAGGGTGTTGTTGAGGACTTACGTACTCTGGTTCTAGCTCGGGAACAGGGAGATGTTCATGTACCTGTACCAGCCCAAGGCTCATCCGAAGGAGTTGAGTTGGTACTACTTCTTGGCATGGGTGAAAAAAGGTAAGACCCTCGTCAATAGCAACCTAACTTCCAATAAAAATTGGAAGAATAAGTGGTTCTGGACGTTTGGAGAGTGGGAGGCACCTGCTGTTGAACTGGCCCCGTTGCGAGCTCAAGTTCCTACCAAGTTTGGCACTCTAGGTCGGACATTACTAAGGCGTTGAACTTAGGAATTTTTTTCATATATTTTGTAGTTACATTCACTAATCATTGGTTACCTTCGCAGGTTTTTCCAAGGCTCCGCCTTTTCTTTCCAACCTGCAACTCAGGCAAGTGAACAAGGTGAAGGCGTTGAAGGAGGAGCTTCGCCTTTGGAGCACGCTGATCACCCCAGACCTCCTCTATTAGTTCGGGCTCTTCTGACCCACTCCTTCTAGTAGGTAGCGAATTGTGGACATGCTTTGGTGAAGTAGATTAATTTTTTTAAAACTAACTCCAGGTGTTTTACTATGCAGACATGGCCGAGCCATCATGATCGGGAAAAAAGGGTTCGTCCTCCTCCTATCATCGAAATGGTCTGATGGAAGTTGACCGTGAGGAGGAAGGTGACAGTCCCTCTGACCATATTGGCCAGGGCCTCTGCTGTGGTGGAGGTGAGGCCGGAGTCTGACGTCGGGAGGTTCTCGGCAGAGCGGTCGCTTCCGACCACATCAGGTGAAGGGACATGGGATGCTCCTGCCTTAGCTATCCCCCCACACTAGGCGACTGTGGAGGATGTTGATCTGGAGGGGACTTCTCCAGTTAGGGAGCTTCAGACAGCCGAGAAACCCCAACCCACAGCCGGCCAGGCCTAAGCCAAAGAGGGTGATTCCTCAAGCCCTCGAGCGGCCGAAGAAGGTGATACCTCGAGCCTTCAAGCAGCCGAAGCTGAGGAGTCTGGCCCCCTCCCTCCTGACTGCCATATGAGTGGCTTAACCAACTAGGCGACCAAATATATGCTCCAGAGGATCAGATCTGACTTGATCAATACTCATTCAGAGGTTCTTCTGAGGGGCGTAATGACGTTCTGCTATAAGGTACATTTTTCCCTCATCATTGTCCTTGTCCGTTTTACGTCTGATTGCTAACGTGCTTTCTTTTGCTGCAGCTCGTCCTTGCTCTTCTTTCTACTCACTAGGAAATGAAGCAAGTGACGAATGAGTGTGAGTTGGCAGAGGCAGAGCTCTAGGGAAAGACTGCTGAGGTTGATGCCCTTCGACGGGCTCTGGAGCTGACTGGGGAGGAGTGTGCTGCTCTGAAGATCCAGTTAAGTGAAGCCTAGCAGAAAGAGAGCTTGGTGTTAGCCGAGTTGGAGGGGACGAAGTCATGCTTTTCTTCAACCTAGAAGGAGCGATCTGAAGCGACAGCTGAGGTCGCGGTGCTAAAGGCCTTGGTCGCGGAACTACAGGCCGAGCTGACAAGGGAGAGGGAGAGTTAAACAACCAAGTTGGCTGAAGTCGAGGCGACTTTGGTTGCTCAATTGTCCAAGGCTACGTCGGTCATCCTAGTAATCAAGGTTGTAACTGTAGAGGAGTACAAATCCTCGAAGGAGCGAGCCGACGAGGTGGAGGTGATCTACAATTGTGGCTACGAACGTTGCATAAAGGATGTCAAGGGATTGTACCCTGAGCTGAACCTCGACAGCCTCGGTGAAGAGGTACCTACAGACTCTGACTCAGCGGACCCTACGCTAGCCGAAGCCAAGCACCCCCCTTCTTAAGTCGGCAGAGCTTCGCCACCCCCTTATATCATCGGACCCTTATACTTTTGTAAATATTTTTGTATTGCCTTCTTATATCAATGAAAAGATAATTTATTTATTTATTTTTTGCAGTTATTATCGTGCATGGAGTGTTTAAGTAGATTTAACAAGTTGGATAATCGCACATTAGTCACAGTGGTAGGGCCAAACATATTAGTCGAGTAAGTGCGTTGGGGCAAGCTCTTGAGCTCTTCCTTTGGTTTAGGGGAATTTCATCCTTGCAGAACGGGCGGATTAACTACAGTGACTCATTTATTAAGGGCCAAACAGTTTACTTAAGAGGATTGTTTTCTCTTGCACTTAGAGATACTCATTATGGATCGCACAATTCAAGTAACGTTATTAATTAGTGGTCCGACCTCTTCTTTAAGGGTCGGATGATTGGTGATGACTGTTTTTCCCTTGCACTAAGAGAAGTCTTCGGTAGACCATGTAGTAGAGTCGATTAATGATCCGACCTCTTTTCTAAGGGTAGGACGATTGGTGAGTGGGCTGTTTTCTCTTGTACTCAAGGGAAGTCCTCGATAGACTATGTAGACCGTGTATACCGTGTTGTAGAGTCGATTAATGATCCGACCTCTTTTCTAAGGGTCGGATGATTGGTGAAAGGGTTGTTTTCTCTTGTACTTAAGGGAAGTCCTTGGTAGACTATGTAGACTAAACATTGTAGATAATAGAATTTGAAATTTCCCAACCTTGGGATTTTTATTATAGATTCTGAATAATAGATATGTAGGCTATGACCCAGTAGGTTAGTCATTGTAGGCATGTTGATTTTGAGCAGTAGATATGTAAATTTCGACCTGAGGTTTGGTTGGTCTTCACGGATAATAGATCTTCAAGTGTTTGGCCTTCCATGAATGTAGTAGGGATTGTCCCTCCATATCTTGGAGTCGATAGGTCCCAGGTTGGGTTGTGCCCCTCACCTTGTAGGGTCCTTCCCAATTCGGCTCTAGGGTTCTCAAACCGGGCTCCCAGGTGCTTTAGAAGGTTATGCAACGGACCAAATTTACTGCTTGGAACCTTCTCACATTTACTCGGGAATTGTAGAACCAGGTGATCTGTTGTTGCCGAGTTACAACCCTAAGTAGAGCTTGCTCCCTCCTCTCTTCGAGCAGGTCGAATTCTAGAGCTATCTGCTCGGCATTCTGACCTTCGTCGTAAGATCGAACACGTGCCATGGAGAGGTCTATTTCGACTGGAATGACCACCTTGGCTTCGAAAGTTAGGGAGAAAGGGGTTTATCCTTTGGATGTCCGAGTGGTAGATCGGTATGCCCAGAGCATGAAAGGGAGCTCCTTGACCCATGCCCCTTTGGCTTTCTCAAGCTTGGTTTTGAAGTGGTTTTTGATGATTTTATAGACTACCTCTACATGTAAGGCCCGTATCTTAGTACTGTATCATTCCACCAACTCCCGCGATCCTCCCCGTCGAATTTTGACAACCTGCGACCTATAATCAGCAATTACGCGAGACCCTATGTCACATTCCAAAGATCTGAGTCGACTCAACTTGAAATCTATACCCTAGCGACCGCGTCATTACCACGGTTCCAACGTCGCATCTTGCGCACCAATATGATACCTAGGGTAGGAGTTGTGGGCCCATGTATATTTCGAGGAAATGTTGTGCGTTGCGAATCCCGAGAGAGGAATCTCTACCTAACCTATCACATCAATCAATCAAGTATAAGCCATCACAACCCATACCTAACCCATCCCTCTCTTACCAACAAGACAAGGCAACCCATACCCCATGCTGCCTCGTGCCCCTAAAAGCCAACACAACCCATACCTCTCATGCCACTCCTCTTACACACTCATTCCTCTCATCCCATCCCTCTTACACAACACCACTCCTCTCATTTCACTCCATCCCATCTCATTTCTCTACCCAAATCCCAAGCAACCGAGAGAGAAAATCCTAAGGAGAGAAAAGAGCCCAAAATCAAGACCCACTTCCCTACCCCAAATCTCACCATCCAACCCTTCAATCTTCATCATCCTCCATTAAAGAGAAAGCCTAGGAGCTAAGGAGTCTAAGGAGCTAAAGAAGAAGACCATAGGTGGGTGTTTATAGGACTAGATTGTGATTTTGATGATGGGCCAAGTGGGGCCTACCGATTGATGGTATGGATCCCATTTTGGACCCAAAGGTGTGGCTAATGGCCCACCATGATTCATATATATAAATCCATGATGGGGCCATTCTCCATGGACCCCACCATGATGTTTATTTGATGCTCAACATGTAGAGGTCATCTAGACCTTAGATTTGTAGTGGGGATGGTATCCCCACCTTGATTTTCTTATTTGAGGGCCCACATGTTTTGGGACCCATCTTGATGTATGTATGATAGCTCGAAAGGGAGCTCATAGTGGCGGGGCTCTTTTCTGTTTTGGGACCCATCTTGATGTATGTTTTGGTATCCCCACCTGATGATGCAAATTTTATCCATGCTGTCCATTTAGCGGGCCAACTTGTTGTCCACCCAAAGGGGTCCACCTTACTGCCCATTTTCGGGTAGACTTGGTCGAAGGGGGAAAATGCAAATATCAGCGTGATCCGTGGACCCCACCATGTGTGTACCCCATCCACACCGTCCGTCCAGCAAGCCGGGCCCACTTGCTGCTGGACTGACCGTCCAGAAGGCCCACCTTGGCCGTCCATTTTTGGACAAGCCTGTTTGAATGGAAAACACAAGTATCAGCTTGATTATATATATATAGAAGTGGGGTGGCCCACCCACGTGGGACCCACATGATGTATGTGTGATATCCACACCATCCAGTAGTTGGACGTGGGATCCATGTGTGTATGTGTGATATCCACACCGTCCAGCACGTGGACGGTGGGACCCATGTGATGTATGTGTTGTATCCAGCATCGTCCAGCTGGGATGGTGAGACCCATGTGATCTATGTGCTGAATCCATCACCGTCCAGCAAGCTGGGACGGTGGGACCCACCTGATGTGTTATATCCTCACTGTCCAGCACGTGGATGGTGGGATCCACCTGATGTATATGTTTTATCCTCACCATCCAGCTGGGACGGTGGGACCCACTAAGCGTCTGCGTTTGATCCAGACCGTCCATTGGTTGGACGCCCGACTGGCCCAACCGTGATGTATGTATTATATCTGCACTGCCCGTCTGGTGAGGTCCACCTGCTATATGCAAGGCCCACCTGTTGTATGCAGGTCCCAGTTGTTGTATGTGCAGGGCCCATCTGCTATATGTGTAGGGCCCACTTGCTGTGATGTGATGAGGCCCATTGTAACGTCTCAGAAAAATCCGTACAAAGACCCGAGTACCACCTCAAGCAGAAATCACTTAGGATCAAATCCTTGAGGAATTAGGCGAGGATTAACTAGTGTTAAACTATATTACATGCGAAATCAGCACTAATCACTTTAAATACGATCTGTAAGACCCGAAACTTGTAGAATCATTGATGCTAGGTTACCCTAAAATCTAGGATCAATCTCATTACCCAGTTGCTCTCGGGAGCACATTGAAACTCCGTATCGGATCTGGACCGCACGTCGAAAGTCCGATCACTACGAAACCATATGATTACGACCACCTTACTGGGCTTGACAACCACCTCGGAAATCAAGTCCAGATAGTATTTCGAAGCTATTCGCTTGAGCCCGGAGTGAAGTGTGTGAGAAATGTGGGTATCTTTAGAAATAAAAGTAATCTGAGACTTGTCGCTTGCGGTCCGAATATAAGGATTCAGACCGTCAGAATCTGACCCAAATACACCCTTGGATCAGGAGAAATTTTCCATACATGGCAGTGTACTTGTAACCCTGATCGAGTTTCGGTGACCGTTGAACTGAAACTGGTCCACCACATGCGATCTGGAAACCCGATTGGAACGAAAACTTAACTCGACCTAGATCCAAGGTCGGTGAGCTTAAGTCCGACTGCACGCAGAAAGGGGGGCTCCGAAAGTGCTCCGTTGAGCTGAAACAGACGCTCTTTGGACATAACCTAAGTATACCTTGGCCCTAGGGTCATTCCCATCAGTTATGGGCCTATATAAGGACCTTAAACCCTCTCCCTCTCACTTCACACGAATTTTCTAAACCCTAAGAAAGAGAAGAAAGAAAAGAGAGAGAAAGAGAGAGAGAGAGAGAATCAAAATCACGTTTGAAATCCTGTGGTTATTGTTCGTGGATTATGCTTATGGTTATGCTTGTACAGAATCAAAATCATGTTTTGTAACGCCCTGAAATTCGAGGGTCGAGTAGCAACTCAACTCTCGAGTTCTAGATCATCACTTATGCAACATAGATGATGAAGATTGAATGTTGTCTGTGTCAGTGCAATAAACATGAGTGAGATTATGCCAAAACAATAATTCATACTCCAGATCAATTGTATAAAGGCAAGCGGAATACTGAAATTGTATATATAAGGTATGTAAGGAAACAAAACCATCATGAACTCCAGAGTATGAACACTAACTGAGTATCCATATACATGTATTGTTTCTAAATCAAAAGGGTCAAAATACAACTAAAAGGTAGATCCTGAAATCCCCGCGATCCAGTTGGCCTAAGCAAAGTCATCAGAGTACTGCATGTATGAGAACTCATCCTAGTCCTCATCGTAGTCTGGCTCCGCCTCCTGAATCGACGTACCATCTATACCTGAGACAGAGTCTGGTTGGTGTGTACAACACCGTCCCGTAACGTGGGAGTGAGTAGCTAACTCAGTGGAACAATAAAGCATAGGTTAACATGTTATCAATTCAGTCAAGCAGTAATGATAAAGCAGTACAATCAAAACAATCCTAACTACTCTTATTTAATGCAAGTATGAAATGACATGATGAATGCCCTTACCAAACCACCCTCATGCGACACCATCTTACGTTCCCGAATGCGTTCATCCCTCAGTGCTCCACATCTACCAGGCACATGCAGTGTGATGATGATCATGATTACCGAGTAGTTATTAGTCCATTTCAAACAGCTCATTCCCAAACATGATCCATTCTAGGGTCGTCAATCCTAGTTAATCTCATACGAATGTGTGTTTCTAGGTTGCTGCAAAGGCTGCCAGGGCTGTTACGCACAAAGGTTACACCACTCCCCCATCACCCTTTTAACGATTCATCACTATACAGATACAGGCCTAGTTTCATACTCTATACACTGCGGCAAAACTCATCGCCTCACCGCAAATTCAGAGTATGCTCGAGGTCACTACAAAGGGCTCGTCACCAATCAGTGTAGGCCGACAGCTCGAATATAGTGTCTCATACCACCATAATCGGCTCACGAGTCTGGTTGCTCACTGGTCATTACGGGGAGGCACGTGGCCTCAGCGTAGGCCGATAGCCCGACCACAGTGTCCCATGCCACCATGCCCGGCTCATGAGTTAGCAGGCGAGTACAGGTGTGGTACCATGGTAACAGGATTCCACTGGTAAGTTTGGTACCCTAGGTTCAAGCAGTAGCAACCAAACATTGTGAACATACATTAGACATATCGAGTTACTTGACGAGCCTGACTAGCTCGAGCGCACAATCAACTGAACAACATGAAGTGCATAAACACTTCGTGTGGCCTAACCACTGTCGCCAACTGAAGTACAACTCGGGTTCGTTAAACACATCCTACGTGGCGACATGAATCCTCAACCATGATCTCAAGTTTGGTACCGATTGTCTGGACTATAGACATAGTCCCAAACTCAATTAATCCTTATTTAGAACATGTAGAGTAAAGCATAATAGACAAAGTAAATCAAGCATGTTAACAAGTATATCATAAAGCATGTTATAAAGCATATTATAAAGCATGTTGTAAAATACTATAAAAACAAGAATACAAACACATATGTTTCACAAGTAAGCGGATAAAGTAAACAAACACATGGAGGAAATCATACGAGTCTCTAAGGTAGTTGAGAATCCCATCTTAACACCTATCTAAGGCACTAACATCCAAGCACTTACTCTCACAAGCATTTCCACAAACACTTAGAATACACTATTTCAACATACATGGTGTATGTTAGTAAAACATGTATTAGGGCTATCCTTTCGCCAAGCGAGTATTTTATCCATGTATAATATATTCATACAGCAAATAATCATGACAAATACATCTCCAAAATTTATACGTATACGGTATTTTCTAGAATACACAATTTCAACATACATAGTGTATATAAGCAAAACATGTATTAGGGTGAGTCCTTTCGCCAAACAAGTAATTTATCCACATATAATATATTTATACAACAAATAATCATGTCAAACACATTTTCAAAATTTATACGTATACGGTACTTTCTACAAATACCTAGAGTATGTAGAATTCTATATTTTTCATCTTTAATTGAAACGGAAAACAGACAACACTTTGTACATGTGCAATTACATGCAGATCATGAATCTATCATTATTTGACATTGAAAGCGTTGAAAACCGTAACCTATACACCTAAAGTCCTCACCTTATACCATAAAATCGCAACGAATCAGCTAGGTTTGTTAGGCTTCCGTAGTCGGCAGTTTGGTAGCCTAAAGAATGAAATAGGTTAGCCATTTTATAACCTACAACCTTCACACCCCAAAATAGATTAGGGTTAGGGTTTCTTACCTCAAAACGGAGTCGGTATCGTTGGAAAAACGACAAGAAAGGGGTGGTGCAGCTTATGTAGCGCGTCTGCCACAAGGTTCGCCTTGCCAGGATGGTAGGAAACCTCGAACTTAAAGTCTTTCAAGGTCTCCATCTTCGGCATTGTCTCATATTCAAGTCTCGCTGTATGAATATATACTTAAGGCTCTTGTGGTCGCAGAAAAGCTCGAACTCCTCTCTGTAGAGGTAATGTATCTAGAGCTTCAATGCAAAGATGACAGCTGCCAACTCCAGGTCGTGTGCAGGGTAATTCTCCTCATGCTTCCTTAATTGTCTCGAGGCATATGAAATCACCCTATCCTTCTATATAAGGACACAACCCAAACCAACGCGAGACCCGTCAGTATATATCGTGTACTTCACCCCTTGCTCTGGCAATACTAGCACAGGGGCAGACGTCAACCTGTCCTTCAGCTCCTTGAAAGCTGCTTCCGCCTTCTCATTCCAGGCGAACTTCAGGTCCTTCCGTGTCAACTGAGACAACAGTCTGGCAATCTTCGAGAAATCCCGAATGAAGCATCTATAATACCCTGTCAAACCAAGAAAACTCCTCACCTCGGTAACCGAGCCAGGCTGCTGCCAATCCTGAACTGCGGCTACCTTAGCAAGGTCCCTATCGTGCGTGCCTTCGAAAATTCTCAAGGTTGATTGACGTCCTTATTCTTTCCTATAGGACATGCCGCCCAGGAGAGCGACCCGAGCGAATCCCACTCCACCACCTGAGGCTCCAGCTTTGTCACCTGTGACTCCCGTTCCACCCCCAGAGATCCCTACTCTGCATCTTGAGGATGTCATTCCTCCACCCAAGACCAGTGCAGATCCGACCGTGCTTGTGAGTGCCTCTCAGTTATAGCAGATGTTACAGGCTGTGACGGCTGCGCTTTAGGGACAGGGCAGGAGCCTAGTTGTTTCACCAGCCCAACCAAAACAGGAGCACGCGAGCGCCCTTCTTCATGAGTACAGACAGTTCAACCCTCTGCGTTTCCAGGGCGAGCCAAATCTGACTCCAGCCGAGAGATGGCGCTTCGATGTCGAGAAGATTTTTTATACTATGGCATGTACAACCCAACAGCGTGTCTGATTGGCTGTATTCCTTCTCCAGGGTGAGGCAGAGCATTAGTGGACTTCCGTTACCCGTGTTGCAGGGCCTGATTATGTCTAGACATGGGAGGATTTCATTGATCGATTCTAGCAGCAGTACTTCCCTGATCACATTCGTTGTCAGCGACCATTAGAGTTCGAGACTCTGGTGTAGGGGGACATGTCCATGGTGCAACGTTTTGTAGAGCTAATGAGGTTCGCGCCGTATTTAGTAGATGACGAGGGGCGGAAGGCCCGCCATTTTTAGAATGGCTTGCATTACGGTCTTCGAGGCCGTGTTATTGGGCATAAGCTCCTGACCTTTCAAACGGTAGTACGGAGGGCCCAGATTTATGAGACTGAGTAGGCTGATTCACAGGGTGATCGAGATCAAAGGAGGGCTTGGAAGAGGTAGGCCCCCTCCAGTAGCTCTCAGCAGCATCGACGACCACAGAGATACATGATCCACTGATCCACCAGAGCACTAGTAGCACCATCGGCACCTCCAACCGCACCACCTCAGAGACAGCTTTCTAATACCTGCTATGGATGCAGTGGGATAGGACACCATAGGTGGGAGTGTCCCCAACCTTGGTAGCAGCAGCCGAGAGCACCACAGCAGCCTCTACAGCAGTAGCCGAGAGCATCGAAGCAGACCCCACAGCAGCAGCAACCCCATCAGCAGCGACCGCAGCCACCTCAGCTGCCGAGGCCCTAGCAACAGCATAGAGATAACAGTACAAACCACCGCAGAGGTAGCAGCAGCACAAGGGACCTCAGAGGAGACAAACACCTCCCCACCTAGCTCAGGCTAGGTTCTACGCGGCTCAGCAGGACCCGCAGACCTCTGGAGGAGTCATTGAGGGTATACTTCTAGTCTCTGCATGCATCACTCGAGTTTTATTTGATTCTGGTGCTTCGCACTCATTCATATCTGAGGATTTTTGCCGATCGACTAGATTGCCAACAGAGTCTACTAGTGAGGGACTGACAGTATCGACGCCCTTGAGGAAAGACTACAGTATTAGGCCGCTTCTATTCGTCTTGCCCCGTATTAGTGGGGGAGATTTTCTTGCCCGTCAACTTATTTGTGTTGCCGATAACAGATTTCGACGTTATCTTGGGCATGGATTGGCTTGCCGAGTAGCACGCTATCTTGGACTATTTCGCGAGGATAGTCACGTTCTACATACTAGGCTTGCCACAATTTCAGTTCGTCGCTGAGCCCAGAGGAGAGTCGTTGTCATGTTTGATGTCCTGCGTCGTTGAGGAGCCTGTTGCTACATGTATTGACCAGTTGCCGATTATTTGTGATTTTTCCAACGTGTTCCAGGAGATTCTAGGATTGCCGTTGCACAGTTATATTGAGTTCCAGATCAACCTTGTGCCCGGTACCGCACCTATCTGAAGGCCCCATACCGTATGACACCGATGGAGTTGGGTGAGCTGCAGCAGCAGTTGGACGAGTTGCGAGAGTTGGGATTCATCCGTTCGATCAGTTCTTCGTGGGGAGCATCGGTACTCTTTATCAGGAAGAAGGATGGCTCATTGAGGCTCTGCGTGGATTACCGTGATCTCAACCGGGTCACGATTAAGAATAAGTACCCACTCCCGAGGATAGACGACTTATTTGATTAGCTGCAGGGCGCACAATTCTTTTTGAAGATTGACCTGCGTTCCAGTAATCATCAGATTCGTGTTCAAGAGGAGGACATCCCGAAGACGGCTTTCAGGACGCGTTACGGTCATTTTGAGTTTCAGGTCATGTCCTTCGGACTGACCAATGCACCCGCGATCTTCATGCAGTTGATGAATGAGGTCTTCCGTCTATATCTCAATCAGTTTGTTGTGGTCTTCATCGACGACATTCTGATATATTCGAGGACCATATGCAGCATCTAGAGATCACTTTACAGACCCTCCGTGCCCACCAGCTATATACGAAGCTGGAGAAGTATGAGTTTTGACAGGAGGAGGTGAAGTTCCTCGGTCACGTAGTGACAAGGGAGGGAGTCGCAGTGGACCCCTCGAAGGTAGAGGCAGTGCGCCAGTGGGGCCAGCCCATGTCTGCGTCCGAGATCCGCAATTTCCTTGGTTTAGTGGGATACTATCAGCATTTCATTGAGGGTTTCTCCCGTATTGCAGCCCTATTGACCAGGCTGACTCGGAAGGGTGCAGACTTTATTTGGACTAACGCATATGAGCAGGAATTCGTGGAGCTGAAGGACCATCTGACTTCCGATCCTGTCCTCACTCTTCCCTCTAGGAGTGATGTATTTATTGTATTTACCGATGTCTCACGTATTGGTTTAGGTGTTGTCCTAATGCAGCATAGCAGGCCTATAGCCTTCGCGTCTCGTCAGCTCAAGGTCCATGAGCTGAACTACCCCACGCATGATTTGGAGTTGGTAGCATTCGTCTTCGCACTGAAGGTGTGAAGACACTATCTCTATGGGGTTAGGTTCGAGCTCTTCTCCGACCATAAGAGCTTGAAGTATCTATTCTCTCAGTCTGAGCTGACCATGAGGCAAAGACGTTGAATGGAGGTTCTGAAGGATTATAATTTTGACCTCCAGTACCACCCAGGCAAGGCGAATGTCGTGGCAGATGCCCTCAGCCGTCAGCCACGAGGCCAGGTGGCACATATGATGATTCAGGAGTGGAGGATGCTCGAGGATATAGTAGAGTACGACTTCGATTTTGGTCTGCAGTCTTCTATCGTTCAGCTATCGAGTCTATCGATTCGACCCTCTCTTGTCGCAAGGGTGATCGAGGCTCAGCAGACAGATGAGTCATTACAGGATTACCAAGCAGAGGCAGCATCAGAGAGTCAGATAGATTAGCAGATTGGTTCTGATGGTGGACTTCGCTTCAGAGGCCGATTATGTCCCAGATATTCCTGAGTTGCGCAGAGATCTTATGATCGAGGCACATCGATCATGGTTTTCTATCCACCCTGGCTCGACGAAGATGTATCGTGATATGAGGCGACAGTATTTTTTGGCGGGGATGAAGTGCCACATTGCCACTTTTGTGGCTGAGTGTGACATATACCGGCGTGTCAAGGCCGATCATCAGAGACCCCCTGGTCTGTTGCAGCTGTTGAGCGTCCCGATGTGGAAGTGGGAGCACGTATCTACCAATTTATCATGGGTTTGCCGAGGACTCAGCACGGTCATGACGCCATTTGGGTTGTCGTGGACCATCTGACAAAGTCATCACATTTTCTTACAATTCGTGAGACATGGCATTCGGACCTGCTAGCCAGGCTGTTTGTAAATAAGATCGTGAGACTACATGGTGTTCTTGTCTCGATCGTTTCAGACTGAGACCCGAAGTTCACGTCTCAGTTTTGGGAGAGCTTTCAGAGAGCGATGGGCACTGATTTAAGGCTCAGCACCGTGTATCATCCACAGACTGATGGCCAAACCGAGAGGGTCAATCAGATACTTGAGGATATGCTTCGGGCCTACACGATTGACTTCGGGGGTAGCTGGGATGAGCATTTGCGATTGACTAAGTTCGCATACAACAACAGCTATCAGTCGACCATTAGCATGACTCCTTTTGAGGCATTATATTACAGACCGTGTAGATCTCTGAGTTATTAGACTGAGGTTGGAGAGCGGCGTCTCCTAGGTCCCGAGCTTGTGCTGCAGATGTCAGAGGCTATCGATATCATCAGGCAGAGGATGCGCACACTAAGAGCCGGCAGAAGAGTTTTGCTGACTGTCGGCGTTGTCCCTTAAAATTCGTAGTAGGGGACAGAGTGTATCTCAAGGTCTCGCTCATAAAGGGTGTAGTTTGATTTGAAGCGAAGGGCAAGCTTACCCCGAGATTTATAGGACCTTTCGAGATCACTGGGTGCATTGGCGTCGTGGCCTATCGGCTTGCCTTGCCATCTAAGTTGTCTGACGTCCACAATGTTTTCCATGTCTCTATGCTGAGGAAGTGCAGGTCAGACATCGTTCCAGTCATTGATTGGCAGCCGTTGGAGGTTCGTGAGGACGCTTCTTACACTGTAACGCCTCGTGTTTTTAGGACCAGAGTATACGACTTGTTTTCCAAAAACCCGAGTGTTAACCTTAAAGGATGGTCAAAGTCAAGTATATATTTTTCTTTTATCTTTCATCAGAGTAAGTAGATGAGAGTAGAATGGACAAGTAAACATAAAAGGGAAATTCTAAATTTCATTTAGAATATACAAGAGGTTGCCCGTAATGACTTATACAAACCCATGCCTCTGAATTTAACAAGTACAAGATTTACGAGATTTAATACATGAAGAATAGCAGAAAGCACATAAATATAAGCCACAAGATCACGCAGCTCCTCCAGGAAAATACGGCCATGCATCCCTGGCGATCGTACCCTTCTCCTCATCAAATCTGAACATGCATATCACTAAAGCCACCTGTACTACTGTACGGTTGTATATTTGATGGATGAGTGGCCAACTCAGTGTGAATTCCCTCAAGATTACACACCACCACAATAGATAAGAAATAGTATAAAACATCCAGACAACCAAAAGAGAGTAAATGCAGTCTTATTAGATGCATGGATGCGTGAATGCAATCATTGTCCTGGGTAAAACATCCAGATGGACAGTAGGGTCATCACCCAAGAAATCATCGACCTAGGTAAAACATCCAGACGATCTGTGCCCCGGGTAAAACATCCAGATAGGCATGAATGTGACTGGTCATCAGCGCAACACTCAGCATAATCACATGGGCATGGTGATCCAAGTCATTATCCTAAATCAAATGACTGGTCATTAGCACAACACTCAGCATAATTGCGAGGCATAATGATCCAAGCCATCGTAATATGCCATGTATGCATGATTAGCCAAGTCATTATTAGTCCATTTACAACCAGCAGATTTAATAAGCTCAAAGGTCACTACGGGGAGCTCAGAGCCCAGCATAGGCCAACAGCTCGGGCATAATGTCCCATGACCACCATCCCCGGCCAAAGAGACTACCATCTTAGGATGTTTAATGGAAACCCATCGACTAGTGGCCAATCTTATTACTATAAAACATCGAACCCATCTAGGGCAAATACCAAAACAAAACCACGTAGGGCAAGTATCAAAATATGCCACATAGGGCTGATATTAAAACCATACGATAAAGACCATCCTTGAAAACCATTGGGCACAACAACCCTGGATGGTAGGCCCACATCAACGATCCATCTAGACCACCACTCAATAACCACCAAGTCGAAGGTCCATTCCGATCACAAGTAGTCAAGTTACATCCCAAGTATGGGTGTACATTCATATGTGAGAATTTCCCACTAATGTACCAGTTTAAGTTCCATAAGCAATCCACAAAAAGAAATCCACAAGCATGAGCAATTATACAGGATAATCATAAAGCATGTAATACAACAATTCAATTTCCACCAGCTAACACTTGTGATTATAAAGGGAGATATCAATTACGAATTTAAATAAAAACTATAACTTAAGCTAATGAGAAGATGGAAAGCTCAAGGGGAAGAATCATCACCTTATACTTTGAATCGCCTTCTAGTGTTGTTAAGTGCTTGCGCCTTTAGAATTGTATCCTACCACAAATCATGAACTTGTACAATTAGGTCCAAGTTCTAATCACTACCTAGGGTTTGGATTTCTTTTATGATTTTAATATGGAATTAGGGCTTCATCCTGGGATTTTAATTCTAGGAGTCGAACTAGGGTGTAGGTGCAGCTTAAACACAATGTAATAATATGGTTAGTTACAGTTTTAACGTTAATGATATGACTAATATTTGTGACCATGGTAATACTAAGTATTACAATGTAACAGTGTATTTATTTTTAATGATAATATTCTTAGGTGATGGATACTACACTAACATCGTTAATGGTAACTTGCTTATAATGACTAGCATTAGCGCAAACAGTGTGTTGATGTAGAGCTAGGTTTCCATCCTAGAGTTTAGCCTTAGACTTAGGTTCTAGGATCTGCATTGTAGTTGGTGTACAATAAATTACAATGTTAATTTAATGATTAAAAAATGATTATTAACCTTAATGTTATAATTAATGTTAGCTAACATGGTGATAATAATTATTATGATAATAATAAATACTATGATCTATTATTAAGGCGAGACCAATTATAGTACTAAATCAATCGATTTACTTTAAGAGGGAAGGCGGACTTATATCTTAGTTGAGATTAGGAAATCTATTAACCAACTAAACTACAAACTGGAATTTCAATGAGAGGTAGAAGAACGCACCTAGTCGACTCGGTTGAGTCGACTTGACTCACCATTGCTCACCTATCTATTCTTCTTTCTACTCCCTTTCCTTCTATGAATGACAAGTCTATCAGCCGAGCACCCGCCCTGGTCTTGGGTCATCAGCTTGGTCAACTCAGCTAAGTATTACAGCGCCTCAGTGAGTCGAGCACACTCAACTCGGCAGCGAGTGCAAATTGCACTCGCCCACTCACCCTCTCTCTCTCTCTCACAAATCTCCTTCTCCTTCTTTCCTTCCTTCTTCTCTCCCTTTTTCCTCTATTCCCTGCTCTCCTTCTCACTCACATCCATTATCTGGACTCAGCAGGACTCAACTCAGTCCACGACTCGCTCGAGTCATGCTACTGCAGCAAACAACAGCCAGACGCACTGCCTTCCTTCCTTTTCTTTTCTCTCTTTTCTTTCTTTCTTCCTTCATCAGATTTGTCCAACAAGTCTGCTGAACTAAAAAATGTCTAGACTCAACCAGACCACACCCAACTCGGTCTAGACTCGGTCCAGATTCATCAGTCGTCAGGCCCAGCTCGGTGTAGCAGCACGGTCGCACCTCCCCTCTCTTTTCTCTCTCGTCTCTCTCTCTTTTCTTTCCTTCCGTTTCCCAGCGTCCAGCAAACCCGAAGCAGACTTAGCTTGGCGGTGAGTCAGATCAGCACTGACAGCGGGTGTGGTGCAGTACAGCCCGAGTCGAGCTCACCCCCCGCTCTGCGCTTCTCTCACTATCCTTCCATTTCTTTCTTTCTTCCCTTTTCCTTCCTATTTTCTTCCTATTTTGTTCACTATTCTCTCCCAACACCATCGCTAGATGGTGAAAACCTGAATACGACATCACAAACCGAGCTAACCCGGTTTTGAGCAGTGGAGAAGGTGACATGCCATTAATGGCAGATTTGGAAACACCACCTCATCCTTCAATCTACCTCCTACAGATGGTCCGCGTGGACCCTATGAAGCTTGTGGATAAGCTTCCATGAAGCTTGAAAGGGTTTAGGGTGGTGGGTTCGCTAGAACAAAGGAGGCAGATGGTTTTTCTCGGGCGGCTGTGGAAATAGTGGCAAGGTTTTTTGCGCTCGATCCTAGTCCATATTATAACATTGCCCTAACATTTTTAGACCATCGGATGAGCAGCAAATGGTACAGATCTCCTCTGGCTGAAACTGCCTCCAAAACGGTGGGTAGAGTGGAGACCGCTCGTGGTTTTGAAGCCCTAAACCACAGCTAAACTGGACGGTTGAGATGCGCTTATGGTGGACGGTTAGGATGGACAGGTGTAGAAGGACGCGGATTGCCAAGCTGGCAGAAAAATAGAATTTCCTATTTTTGGAAAGATGGCAGCGTAAACAACCCTCTCGCGGAGGTATTTGTGAGCACGTGTACGCACTCCACCGGGTGGGCCAACCATGGTTTTGGTCAGTCGTGGGTGATCTATCAGATGGACGATTTAGATCGTTGGGATGGGGCCACATGGTGGGCCACGTCTCGATCAAAGAAGGGAGAGGAAACACGATTGTGTTTCCCAGTTCGGACGACCACAGGCGGGAAAATCCACCCGTTTTTGGAAATTTCGGGTCAATGGAGCTTTGACCGCTCCAGCTGGATCAGTGCACGTCGTGCACGTAGGCTAAGGTGCACACGCACCTCTATGTGGGGCCCATCATGATGTTCGTGGGAAATCCACCTCGTCCATTTGTTTGTGCGGGTCCTACTAAGGATCTCTGACCGAAGATCAGTCAGACCCGAAGTTCAGGTGGGCCATACGAACTGATTAAGGTCCTTTTATAGTTGATTGTGTCAACCCAACAGTCGGATTTGTTCTAATTCGACCGTCAATGGTCAAAATGCCCTAAGGGATCCTTCGTATGCTCAAACACACCATCCGATGATTATATTCACTTAATATATAACTTTTAATTATTATTATTATTATATGTAAATGTATGTATATATGTGTGTGTGTGTGTATTTGTGTGTGTGTGTGTACATCATGTTGTGGTGTAGGTTATCGGGACCATCCATCCCATGTTTTCATATTATTTGGATAGTTACCTAATATTGTTATTATTATTATCATTATCATTATAATTATTATTACTTTTACTTTCATTATTATTTCCTTCACATAAGCGTGCATGTAACATCCCGAATTTTTGCCAACCTGGGATTAGATGTCCTTAGGCAATGGGTCGATCCTAACACCTTGTTAACTTGTCAGAACTGAATCCCACTGTCTAAAATCGCTTCTTAACCCATTTCCTTCACAAATCTCACCTTTCACAACCTTGTTCTTTAAACGTCTCTAAGTACTTTCACATTAGACACTATCTTAAAGTTTAGATAATGAGGAACAATACTTAAACTAAACATTGCTACAAAGGACTAAGTACCACCTCAGATCGAAGTCACCCAGGATTAAATCCTTTAGAAATTAGGCGAGAATTAGCTAGTGTTAAACTCGAGTACCTGTGAAATTAGCACCAATCACTTTAAATATGATCTGCAAGACCCAAAACTTGTAGAATCATTGACGCTAGGTTACCCTAAAATATGGGATCAATCTCATTACCCGTCTGCTCTGGGGAGCATCTCGAAACTCCGTATCAGGTCTAGACCGCACCTCGGGAATCCGAATAATACGAAGTTAAGGAATTAGGACCGCCTTGCTGGGCTTGACAACCATCTCGAAAATCAAATCCAGATAGTGTCCCACGGCTGTTCGCTTGAGTCCGGAGCGAGGAGTGTGAAAATACTTGATTTTCTTTAAAAATAAATATCTCAAATAGTAATCTGGCACCTCTCACTTGCGGATCAATATTAGGCAACCAGATGGTCAGAATCTGACCCAAATATACCCTCGGGTCAGGAGAAATTTCATACACATATCCATGTACTCGAAATCTCCGATCGAGATCCGCTGACCGTTGAACTGAAACTGGTCCGCCATTTGCAATCTGTAATTCCGACCGAAACAAAAACTTAACTAAATGTAGATCCGGTGTCGGTGAGCTTAAGTCCGACCTTTGTCTCAAGGAGGCCCACCAGAAGTCCTTCGTTGAGCTGAAAAAGGTCCGCTTTGGTTATAACCTAAGTAAACCTTGTCCAGAAGTCTAATTTGGTGAGTTTTTAGGCTATATAAGGACCTTAGAAACCTCTCTCTCACAGCCATACGAATTTAAGAGAAACCCTAGAGAGAGAAGAGAGAAAAGAGAGAGAAAGAGTGAGAGAAGTGGGAGAATCTCCCAACTGCTATTCCCTGCCACTACACAATCTACACCGCACCATTCTCATCGTTTTCCCGATGATTTCGACTTCATTTCTAGGTAAGAAACCCTAACCCTAATCTGTTTTGGGGTTGTATAGGTTGTAGGTTATGAAATAGCTAACATATTTCGATCTATAGGTTACCAAACAGCCGTATACAGAAGCTTAGCAATTCTATCGACTCCGTTACGATTCTACGACAAAAGGTGAGGACTTTAGGTGTATAGGTTACGGTTTTCAACGCTTTCAATGTCAGATAATGATAGATTCATGATCTGCATGCAATTGCATATATACAAAGTGCTGTCTGTTTTCCGTTTCGATTAAAGATGAAGAATATAAAATTTTACATACTCTAGGTATTTGTAGAAAGTACCGTATACGTATAAATTTTGGAAATGTGTTTGCCATGATTATTTATTGTATGAATATATTATATATGGATAAAATACTTGTTTGGCGAAAGGGCTCGCCTTAATACATGTTTTGCTAATATACACTATGTATGTTGAAATAGTGTATTCTAAGTGTTTGTGAAAATGACTGAATGAGTATAGAATTCTCATTTGTGCTCGCCATGACTAATTGTCATAGATTTATGATTGTTGTATTGGCGATACCCCTTTGACGAAAGGATTTGCCCTAAATCACACCACGGCCAATATACACTACTTATATTAATATGTGTGGCCTAAGTGTTTGTGGAAATGACTGAATAAATATGGAACTTGGATTCCTGCTTGCCATGACTATCCGTCGTGGGTGTATGCGTGATATGATTGGGGTAACTCCCTAGTAAAGGATTTGGCCTAATACCTATGTGATCAACATATGTCATGTATGTTGATGTATGTAGTCTAAAGTGTTTGTTGAAATGTCTGAATGAGCAGTAGTTAGTAAATTGTAATGTATAAGGGTGTTGAGATATGATTCTCAACTCCTTTAACTATGTGTATGATTTCCTTGGATAGCTGTGTGATTAGGAATTTAATATGTACAAACTCATGCTTGTGTTGTGCTTCATAACATGCTCAAATGATTGTATGATTTTATCTATGTGATGCATATGTTTTAATTCATGTTTACGTTGTATGATCCGTCATGGGTGATGGGGGAGTGGTGTAACGATTCCGTACAACAGCCCTGGCAGCTCTAAACGGATAATATCAGACTTTGATTGTATGATTTGAACCTTGATCCATTACTGCTTTAACTATCTGCAATTGAATGTGATTGGGGGTATGATTATAGTCCAGGCAATCGGTAACGAGATTGAATTCGTGGCTGAAATTCATTTGCCACGTGAAATGTGTTCGATGAACCCGAGTCGTACTTCGGTTGGCGATAGTGGTTAGCCACACGAAGTGCTTATGTGCTTCATGTCGTTCAACTTGTTGTGCGCTTGAATTAGCCAAGCTCGTCAAGTAACCCGATCTGTCTAATGTATGTTCACAATGTTTGGTCGCCACTGCTTGAACCTAGGGTACCAAACTTACCAGTGGAATCCCGTCAACCATGGTACCTTGATCCGCTAAGACTTATGAGCCGGGCATGGTGGTATGGGACACCGTGGTCGAGCTGTCAGCCTACGCTGGGGCCACATGTCTCCCTATAGTGACCAGTGAGCAACCAGACTCGTGAGCCGATTATGGTGGTATGGGACACTATATTCGAGCTGTCGGCCTACACTGGCGTAGCCTGGCTGTGATCCTCAGTCGGGTTGCATCTTGGTCTCATTCTCAATAAGTGGACTGGTCGGGCTTCGAAAATAGACTGCCAGTTGGTAGGACGTTAGTGGAGTGACCTCGAGCATACTCTAAATCTGCGGTGAGGCGATGAGCCTTCCCGTAGTAACAAAGTATAAATTAGGCCTGTATTGATAAGGTGATGGGGGAGTGGTGCAACGATTCCGTGTAACAGCCCTGACAGCCCTTACAGCGACCTAGAAACACACCATCGTATGAGATTGTCTAGGACTGACGACCCTAGAATGGATCATGTTTGGGAATAATACAAGGGAGGTACCTTAGTTTCCCAATCCTGCTGTTTGAAATGGACTAATAACAACTGGTAATCATGCTCATCATGCATTGCATGTGCCTGGAAGATATGGAGCACTGAGGAAAGCAAGCATGCTGCGAACGTAAGATGGTGTCACATGAGGGAGTATGTCGGTGAGGGCATCCATCATGACTGCATTCATACTTGCATTAATAAGAGTAGTTAGGAGTGTTTGATTATACTGCTTTATCATTACTGCTTGACTGAGTCGATAACATGTTAACCTATGCTTTATTATCCCACTGAGTTAGCTACTCACTCCCACGTTACGGGACGGTGTTCTGAACACCCACCAGACTTTGTCTGATTGCAGATGGCGACGCTACTCTTGAGGCGGAGTCGGACCTGTATGATGACAATGATGCTTGTTCGTATATGCTATGCTGACGGCTTCAAGTGAGCCGTGTCTTGATCGATGGGATTAAAGGGATGTTGACTAGATGACACTACACATTTGGTATAATTTGAACTGTACTTGTAATTCATTAACTTGGTAACCTTATCACTCTTTGGAGACTCACAACAGTTTTTATATTTTATATATCTATCACAGTCTTCCGCTTGCAATTTAACTGTCTCTGGAGTATGATATACTGTTTTGGCTTAATATCACTCATGTTTAATGCACTAATTCAGACAACAATTCAATCATCATTCATTTTGTTGCATAAGTGATGCGTTGAAACTCGAGAGTTGAGTTTATGCTCGACCCCCGATTTTCAGGGTGTTACAGTGCATCTTTAAATCATGTTGTGGGTCCCACTTTGCGGGACTACCCATTTCATGGTTTTCTATTATTAATAGTTAACCAATATTTCCTATGCATTGTTATTTATTTATTTTTTATTATTATTATACCTATGTAGGAAGTGAGACTACTCGTCGTGCGTCATTCAGCTACCTACCCTAACTTTAGGGTTGCTTTGCATTAGTGCGAGCTACACCCTATGAATCTCTAATTGCTAAATCATGATTTATTGAGCATTCAGACAATCCAACGATTGGATTGACTAACATTAAATTTTCAATAACCATTGGGAATTTAAATAACGCTTAGGTGTGATCCGGGAGTTAGATATGAAACCAGATAACCCGATCTATGTTTTCAACTGTTGGATCTAGGCTAGGATACATGCGAACGTTCGCTAGAGCTAGGTTTGTACTCATACTAAGTAGGGTTACTCGGTAGCACCCGAGTACCGGAAGGTACGGGGTGTTACAATTTACCCCCTTAAAGAGAATCTCGACCCCAAGATTTGGTAAAACGCATTCCGATTATTAGCATTATGAGTGATCTGCGTACCCTATATCACATATGTCCAAGCGTGCTATCGAAACTTGGGTTTAAACAGCCCATAGGAAAAAAAAAATTTCTAATCTTTCATACCTCCATTTTAATAAGTCAGATGATGTATGTGTCTAGGTATGAAACCCAACAAGCTATATACAGATCTACCCCCCTTAAAGAAGATTTTACCATCGGGATTCGACAGTGCTCATCCAACTATTAAAGTTATAAGTGGTTCGATTCTCATGAAGGCGTATCTCATTGCTTGTCAACCTTTGAACTTCTTATATTATTGGTTTAGACTATAACTTCATCTAGGTGGTTACTAATAATATTTTATCATTCTTTTTACTCTCCTTTACTCCTAATGTTAATTCCCTATTATCCAAAGTACAATACAATTTTCTAGTTTTCAGTGTTTGAGGTGTCATGGATAGATGGTTGTAGTGGATTTGAGCCCTATACATCGATCATCTGCCTGCAGAACAGAGGATTTTGGTATCAATTTGTAATCTTGTTGAATCTCGATCCTTTGTTTGATCAGGGCAATGAGATCGTTGAGATTTGCTAGGACTTAGAATTTGAGTCAAACCATAAAAACTTCGTTTAAATATGGTTCCATCAATCCATGATCCGTGATCTCTTTATCGGGATTCGAGGGTCGAGGTCCCGTTTCGACCTTCGCTCGGCACTTGCACTCATCTCGGCACTCATCTTTTTCTTTGAACGGCTTAGACGGCTAGGCCCGGCCTCATCCGAGGCCGCTCTCTTCTTTCCCATAAGAGAGAGGAGTGTTGAAATGGAGAAGATTGCGGTGACGAGCTCAAAGAGAACCATTGAGGTGGAAAGGCTTTAGAAATGAAGTGGGTTTGAAAGTATGAAAGTTATGAGACACAAAAAGAGGGTTTTGTGCTCAAATGGGTGAGAATAAGGGAGATTAGGAGATGTGAGGGATGGTTTTAGAGAGATAGTGGTGGAGGATGTAAAGTAAATGAGAGATTTGAGTGTATGAGAAAGAGGATTTGAGAGAGAAAGATAGTTTTTGGAGGGTTTGGGGGTGTTTGTGGGGTAGGAATAGGGTAAAATGAGGAAGGGGGAGTGTTTTGAGGGTTAAAAGGGGCCCCCTACACATGGGAGGGACCCACCTACGTTGGTTGACGGTGGCACGCCGCCGATCCAGGGGCGTCGCCACCCCCCTCTGGACCAACCGATGGTGTGCCGTCGATCAGGCGGTGCTGCCTCGCCCCTCTGGGGTGTCCGGCGGTGGCCACCCCCTCCCGGGGTCCTATTTTTATGCGTGGGACCCCCTGGGCCCCACCAAGTCTCATGCTTTAAGGTCTTAAGCCCACACGGTACATTTTCATAGCTCTATGCACACGTATTCGCTCCTTTTTATGTCTATGTTAGGTTTGGAAAAAGTCAATTAACGACCTAAACCCGTCGACTGACGGCCCAGAGGTGACTTGGGTCAATGCACGTGATCCAAGTCCCTCAGGTATACGTTGGGAACTCCATTACAACGTTTGATCTCACCTATCGGTGAAATATTGGGATCCTAATGTCGTCTCTAAATTTCATCGCTCCTTTTCTAAGTCAGAGTGCGTCAGTGTGCATCATGTTAACTATAACCCAGGTTCAGTTTAATCCAAATCATGCTCTGATACCAACTTGTAACGCCCTGAATTTCGAAGGTCGAGCAAAGCTCTACTCCCGAGAACCAGCACATCACTTATGCAATATGGATAATGATGTTCAGATTTTACCCATATTAATGAGTCAAAATGGTGAGATTATACTAAAACGGCATATCATACTTTGGATATAATTAAATTAAGCAAGCAGAAGTCTGAAACATATATATTAAAACATGTAAGTGTTTCACAACCTCCAGAGTATGGGTATGTAACCGGGCTGAATATATACATATATTATTTCAAAATATACAAAATGTGGAAGTGTGAGGTATCCAACTAAGCCAATTATCCCAGTGTTCCCACGTATCGGCACGAGGTCTACATGAACCAGCCCGAGATCTGAAAGCAAGAGTACTCCTCCTCCTCGTCCATAAAGTCCTGCTCCATCGCATAGACTTCATCAACACCTGCATCTAAACCAGGGTCTGGTTAGTGTTTTAAAACACCGTCCCAGGGTGGGAGTGAGTGATCAACTCAGTGGTACTATAAAGCAAAGGTTAACATGTTATCAAGTCAATCAAGCAGTAATGATAAAGCAACTTAACAATCACTTCCTAACTACTCTTGTTAATATAGGAATGGAGTGCAAGTAATGTGTATGCCCTCACATCAAAGCTCCCTCAAAAAGTGACTCCGACAACTAATTTCGCATATGATAGTACTCCCACAAAGACAGTGCAACTTCATCGCTAAAAGCATATCCTAACTAATGCAATATGATGCATGGTCGTGTTAGTCAAGTACTTAGTTAAGCTTATTCATACAGCAGTTTCGGGAAGTTAAGGTACCTCCCTTTATATCATTGACTCGAACCGAAGGATCCATCTAGGTTTGTCACTCTTAGTCAAGCACATACGATAGGCAAGTTGTAAGGTCATCACTCCCAATGAAAAGCAGTTGATAAGCAAATTCAAAAGTTTATACTCGCGGTCACTACGAGGAGGCTCGTCACCTCAGCGTAGGCTGACAGCACGAATACGGTGTCACATACCACCATGCCCAGCTCACAAGTCTTAGTTGTTTACTGGTCACTACGGGGAGGCTCATCGCCCCAGCATAGGCCGACAGCTCGATTATGGTGTCCCATACCACCATGCCCGGCTCATGAGTCTTAGCGGATTGTGGTACCATAGTTAGAGTGGGACTTTACATTGAAAAAGGGTACCTTAGATTTAAGCAGTGGTGTTCATACATGGTAAACATACAATAGGCCAATCAGTTCTATAGGCAAGTTCGATTGGTACGGGCACACGCTGACTTAATCGACATGGAGCGCATAAGCACCCCTTGTGGCTTAACCACTGTCAACAATCGTCGTACAACCCGGATTTGTCGAGTTACCCAATGTATAGAGACTAATTCGGCCACCCGAACAAGGACTGTTTGAAAAGGCCAAGCTATATGTCCTAGAGGGGGGGGGGGGGTGAATAGGACTATGCCAAATTTAAAATAAAATTAGCGGAAATAAATTAAACCAATAGCCTTACAATATGAATCAATTCACAAAGCTAAATTTAAATCTCCTTGATAAATAGGTATTGAGAGATTAATACAAATTCAGTTCTAAGGACAACCTTACACCATAATAAACAAGGGCTTATGGTAGGACAACCTTATTTCTAGAACCTCTTTTGGATCAAGGACTCAATTTTAATGTAAGTAAATGAAATAGCAAGGAATTGAAATTAAATGCAGAAGTAAGATCTAAATTATTACAACAATCCCCACACTTGCTTGAAATGTAAATAGTTACAACATTCACATCCACTTGTACATTCCACACAATCGAATGATAAAAGATATGAAAATTAAGCAAGCATTCAAACCACAAGGCAAAGAGTTATAGTGGTTCGCCTGTGTGTACACCAACTGTTTTCCAACAGCCACACAAAAAGCTACTCCACTCCTAATATCCTCACACAGGGGATATTAGCGTTCACTATCAAATAGGTTTTCACAGGTTCACCAAAAACCTTTACAATTGTATCTTTCACTTGGGCTTACACAATTCAAAAATCCCTCTTTTCTGAGTTTTCTGGTTTTCCTCAGACAACCAATACAATGAGATTTTTCTGGTTCAACCTCAAACAAAACCAGTACAATGAGATTTTTCTGGCTTAACCTCAAACAAAACCAAAAGAAATGAAATTTTACAGAATTGTAAAATACCTGGATTTCTCCTTTTCGTAGCAGCCCGGTAGAACCAATCGGAGTAGATGATTGAATGTCAAAGTTCAATTTCCAATACTCACATTCATAGGGTTCTAAATTCTAATAGATTTTAGATTTAACTCTGGGCGTAGCTATATTTGATTTTGATTCCAAGAAGAAGGAATAAGATAATTCCTCTTTTCAAATAAGATTGGAATATAGAAACAAAATCAAATTAAATAAGCTAGCAAAAAGGAATATTAAATAAGCACAATGTAGCTTAAAATAAATACAGACTTATCTCAGAGTGATCACTTGAAAATTCTTGAATTGAATAGAGTTGAAGTGTGAAAACTCTGAATTTCGTGTTCAATTTATAGAAGCAAAAATCGCTCCTACGACTGGTCTTAGAAACCTACGACTGGTCGTATCTCTAACAGATTTTTGAAAAATTAAGCGCGATCTTTGAAAGCCGTTCCACGACTGGTCGTGAGTAGCCTACGACTGGTCGTGGGTCATCTACGACTGGTCGTAGATTCCTACGACTGGTCGTAAAACCAGAGATTTCGTTGCTGGACTTTGAGTCATAGCTCCATGACTGGTCGTGGATGAGTCGAAGCCACACCTACGACCGGTCGAAGGATCTCCAGGACTGGTCGTGGGCGTACCAAAAATTCCGAAAAATCTTCAACTACTTAGGACTGGTCGTGGAATTTCTTGGACTAGTCGAACCAATGCTAGGACTGGTCGAACAAGAGCTAGGACTGGTCGTAGAATAGACCAAACTTATGTAAAATAAATATTTGATTTATGTATCCAAAGTGACCTACTTAAAGGGTCAACCTAAGGTCATTCAAACCTGAACCATGTCATATGGACATTGAACTTCAACCATTCAACGAATGTAGATATTTGAACCATATCAGGCTTGAGATCTTGAACCATATCAGGCTTGAGATCTTGAACTTGTTGTAGCTTTAAACTTGAGATCTTCATCAACATAAAACTACTTCATGCGTTGCTTCTTCAGACTTGAACTTCAACATTGTAGCTTCTTGAGACTTCAACATGTAGCTTCTTGAAGACTTCAACATGTAGCTTCTTGAAGACTTCAACATGTAGCTTCTTGAAGTGTGTATGCAGTGTCTTGAATTCATATAAATCATCATACAAGTACAGGACACAGATAGATGTTTTAACACATCAAAATTTGACAACCAAAGGAGCATGAGACCATAGCACTTACAATCTCCCCCTTTGTCAAATTTGTGACAAAACACCCAAATAATAATACTTCCAATTGTAACTAAGTACACACAACAATTTCAACAGTAGAGAAGCATGCACAGTTATATATGATAAGTAATAACTAGCATCATTCACCCATAACTACCCCTGAGAAGTTTAACTCCCCCTGAGTAATAGGAGCACATCATAATCATTAAAATCAAATAAAGCCAAATGTTTCTCAAAACTTCTCCCCCTTTTTGTCACAAAATGACAAAGGAAGAAGAGCAACAATGCTAAAGAAAATAGGATTTGATTCAAGAAAGCATAATGCATAAATCAAGAAGTCAGTGAGCATGTAAAGTTCAGATTAAAAAAAATATTACAGACCCAAAAAAAATCAGTCAGAACCAGAAGAGGTAGCAGGATTAGACGGATCAATTTTGTGTAAACCCTTAGCAATCCGCCTCATATATTTGCGTAAATAAGATAATTGCGTGTCTTGGGTAACACGAATTTGAGCCACCTGCTCTTGAAGGGAATTCAATCTCTTATCAAAATCAGAGGGCTGAAAATCAGGATCATCAGCCGAGTCTGACTCAAGTTCTTCAAATAAATCATCCATATTCACGTCTTCAGGAAGATCACCAGCTTGACCTGCATTTTCTGCTTCAGCACCACTGCTACCAGCATCCACTTGGCCATCAGCCAATTCTAAATTCATCTTATTAATATTGGAATTATTAAAAGGGAGATGATGGATGGGTTTTTCTCTAGTAGGCATAGCTACGAGCATATGATTTGCCAGCATAGTCAATAAATAACCAAAGGGTATATCACTATGTCCAGGATGGTGACGAGACAGAATAATGGAATGACAAATTAAAGAAGGTAAACATATTTTTGCACCAGAGATGTCAGAATGCAAAACACGAACCATAAAAGCAGTGAGTTCGGTTTTATTACCAGAACGTGGATAAAGATTTGAGATGAAAATCCTATGAAGTACCCTGTGTCTGGATAATAAAAACCTTGAGGGAAGTGCATGACCTTTATGAGTCCAGTGAACATCCAAATTACATAAATCTCTAGTAAGCATTTTTCGTTCAGATTCTGATAGGCTGTCATGTAAAATATTAATTGGAATGCTCTCATCATTGACAGGTATTTCCATAATGTCAGCAATCAAATGTCGATCCACTGAGAACAATCCTTCTTGAGTATCAACTTTAAAAGTTAAATTCTCAAGAGAAAAATCACAGATACATGCAAACATGGATTGGGCAATGGACTGGTATGCAGCTCCACCCCAATGCAAGATGTTATCCATCCCACAGATTCCAACAGAGGAGGGATACCAAATGAAGCAATGTGATTAACATTCACAGACGCTCAACAATAACATTGCGCATACGCAAATCCCGAGCATTAGAAGGATCATTTTCGGGAGACCGAAGATGCCGTTGTGCAATAGAAGTTGATCTAGATGAAGAGGGACCTCTAGTAGTTTTCTTTTTACCTCTAGCATCCATTTTCAAAGGAGGATTTCAAGGAAACAACAAGATGCAAGATAGAAGAAATGGGTTTTAGATAGAACATATTTTTCAAGATAAAACCCCAAACTTGCAATGAACGACCAAATAGATTCCACAAGAATGAGATTTGAAACACTAATATTAAGAATCTACAATAAAAATGCAAAGGAACCACTAACCTTGAAGTACTAAGAAGGTGGGTTCGACCGGTCGTAGCTAGAGCCGTTGGAGGGTAAAAAGAAATGAGGAAGAAGAGTCAAAATCCCCAAATTAAAGTGAAATCCCGAGTTTCACGACCGGTCGTGTAAGTGTTCGACCGGTCGTAGCACGACCGGTCGTGTACACTTACGACTGGTCGAGTACGACTCAAAATTTACAATTTTTTTTTTCAAATAATTTTCAAATTTAAGCAAATACATCATCAAACTTATATACATTATGATACACCAAATCATGCAAATTCAATTTAAATTGCACATACCGAGATCAAACTTTAATTTATTAAACCTGCTTTTGTCGAGCGGTTTAGTGAAAATGTAAGCAAGTTGAGTCTCGGTTGGAATGTAATCCAAATATATTACCTTTTCTTCCACTAATTCACGAATGTAATGAAATCTAATGTCAATATGCTTAGTACGTGAATGCTGAACTGGATTTTTAGAGATATTTATTGCACTGAAATTATCGCAAAATAAAATCATAGAATCCTGAGTAATTCCATAATCGCTTAACATTCGTTTCATCCAAACAAGTTGAGTACATGCATTTCCAGCAGCAATGTATTCAGCCTCAGCTGTTGATAGCGATATAGAACTTTGCTTCTTACTAAACCAAGAAACAAGACAATTTCCAATGTAGAAAAACCACCACTAGTTGATTTCCTATCATCAATGTTTCCAGCCCAGTCAGCATCTGCATACCCGGCTAATTGAACATTAGTCTCATGTGGATACCAAAGACCCAGTTTAGTAGAACTTGCGACATATCGCATAATCCGCTTAACAGCAGTTAAGTGAGATTCTTTAGGATTTGATTGATAACGAGCACAAATACCAACACTCAAAGCGATATCTGGTCTACTAGCAGTCAGATAGAGTAAACTACCAATCAAACTACGATACAATTTAGGATCCACATCATTACCTGTAGAGTCTTTTGAGAGTCTTAAAATTGTACTCATAGGAGTATCAAAATTTTTCCCTTTTTCAAATCTAAATTTCTTGATTAAATTCAGAGCATATTTGGTTTGAGAGATAAAAATTCCATCAGGTTGTTGTTTAACTTGCAACCCTAGGAAGTAGTTTAATTCTCCAACCATGCTCATTTCGAATTTAGACTTCATCAAATCTGCAAACTCAACAGTCATGTTAGTACAGGTTGATCCATAAATAATATCGTCAACATATATTTGAACCATTAGAATATCATCGTTATGCTTCTTAACAAAGAGCGTCTTATCAACACATCCCATCTGAAAATTATGACTCAGTAAAAACTTAGTCAGTTTTTCGTACCATGCTCTGGGAGCTTGTTTCAGACCATAGAGAGCCTTCTTAAGACGATACACATGATCAGTAAATTTAGGATCTTCAAACCCTGTAGGTTGTTCAACATATACCTCTTCATGTAAATCACCATTCAGAAAGGCACTCTTTACATCCATTTGGTAAATTTTAATCTTCCTAAAACATGCAATGGAGATAAAAAGTCTGATTGATTCAAGACGAGCTACAGGGGCAAATGTCTCATTATAGTCAATACCTTCAATTTGTGTATACCCCTGTACAACTAGTCTTGCTTTATTACGAATAATATTTCCAAGTTCATCAGATTTGTTTTTGAAAATCCATTTTGTTCCAATAATATGTTTATCTTTAGGTCTAGGAACAAGGTACCAAACATCATTTCTGACAAACTGATTAAGTCCTTCTTGCATCGCAAGAATCCAGTTTTCATCCGAAAGTGCTTCTTTTACGTTAACCGGTTCAATCTGGGATGTAAAGCACACGTAGTTACATATGTCCTCTAATTGTCTACGAGTGCGCACACCAGTGAGAGGGTTTCCAAGTATTTGAGAAGTTGGATGATCTTTAATAGTCCTTAATTCAGAATTAGGTTCACTTGATGAAGTTTCTTGTTTTTCAAGTATAAGCACTTCATCATTGTCTGAACTAGGGACAGGTGATTCAAAAGATCATCAATCACAACATTTATTGACTCTTGAATCACACCGGTCCTGTTGTTCAGAACACGATATGCACGACTGTTTAAAGAATATCCTAAAAAGATCCCTTCATCACTTTTAGTGTCGAATTTTCCCAAATTTTCACGGTCACGCAAAATATAGCACTTGCTGCCAAAAACTCGAAAGTATTTGACAGAAGGCTTTTTCTCAACCACATTTCATAAGCCGTTTTATTATTAGTTTTACAGATATAAACACGGTTAATAATGTAGTAGGCTGTATTCACTGCTTCAGCCCAGAGATTCCTAGGGAGCTTCATGCTATTTAACATAACATTTCCCATTTCTTGAAGCACTCTATTCTTCCTCTCGACAATTCCATTTTGTTGAGGAGTTTTAGGTGCAGAGAATTCATGCGATATTCCCTGATCGCTACAGAATTTCTCAAAACCGCTATTTTCGAATTCGGATCCATGATCACTACGGATCTTGTTGACTTGAGAACTTTTTTCAGTTTGAATCCGTTTTATAATCTTTTTCACTTCATCAAGGGTTTCTGATTTGTCTCTCAAGAATGAAACCCAAGTGTATCTTGTATAATCATCTACAATAACTAAGATGTACTTTTTGCCGACTTTCCGTTCTTGTTGGTCCTATAAGATCCATGTGGAGAAGCTCGAGTGGTCTTGTGGTGGTATTGGAGTTCACCTTTTTGTGAGAGCTCCTAGTTTGTTTACCATACTGGCATTCACCACAAATCTTGTCTACTTTTTGTATCTTAGGTAGACCTCTAATTAGTTCTCCTTTGCTCAATCTGTATAAATTTCGATAGTGTACATGTCCGAGGCGTTTATGCCATAATTCTGTCTCATCGGTATGGACCATGTAGCACGTTTGTTTAGATGAGCTACTATCGCTTACTATATAGCAGTTTTCAGAAGTTCTGCGACCAGTTAATATTACAGAACCCTTTTCATTTATAATTTCACAACCTTGATTAGAAAATTTAACATTATGGTTGTTATCGCATATTTGAGATATGCTCAACAGGTTGTGTTTTAAACCCTCAACATATAAAACATTTTTAAATAAGGGAAGGTTATAGAGTTGGACCGTACCTTTGCCAATTATCTTGCAGTTGCTACCATCACCAAATGTGACTGACCCATCAGTCATATCTTTAAGATCGGTGAATAGTGCTTTGTCGCCTGTCATATGTCTGGAGCATCCACTGTCTAGGTACCATTTCGAATGGCTTGTAGCTTTGAAAGTAGTGTGAGCAACCAAACAGGCAACCTTAGGAACCCATTTCAGTACTGTTTTAGGTTTAGGAGAATAATTGGTCTTCTTTTGTTTATAGTTGTAAGAGTGACCTACAGAGTTAGATTTTAATAGCTCCTTAAGTAAATCAACAATTTTTTCAGCTAGTGGGTTTCGAATCTGATTTTTGAAATTTATATAGCTGCTTTTGGGTTTTTGAAAAGTTTTTGTATTTTTAGAAAAAACTTGACTAGTACCTTTTCCTTTTGAGTTAGAAGTCTCTCCTTTCACAAAATTGGAAGGAGTATTCTTCTGTTTAGGAGATGTGTTTTTATCATAGCCCAACCCGGATCGATCGCCACATTTTCTTGATCCGGATAATAATTTTTCTAATTTTGGATCACCTTGGGCATATCTCCATGTGTCCTTCAAACTTAGAAGAGAAGATACTTCATTTTTAAGTTTCTCATTTTCAGATTTCAAATTTTCAATCAGGGAGGTTTTGAATTCCAGATCACACTTTGATTTTTCAAAACAATCTGAAATTTGGGATTTTTCTAAAACAAGGGTTTCAAAACATTCTTTAAGTTTAAAAAACTTTTCTTTTTGAAGTTCAAGTTTGACAGCAATTTTACAACTTTCCTTATATAAGGCATTGTAAGCATCTGGAGATCTTCATCATATTCATGATCACTATCCAAATTTTCTTCACTTGTTGAATCATCGTGATCGGAAAAGGTAAACTTGGCTAGAGTCATAAGGGCCTTAAGTTCACTGCTCGACTCGGTTTCTGAATTTTCTGATTCAGAAGAGGCTTCAGAATCAGACGATTCATCCCAAGTAGCCAACATACCCTTCCTTTTGGATCTGTCCTTTTTAGGACATTTGTTTGCTAAATGCCCATATTCTTGACAGTTGTAGCATTGACTATCTTTCAATGATTTCCAAGTTTTAGACTTAGGTTTGGAACGTTTCTTTTCATTTCCTTTTGAAAATCGACTCTTTTCTTACTTTTGAAAATCTTATAAAACTTTTTCGCCAAAAGGGCCACATCATCTTCAGACTTTTCTGAATCTGAATTTTCTTGAGTAATACTTTTAGATGACTTCAAAGAAATAGATTTACCTTTAGGAGCTTTAAAACTTAATTCATAGGTTTGTAAAGAACCAACTAATTCTTCTACCTTCATATTATCCGTATCACGAAGTTCCTGGATTGCGGTTACCTTAGAATTGAAAAGTTCAGGAAGAGAGCGTAGTATTTTTGCACACACTTTACTTTCTGGAATCTTATCGCCAAGACCCCACATTGAGTTTACAATGTCATTCAATCTAGTGTAAAAGTCCATAAACATTTCATTTTCCTCCATATGAATTTCTTCAAATTTAGTTGTGAGGAGTTGGACTTTAGATTTCTTGACAATTGATGTACCTTCGTGTGTCATTTCTAAAATATCCCAGGCTTGCTTTGCAGTATCACAGGATATGATTCTTTTGAACTCATCCGGTGATAGTGCGCAAGTGATTGCATTTAGTGCTTTAGCATTAGCACTACTCTCATTTTTCTGAAGAGAGGTCCATTGGTAATACGGTGTAATTTTCATAGATTTTGAACCATCAACACCAGTTACTTCCATGATAGGAGGTTTCCATTCAATCACTGTGGCTTGCCACACACTTTCATCCATTGATTTGAGGAAGATCCTTATTCTGGCTTTCCAATAGGCATAGTTGGAGCCATCAAAGGGAGGAGGCCTAGTAACTGAAAGGCTATCAAAATTTGACATCTTTTTATATAGCTTAGATCGTTAGCTCAGGAAATAAATCCAAATAAAAAGCAACAAAATGAGCTATTAGGCTTTGATACCACTTGAAAAGACCAAGCTATATGTCCTAGAGGGGGGGTGAATAGGACTATGCCAAATTTAAAATAAAATAGCGGAAATAAATAAACCAACCAATAGCCTTACAATATGAATCAATTCACAAAGCTAAATTTAAATCACCTTGATAAATAGGTATTGAGAGATTGATACAAATTCAGTTCTAAGGACAACCTTACACCATAATAAACAAGGGCTTATGGTAGGACAACCTTATTTCTAGAACCTCTTTTGGATCAAGGACTCAATTTTAATGTAAGTAAATGAAATAGCAAGGAATTGAAATTAAATGCAGAAGTAAGATCTAAATTATTACAACAATCCCCACACTTGCTTGAAATGTAAATAGTTACAACATTCACATCCACTTGTACATTCCACACAATCGAATGATAAAAGATATGAAAATTAAGCAAGCATTCAAACCACAAGGCAAAGAGTTATAATGGTTCTCCTGTGTGTTCACCAACTGTTTTCCAACAGCCACACAAAAAGCTACTCCACTCCTAATATCCTCACACAGGGGATATTAGCGTTCACTATCAAATAGGTTTTCACAGGTTCACCAAAAACCTTTACAATTGTGTCTTTTTCACTTGGGCTTACACAATTCAAAAACCCCTCTTTTTTGAGTTTTCTGGTTTTCCTCAGACAACCAATACAATGAGATTTTTCTAGTTCAACCTCAAACAAAACCAGTACAATGAGATTTTTCTGGCTTAACCTCAAACAAAACCAAAAGAAATGAAATTTTACAGAATTGTAAAATACCTGGATTTCTCCTTTTCGTAGCAGCCCGGTAGAACCAATCGGAGTAGATGATTGAATGTCAAAGTTCAATTTCCAATACTCACATTCATAGGGTTCTAAATTCTAATAGATTTTAGATTTAACTCATTGGGCGTAGCTATATTTGATTTTGATTCCAAGAAGAAGGAATAAGATAATTCCTCTTTTCAAATAAGATTGGAATATAGAAACAAAATCAAATTAAATAAGCTAGCAAAAAGGAATATTAAATAAGCACAATGTAGCTTAAAATAAATACAGACTTATCTCAGAGTGATCACTTGAAAATTCTTGAATTGAATAGAGTTGAAGTGTGAAAACTCTGAATTTCGTGTTCAATTTATAGGAGCAAAAATCGCTCCTACGACTGGTCTTAGAAACCTACGACTGGTCATAGCTCTAACAGATTTTTGAAAAATTAAGCGCGATCTTTGAAAGTCGTTCCACGACTGGTCGTGAGTAGCCTACGACTGGTCGTGGGTCATCTACGACTGGTCGTAGATTCCTACGACTGGTCGTAAGACCAGAGATTTCGTTGCTGGACTTTGAGTCGTAGCTCCACGACTGGTCGTGGACGAGTCGAAGCCACACCTACGACCGGTCGAAGGATCTCCAGGACTGGTCGTGGGTGTACCAAAAATTTTGAAAAATCTTCAACTACTTAGGACTGGTCGTGGAATTTCTTGGACTAGTCGAACCAATGCTAGGACTGGTCGAAAAGAGCTAGGACTGGTCGTAGAATAGACCAAACTTATGTAAAATAAATATTTGATTTATGTATCCAAAGTGACCTACTTAAAGGGTCAACCTAAGGTCATTCAAACCTGAACCATGTCATATGGACATTGAACTTCAACCATTCAATGAATGTAGATATTTTGAACCATATCAGGCTTGAGATCTTGAACCATATCAGGCTTGAGATCTTGAACTTGTTGTAGCTTTAAACTTGAGATCTTCATCAACATAAAACTACTTCATGCGTTGCTTCTTCAGACTTGAACTTCAACATTGTAGCTTCTTGAAGACTTCAACATGTAGCTTCTTGAAGACTTCAACATGTAGCTTCTTGAAGTGTGTATGCAGTGTCTTGAATTCATATAAATCATCATACAAGTACAGGACACAGATAGATGTTTTGACACATCAAAATTTGACAACCAAAGGAGCATGAGACCATAGCACTTACACTGTTACTGATTGCCTGGGCTACGTTGTAGCCCCAATCTTACTCAGACACAGTAAGTAAACACATGTGACAATCACTTCAGCATTTAACAAACAATTCAAATGAATTCCTCATTTGAGCATTTTACCAAACACATTGAACATGTCACCAAACACTTGCATTTTTATCCATAAATTATGTAGCGGCAGATATGATTTCATCAATGAAACTATATATATGAATAAGGTACTTAAAAATCCTATCTTAATACTCTTACTAAATACAAATCATCAACAATTTCTCATGCAGACAATTCATCAAACACTTAGACTACACTTCATCAAATATATAGACTAGGTTAGTTACAACGTGTAATTTAGCAAATCCTTATACAGAGAGGTTAGCATGCATATAACGACAATGAATCCTAAATTAGTAGTCATGGCAAGCATGAATCATATTTACATGTTCATTCAAACATTTCAACAAACACATGAGAGGCATATTTTGTTCAACCTACTTCACACATGTATATTATATCGAAAGTGGCGTATCTAAGACAATATGACACCAATCAAGTCAGATATAAATCATTAGCTAACATTGAAAGCATTGATAACCATAACCTAAATGTTTTTAGTCCGCACCTTTCATCGAAATACTCGATTCGGACTCAGTTCGAATTCTACGTTGCTGAAAAGGGAACGTCGGGCACCTAAATAACGAAATAGGTTAGCTAGTTTGTTGATGAGTCAATCTGGATCTCTATAACAAGATTAGGGTTAGGTTTTCTTACCCAAATCGTAGCCAAAATAGGTTGTCTAGTGTAACGAGGAGGTGATTCAGTGCCACTATATACATGGGTTATACCCTTTGGGCAGCTGTTTTTAACAAATAGGGCTCACAAAGAGGCCCACTACTCACTTACGTCATAGGGTAAGTTCTTTGACAATGGATCTATGCCAGGATGTGATTTCGGTGCGATCAGATAAGCTGATCGACTATGGAGGACCTGTGTCAGATCAACTGTCATGCTTACTCGATCGAGGTCACGGTTATACGGATATGTGCAGGGAAATTTTCCTTTCCCATGGGTGAAGTTTGGTAAGAAACTGACTGCCCTAAATCCTTAATTTCAAGTGTGAGCGAATGGCCCAATTCACTTAAGTCTCATTACATTTTCTAAAGATATTCGCGTTTCTCACACACTTCTCTCAAGGCTCAAGTTGTGCGTTTCTGGACACCATCTGGGTTTGATTCCTGCGATGGTTGTCAAGCCCAGTAGGATGGACATAATCCTATAGTTTCGCGGTCATCGGATTCTCGACGTGCGGTTTAGGTCCGATACGGAGTTTTCATGTACTCCCGGGAGCGACAGGCTCTTGGAATTTCTCCTAAGTCTTTAAGTGACGTTGAGTCAATGGAATTAATGGTTTTAGGCCATCTCGTTTGTGAAAATGATGGCCCGAACTAAATCCACTGATTATTTAGTTTAGTACTTAATTAATTTTCGTCTAAGCTACGACAAGACACAGTCATTAGGTGGTTCTACCTGAGGTGGTACTCAAGTCTTTGTACGGATTTTTCTGAGACGTTACACAGGGTGTTAAGGGAGGGTCAGCCGAGGATCGCATTGTAGACAGACGGGCAGTCTACCACCAAAAAGTCGATCATTGTGGTTACTTGGTTCTGTCCATCTCCGGGAGTGAGCGAAAGATGTATTAATCCTTCGGGAATAACTTTGCCTCCTGAGAATCCAAGCAAATGAGTCTTGACGGCTCAAACTCGAGACCGTCCGACCCCCATTTTGTCGAATGCATGAGCGAAGAGGATGTCGGCCGAGGATCCAGTATCTACAAGGATTCAAAACACCTTGCAGTTGGCTATGGTCATTGTAACCACAAGCGCATCGTCGTGTGGATGATGGACTCTAAAAAGGCCTAGCTATATGTCCTAGAGGGGGGGGGGTTGAATAGGACTATGCTAAATTAAAACTTTAACAACAGAATTTAACTGAATAAGATAGAACTTTAAACAAATCACATTACTAAAATGTAAAGCAATCTTTAAATAATAAAATAGAGAGGTTGATACCAATGTTGTTCTAAGGACAACCTTGCACCATAAAAACCAAGGGTTTATGGCAAGACAACCTTACTAGAACAATTTGAATATCAAAAACTCAAACTGAAAGGAAATAAAGGAAATAGCAAGAAATTAAAATCTAAACTATTACAACATTCCCCACAATGCTTGAAATGTAAAGGATTACAACATTCACATCCACATATACATTCCATAGCTTTGAATGATAAAAGATATAGAACTTCAAACAAACATTCAAACCACAAAACATAAAGAATTATAGTGGTTCGCCTGTGTGTACACTAACTGTTAAACAACAGCCACACAGATTGTTACTCCACTCCTAATATCCTCACACGGGGATATCAGCGTTCACTATGAAAATAGGTTTCATAGGTTCACCTAAAACCTTCACAATTGTGTCTTTCAAACGGGCTTACACAATTCAAAAACCCCACTTCTGAGTTTTCTAGATCTCCTTAGATAACCACTAGATTGAGATTTTTCTGGCTTAATCTCAAACAAAAACTAAAAACATAGAAATTTACAATAAAGTAAAATACCTAGATTTCTCCTTTCGTTGTAGCCCGGAAGAACCAATCAGAGTAGAAGTTCTAATATGAGAGTTCAATGTCCAATACTCACTTTAATATGATTCTAAGTTCTAATTGATTTTAAATTAAACCAGTTGGGCTAACTCTATTTAATTTTGATTCCAAGAAGAAGGAATAAACAATTCCTCTTTTCAATTCAGATTGGAATGTAGAAACAAAATCAAATAAATAAAGCTAACAAAAGAGAATATGAAATATGCACAGCGTAGCTTAAATAACACAAACTTATCTTAGAGTGATGCCTTGATTTTACTCGAATTGAATTCTTGAAAAACTCTGAAATTCGTGTTCTATTTATAGTTGCAGAAATCACGTCTTCGACTGGTCGTGTGGCCACCACGATTGGTCGTAGGTCGAACTGTATTTTAAAATTTTAAGCGCGATCGGATAAAACCGTTTCACGACTGGTCTTAGGGTGTCCACGACTAGTCGTGAAGCCTCCACGACTGGTCGTGACCATCCCACGACTAGTCATGAGGAACCAAGAATGGTTGCTGGAGTTTAAGTCGTAGCTGCAAGACTGGTCGTGAATAGAGTCGACACTGTTCCTAAAACCAGTCGAGCAGACTCCAGGACTAGTCGAAGCTCAACCAAAAAATTCTGAAAATTTGCAACAACTTAGGACTGGTCTTGGAATTTCTTGGACTGGTCGAGCCAATTCTAGGACTAGTCGAATAGAGTCCAGGACTGGTCTTAGAACAGACCAAACACTTATAAAAATATTCAATTTGAATTATGTATACAAAATGACCTACTCTAAGGTCAAACTAAGGTCATTCATACCTTGAATGTGAAGTAAGGACATTGAGTCTTCATTTCTTCAGATGTTGGTTGACCTTTGAAGATTGTGAAGCTTGAGATCTCTGATGTATCTTGAACTTGAGATCTTCTAAAGCTTGAACTTCATCTTGTACTGTTGTTCTTGAGTTGTACTTGAGACTTAAACAAGAACTTGTCTTCTGATTTAGCTCTTGAAATATTCTGATCATTGAAGCTTGCAGAAGTAAACAAATATCTTGAACTTGAACTTCTTGAAGTAGATCACCGTTCTTAGCTTGTAGCATTGCAGTGACTTGAACATACAAGTCAATATGCTACACAAGACATAGATTGTGTTTTTGGCACCATAAAATTTGACAACCAAAGGGGTAAATAACTATTGCACTTACAAACTCCTCGGGCATCCTCTTCAGTGAAGGTCGGGCTGCACGTTGCTATCTTTTGTTCTTTCGAAGGTCTGCTTGTGGTAAGGATTTCTCGTTCCGAGTCGGAATGATTGATGCGCCTTGCGTGGGCTCTTCGAGCTCGATTCGAATCTCCTCCACCAGCAGGACCTCTAAAGATGGTGCGGATTTCTCCGGTTGGCTCATTGTCGATGGGTTGTTCATCATTTGAAATAGTCCTATCTGCCCTTCAGGTAACGTATTCCCTAAGGTGCCCGTTGCGGATGAGCGCTTCGATCACCTCCTTGATGTCGAAGCAATCACTCATCGAATGGTCGTGATCCCAATGAAAATGGCAGTATTTATTTTTATTCTTTTTTCCAGGATCATATTTCATCTTGTTCAGCCATTTAAGGATGCGCTTGTCCTGAATCTCCATTAAGACTTGCTCGGGTGTCTTGTTGAGGGGAATTTATGACTTGAACTTATTGTCAGACCGCTTGATCAGACGTTGATTATCTCGTGATTGGTCGTCCTTCCTTTCCTTGCTCCCGCTGGCCGAGCTAGACTCTACTTTCGGTGGCAGTTCTTTGGCCACTGTTCCTTTACTTTGGACGGCCTTTCGTAGGGCGAGGCTTCCTCGGCATTAGAATACTTCTTTGGGGATCTCTGAACGATGATCAGCCATCGTTGTCGGGGGGTTTTTGTCTAGCGAGAAGAGGAACTTGGGATCTCTTAAGCCTCCCATTATTGCGGTGAGAGCAATTTCCTCAGAATGCTTCCGTACTTGTAATGCTTCAAGATTGAAGCACTTGATATAGTCATCTAGTAGTTCTCCTTCTTTTTGAACGACGTTGAGAAGGTGGGAGGTCGGTTTGAGCCTCTCCTTTCCCTCGATAAAGTTTATGGAGAAAACTTGACCGAGCTGGGAGAATGAGCTAATCGAGTGCGGCTTCAACTATCTGAACCATTTTCGAGCAGCTCCAATTAGGGTCAATGAAAATGCACGACACATTACTGCAGTGGACGCGTTATGGAGCTCCGTCCAGACCCTGAATGACTCCAGATGCTCAGATAGGTTGATAGTTCCTGAGAATGGGGTGATTTGTGGCATACGGAACCTGTTCGGCAATTGCGCCTGCATAATGTCGGCAGTGAATGGAGGCTTAGTTTCCTCCATCATTGCTTCCATTAGGGTCGGAGCATTTGTACGGTAAACTTGTCATATGTCCCCGATCTGACCACGCGAGTCCTTTAGTTCGGTTTCCCATGGTTCGCCGCACTCGGCCACAAATTCGACGGGAGCTTTGCCTCACTTTTTCCTGTCCAGCTCGTCGCATAGATCGGAAGCGGGTAGAGCCGTGGTCATAGATACGTGAGAAGGGGTCGACCTTGTTGAACCAAGTTGTCGGCTTCTTTGAGAGGCGACAGGTGTGTCAGAGGGTTGAGGAAGATCGTGGACTAGTTGCTCAGCTTCCTGAGCGGTCCCTTGTACTTGTCGGGACTGTATTTATTCTAGTAATCGTCTCATAGAACTCCTGTTATTATTCAGTGCTTCAACTTGTTGCTCAAGGGAATTCAGTCATCTGCCTCTATTGCAAGACCGTTGTGCTTGCCTTGTAGGATCGGAGTCAGCCCGTTGTTGGGAGGTGGAGTTTCGATGACTATCAGGCTGCTCCGGCTAGGTAAGATCATGCGCAACAGGGGAGGCTCGAGCTTTCTTTTTCCCTCTGGCCATTATTTGACCCTCCGGGTGTTCTCCCTATTTATAGTAGAGGGAAGATCACACCGTCGAACGATATTTTCTATTTAACAGGTAAGCATCGTAGTCGAATTAAAACTCCTAACGTGTCAGAGATCTTCCCGAGATCCTTGGGATCCTAAATTTGTCCTCTTGGGATCCTCGGAGAGAACTTCGAGTCGTTTCCTTGGATAAAGGCTAGCCATCAGTCAATAACCTCGTCCATCCTATAAATAAGGTCGGACGATGGAGGTATGGCGGCTCAGAGATAAGGTAGTCGAGCTACCAGAAGGTCGACGTCATTCCGATAATAAAACTGACAAAGCATGATTCAATGAACAGTTACTCACTTTTGACAATTATACGATTTCAGAAGATGATCCAGAAGATTTGACATATCGATGCCTTATATTTATTTAAATATTTCATTTCGAAAGAAAATATGCATATTTTTACGTTCACACAACCAAAAACTGATTCCGGTGGTCTCATTGAAAAAACAAAAAAATGATGTCCTTGTGATCACTGTCTTCAGTAGTTGACGCAGGAATGAACATGATGAGGATAACTACTCCGAATCCACGGAGCTTCTCTGGACTCCTCACAGAGACTTCTCGAATCCACGAGGAAAGAAAGCAGGAAATAGAAATAAATTCTAATAAATTCGAACTTGATTAATTAATGACTAAAAATGAGTTCACAACCCTTTAAATTGGGGTACCAAGCAATGGGAAAGAAATCAGAATCAAACTACAACTAAAACTCCTAAAATCTGCGACTTACTATATATAGACGGTCGTGATGTGATGTCTACTAGTGCGCAAGGTTTCGGCCAAAAATAGTAAGTGTCCTATTTGGCTTCACCAAACCATTCTCCTAATTATTCTAAGGTCTTTTCACATTGAGCGCAACTCCTAAAGCCAGACGGATGAAGAGTTATAATCAAACTAAAACTTACTATTTATAGTAAAAACGAAATTAAAGCAGGGAAACGACCGTCAATCCAGGGGTTTTTCGCAATTCTGGGTGTCATAACCCGGCATAGTAGGGTTGGTTGGCTAAAGTAGCTCGTTCTATCCCAAAATCATATATTTTACGTCAGGTAACTCATTCCAGATTGCGAGATACGCCCGATCTAAGGTGCCACAGTCCGGATCACTTCTGTCGTCGACCAGGCCTTTTCTGATCCATCTTGGCCATGAAACTGTCTGCGACCCGCTCTACATCAGTCCCCTCCACTTCAAAAGAACTCGTCCTCGAGTTCTCATCCTGCACTGGTTCATGATACTCGGTCAGGTCTGCGACGTTGAAAGTCCGTGAGATCGCCATGTCATCTGGAAGATCAACAACATACGCGTTGTCATTGATCTTTCGAATGATTGGGACGGGTCCAATCTTCTTATTTTTCAACTTGTGGTACGTCCCGGTCGAAAATCTCTCTTTGCGCAGATGAACCATAACGCGGTCGCCCACCTCGAACACTTTTTGTCGCCAGTGCTTGTCCGCTTGTTCCTTGTACTTCTCGTTTGAGGTATGTAGCTTGGTCTGCACTTCCGCATGGATGCCCATGATCTTGTCTGTCATATGTTCTGCTACAATGCTCATGCCTGGGTGCTTGGGCAGAGAGACCAAGTCAAGCGTGTGACAAGGTACTCGTCCATAGATAATCTGGAACGGTGATTTCCCTGTCGAGTGGTTCACCATGGTGTTGAATGCAAACTCTGCTTGAGACAAGGTCAAATCCCACTACTTCAGTTTTTCTCCTGAAATACAGCGAATGAGGTTTCCCAACGTGCGATTCACAACTTCGGTCTACCCATCAGTCTGTGGGTGGTAAGCACTACTGAATTGAAGTCGTGTATCGAATCGAGTCCACAAAGTCCACCAAAAGTGGCTAATGAACTTCGTGTCACGATCAGAAGTGATAGTCTTGGGGACCCCGTGTAGCCGTACGACCTCCCCGAAGAATAAATTCGCCACATGTGTTGCATCGAGGGTCTTCTTGCATGGGATAAAATGTGTCATCTTGGAGAAACGATCTACCACCACGAACACTGAATCCATACCGCGTTATGTTCATGGGAGACCAAACACGAAGTCCATTGATAAATCCTCCTAAGGACCGTCGGGCACAGGTAACGGGGTGTAGAGGCCCGTATTCTGAGATTGCCCCTTGGAGATCTGACAAACATGACAACGTTGTACGGATTTTTCCACATCACGTACTAATTGCGGCCAGTAATACCGCTCTTCCACAAGAGCTCGAGTCTTGTCTCGCCCAAGGTGTCCACCGAGGCCACCTCCATGTAGCTCCTGAATAATCTGCTCCTTCAGAGAACTTTGGGGGATGCACAATCAATTTTCCTTGAAGAGAAAATCGTCTTGTATATAAAGGTCACTGGGGTGACCTTCTTGACACTTTACCCAAGAATCTTTGAAGTCCTCATCCTTGGCATACAGCTCCTTGAGACAATCGAAGCCGACCACCTTGTTACTCATCGTAACAAGTAGTGATACACGACGGCTAAGTGCATCAGCCACCTTGTTCTACTACCCTGACTTGTGCTTCAAAACGAATGTGAATTCCTGTAAAAACGTAACTCATCTAGCATGCACACGATTCACGTTAGTCTGACTATTAATAAACTTTAATGCTTGATGATCAGTATACAGAACAAACTCTCTTTGAATCAGATAATGCCACCAATGTCGCAACGCCTGAACAACTGCGTACAACTCAAGCTCGTAAGTCGACCACTTCTTTTGGACTTCGCTGAGCTTCTCGCTGTAGAAGGCTACTGGCCGGCCTTCCTGTGATAATACTCCCCCAATTCCGACGTATGAAGTGTCACACTTAACCTCAAACAATTTGTCGAAATTAGGAAGTACCAAAACCGATGTTGTAGACAAACGATGCTTGATCTCATGAAAGCTCTTGTAAACTTTATCGGTCCACTGGAATGGTCCTTTTTTCATGCAATCTGTTATAGGCCCGACTATGGTGCTAAAATCTCGCACAAATCGACGATAGAAAGTCGTCAACCCGTGAAAACTCCTCACCTCATGAATGTTTGTTGGGATCGGTCATTCCCTAATAGCTCGCACCTTTTCATCATCCATACACTTCTTCAAGTTGAGGTACAACTTATTAATTTGTAGGACTTGCAGCACCTGCCTGAGATGTTTCCTGTGCTCCACCTCATCCTGGCTATATATCAATATGTCATCAAAATAAACTATGACAAATCGACCAGTGAACGGTTTTAGAACTTGATTCATCAAACGCATAAAAGTACTTGGTGCGTTCGATAGGCCAAAGGGCATGACCAGCCACTCATACAACCCTTCCTTAGTCTTGAATGTCGTTTTTCACTCATCACCAGGTCGGATACGAATCTGATGGTACCCACTCCTTAGATCTAGTTTAGAGAACACCTTGGCCCCTTCTAGCATATCGAGCATTTCATCCAACCGTGGTATTGGGAACCGATATTTGATGGTAATTTTGTTGATTGTCCGGCTGTCGACATACATATGCCAGCTTCCCTTTTTTTTGGCGATATAATGCTGGTACGGCACATGGGCTCATGCTCTCTCTCAAGAGACCCTTACGGATCAATTCCTCCAATTGCCCCTGAAGTATCTCGCACTCCTTTGGACTCATACGATAATTAGGGCGGTTGAGCAGGCTAGTCCCGGGAACGAGGTCTATGTGATGTTGGATGTCCCTCATGGGGGGCAATCCATCAGGTAAATTCGCAGGCCAGACTTCTTTGAATTCGTTTAGCAACAATCTTAAACTCGGAGGATGTTTGAGGTTCCTCTTCCTCACCCTTCACCACTACTACGTATACCTCACTGGTTTCCTTGGATTCCTCCATAAAATCCCGAATGGTCAAGAGGGAACTCCCGTCCACTTTAGAAGTTTTAGGGTGGTTCTCTGGTGCCATAGGGGCAAGGATTATTTTTCGACTATCCTTGACGAATACGTAGACATTGTCTTATCCCCGATGGGTCGCATCACAGTCTGACTGTCAGGGTCAGCTGAGTAGCATGTGACAAGCTTCCACGTCGACCACGTCACAAAGTATCTGATCCTTATAATTTTTACCAATTGAAAATGAGATAGTGCATTGTTCAATTACCTTGGTCTCATTCACCTTTTTTATCCAGCCAATTGAGTACGGAGAAGGATGTTTTGTCGTTGATAGTCGCAACTTGTCCACCATCACTCTTGAGACGATGTTCTCGCTACTACCACTGTCCATGATCACATCACAGACCTTTTATTGACAGTGCACCGAGTACGAAATATATTGTGTAGCTGTGGATGTAATTCCTTTCGTGGGGTACACAGTAATCGTCTCACAACTACAAATTCGTCACGATCCTCGCCCGTCATTTCATCGTCACCTGCTATTTCTTCAGTGGTTTGTTCATGTTCGTCATAGTCATGGTCTTCTTTTACGGCCTCATCTTCAGTGCCCCTTCGTTTATAGTCAAGTATGATGCGGGACGTTGAGGACGGGTGTTTGATAAGTGGCCTAGTTGGCCACAGCGGTAACAATTGTTCGACCTTGGCCGAGCATAAGGATTTGGAATCCTACTCGGGCTCGCTGTTGTGGGTGCTGTACGTTGAGGTCTGGATGAGTCGCTCCCCGTATCACGGTTTGTGATTGTAGGAGGTTGAGGACATTCTCCTACTGGATCTTTTCCTCGTGCCAGCACTGGATCCTGCTGTGGACCCCGTCATAGGGGGTCAAGTTGAATGATAGGGACGACCAGGAACTCTTGCAAGTTGTGTTTCTGCCCTACCCGCCAGTTGAACTGCTTCATCCACGGTCCCGACTGGGTATATCTAAACTTGGTCCTGATTTGTCAGTCGCAACCCACCTATAAATCGTGCCACCTTCTGTGACTTAGATTCTGACAGATCGTTTCGTGTAGCCAACCGCTAGAATTCTTCAATGTAATCTGTGACAGTTCGATTTCCTTGTCGGTAATTTTGGTATTGCTGGAATAATATCTGCTCATAGTCACTGGGGAGAAATCGTGATCGAAGAAGACGTCTCATCCGTGGCCATGATGAGATGGACGCCTTATTCTGGCGGGCTCATGAGAATTGTAATTGTTCCCACCATGCAGAAGCACCAGATTTTAACTTAAACGCTACCAATTTTATCCTTTTCTGATCTGGCACCTCCATGTAATCAAAATATCTCTCTACTTTGGCTAGCCATTCGAGGAAATCTTCTATGTGTAATAAACCATTAAAACTAGGAAGTTCAGCCTTACCTCGATAGTCTGTTTCAGCACGATCTAGGTGATCGTCTCCATGGATTGGTCGGGCAAAACCCTCATTAAAGTCCTCATCGCTAGAACTTGAATCATCTGGTGTAGCCCTACGGTTTGCCACTAGTAGTGTTCTACGGAAATTGGGGTTGCGTCGTACAACAACCATGGGTGGTGGAGCAACCATAGGTGGTGGAGCACCGCTTAGGGCTCGAGGGGGAAGTAGTGCATCCGCAAGACGGTCGAGGGTTGCCTGCAGCCCTTGCATGGTCAACCGACTCTCCCGATGAAAAGCTTTCATTCTTTCCGAAAGATAACGAATCCCTGGATCACCGTCCACATGATTTTGATTCATACCTTCATTGTTTGTCATCGGCTCGAGGGGAATCCTCGCTCTGATACCAATTGACGCAGGGATGAATGTGATGAGGATAACTACTCCGAATCCACGGAACTTCTCTGGACTCCTCACAGAGACTTCTCGAATCCACGAGGAAAGAAAGCAGGAAATATAAATAAATTCTAATAAATTCGAACTTGATTAATTAATGACTAAAAACAAGTTCACAACCCTTTAAATAGGGGTACCAAGCAATGGGAAAGAAATCAGAATCAAACTATAACTAAAACTCCTAGAATCCGTGACTTACTATAAATAGTAAACTTACTATTTATAGACAGTCGTGATGTCTACCAGTGCACAAGGTTTTCGGCAAAAAATAGTAAGTGTCCTATTTGGCTTCACCAAACCGTTCTCCTAATTATTCTAAGCTCTTTTCACGTTGGGCGCAACTCCTAAAGCCCGATGGATGAAGAGTTATAATCAAACTAAAACTTACTATTTATAGTAAAAACGAAATTAAAGCAGGGAAACGACCATCGATCCAGGGGTTTTTCACAATTTCGGGCATCGCAACCCAGCATAGCAGGGTTGGTTGGCTAAAGTAGCTCGTCCTACCCCAAAATCATATATTTTACATCAGGTAACTCATTCCAGATTGCGAGATACGCCCGATCTAAGGTTCGAAGGTCGGGATCACTTCTGTCGTCGACCGGGCCTTTTCTGATCCATCTTGGCAATGAAACTCTAAGCGACCCGCTCTACATCAGTAGTCCTTAGCTTCACTGCCTTCAAGAGGCTTGATAGATCTACGAAGCTATTCCTCAGGAGAGTCCGACCTATTATCGTGCCGACGTCGACTTTGACCTTAAGTATACGTCGAATGGTTTAGTTCTTTCCTCGCTATTGGCCCATTGGTTCATGTTGGTTGCTGGTCTGACCTTCTCTTATGGATCGGCCCATCTTTTTTCCATAACAATAATGTATCTCATCTCTCCGATTTAATTTTATTTTATTCTCGGCCATCAAATCTTTATTTTATAGTGCATCCCATATAATTTAGAACCACCGAATGAGTGGAGTACAGGCAGAAAAGTGTACTAATCAAATGATCCCAATCATTCTAAAGTGACATCAAATGAATTGTTAAAGGAAAATGGTGTGCTCTCCAAATTATTATAATAAAATCAGATAGTGAATTGGACTGTAAAATTGTGCATGTACTTTCGGGAAAGGTCGATTAATGGGAACGGAGATTTTGAGTGGTTTAGATTCACACCCGTGTAAAAAGATTAAATAAACTTAATAAAATTAATATTTGTGGTCTATCAGAAGTACCACGAGGCTAGGAACAATTATTGGAACCTATCCAATGAGGCCTTAGGAAGATATGGCGTGGGCCAAAATAAAAAGTAACGCTTGACATCACACAGGAATTCTCTAAAATATTTGTTTTAGGCAGCCCTTGCAACTATAAAGCTTTGAGGGCTATCATGTTGCTCGTGTGAAATCCACTCGGTCCATGATTGGTGCTTTCTTCGGTGGGTGCTAAAGCGAATAGTAGAAATGCAGCCAGATGCACAACTCAACAGATGAGTCACACCGTAGGGTGGTACCGTGATGTCAACCATAGGTAGGTGGGAAACGGATTGGCTACACCCCTGCCACCAGCCAATGCCTGATGGTCAGTGCTTGTGGGCCCATCATGATATATATGTTTCATCCATTCCGTCCATTTACTTTTTTTAAGATCATTTTATGACATGAGACCAAAAATGAGGTATATCCCAATCTCAACTGGACCACATTAAAGGGAAAGAGTGTTGAATGACGTCAATCATTAAAAACTTTGGGGGGGGGGGGGCATAAAAGTTTTGGATCAAGATGATCTTTGTTTTTTCCCTTCATTTGGGTTTGTATGACCTAATCAACAGATTGAATGTCAAATAAATAGTACAATGGGCCTTAGGAGGATTTTAATGGTGGATATCCAATCACTATTGTTTCGCTGTTGTGGGTGCTGTACGTTGAGGTCTGGATGAGTCGCTCCCCGTATCACGGTTTGTGATTGTAGGAGGTTGAGGACATTCTCCTACTGGATCTTTTCCTCGTGCCAGCACTGGATCCTGCGTGGGACCCGTCATAGGGGGTCAAGTTGAAGGATAGGGACGAGCAGGAACTCTTGCAAGTTGTGTTTCTGCCCTACCCGCCAGTTGAACTGCTTCATCCACGGTCCCAACTGGGTACATCTGAACTCGGTCCTGAATTGTCGATCGCAACCCACCTATAAATCGTGCCACCTTCTGTGACTCAGATTCTGACAGATCGTTTCGTGTAGCCAACCGCTGAAATTCTTTAGTGTAATATGTAACAGTTCGATTTCCTTGTCGGCAATTTTGGTATTGCTGGAATAATATCTGCTCATAGTCACTGGGGAGAAATCGTGATCGAAGAAGACGTCTCATCCGTGGCCATGATGAGATGGGCGCCTTGTTCTGGCGGGCTCATGAGAATTGTAATTGTTCCCACCATGCAGAAGCACCAGATTTTAACTTAAACGCTACCAATTTTATCCTTTTCTGATCTGGCACCTCCATATAATCAAAATATCTCTCTACTTCGGCTAGCCAATCGAAGAAATCTTCTATATGTAATAAACCATTAAAACTAGGAAATTCGGCCTTACCTCGATAGTCTGTTTCAGCACGATCTAGGTGATCGCCTCCATGGATTGGTCGTCGGGCAAAACCCTCATTAAGGTCCTCATCGCTAGAACTTGAATCATCTGGTGTAGCCCTACGGTTTGCCACTAGTAGTGCTCTACGGAAATCGGGATTACGTCGTACAGCAACCATGGGTAGTGGAGCAACCATAGGTGGTGGAGCACCGCCTAGGGCTCGGGGCGGAAGTAGCGCATCCGCAAGACGGTCGAGGGTTGCCTGTAACCCTTGCATGGTCAACTGACTCTCCCGGTTGAAAGCTTTCATTCTTTCCGAAAGATAACAAATCCCTGAATCACCGTCCACATGATTTTGATTCATACCTTCATTGTTTGCCATCGGCCCGAGGGGAATCCTCGCTCTGATACTAATTGACGTAGGGATGAATGTGATGAGGATAACTACTCCGAATCCACGGAGCTTCTCTGGACTCCTCACAGAGACTTCTCGAATCCACGAGGAAAGAAAGCAGGAAATAGAAATAAATTCTAATAAATTCGAACTTGATTAATTAATGACTAAAAATGAGTTCACAACCCTTTAAATTGGGGTACCAAGCAATGGGAAAGAAATCAGAATCAAACTACAACTAAAACTCCTAAAATCCGCGACTTACTATAAATAGTAAACTTACTATTTATAGACGGTCGTGATGTCTACTAGTGCGCAAGGTTTTCGGCCAAAAATAGTAAGTGTCCTATTTGGCTTCACCAAACCGTTCTCCTAATTATTCTAAGCTCTTTTCACGTTGGGCGCAACTCCTAAAGCCCGACGGATGAAGAGTTATAGTCAAACTAAAACTTACTATTTATAGTAAAAATGAAATTTAAAAGCAGGGAAACGACCGTTGATCCAGGGGTTTTTCTCAATTCCGGGTGTCGCAACCCGGCATAGCAGGGTTGGTTGGCTAAAGCAGCTCGTTCTAGCCCAAAATCATATATTCTACGTCAGGTAACTCATTCCGGATTGCGAGATACGCCCGATCTAAGGTTCGACGGTCGGAATCACTTCTGTCGTCGACCGGGCCTTTTCTGATCCATCTTGGCCATGAAACTGTCCGTGACCCGCCCTACATCAGTAGTCCTTAGCTTCATTGCCTTCATGGGGCTTGCTAGATCTACTAAGCTATTCCTCAGGAGAGTCCGACCTATGATCGTGCCGACCTGTGATCGTGTCGGCTTTGACCTTAAGTATACGTCGAATGGTTTAGCTCTTTCTTCGCTATTGGCCCATTGGTTCATGTTGGTTACTAATCTGACCTTCTCTTATGGATCGGCCCATCTTTTTTCCATAACAATAATATATCTCAGCTCTCCGATTTAATTTTATTTTTTTCTCGGTAATCAAATCTTTATTTTATAGTGCATCCCATATAATTTAGAACCAACCGAATGAGTGGAGTACAGGCAGAAAAGTGTACTAATCAGATGATCCCAATCATTCTAAAGGTGACATCAAATGAATTGTTAAAGGAAAATGGTGAGCTCTCCAAATTATTATAATAAAATCAGATAGTGAATTGGACTGTAAAATTGTGCGTGTACTTTCGGGAAAAGTCGATTAATGGTAACGGAGATTTTGAGTGGTTTAGATTCACACCCGTGTAAAATGATTAAATAAACTTAATAAAATTAACATTTGTGTTCCATCAGAAGTACCACGAGGCTAGGAACAGTTATCGGAACCTACCCAATGAGGCCTTAGGAAGATACGGCGTGGGCCAAAATAAAAAGTAACGCTTGACATCACACAGGAATTCTCTAAAATATTTGTTTTAGGCAGCCCTTGCAACTATAAAGCTTTGAGGGCTATCATGTTGCTCGTGTGAAATCCACTCGGTCCATGATTGGTGCTTTCTTCGGTGGGTGCTAAAGCGAATGGTAGAAATGCAGCCAGATGCACAACTCAACAGATGAGTCACACCGTAGGGTGGTAACGTGATGTCAACCATAGGTAGGTGGGAAACGGATTGGCTACACCCCTGCCACCAGCCAATGCCTGATGGTCAGTGCTTGTGGGCCCATCATGATATATGTATTTCATCCATTCCGTCCATTTACTTTTTTTAAGATCATTTTATGACATGAGACCAAAAATGAGGTATATCCCAATCTCAACTGGACCACATTAAAGGAAAGAGTGTTGAATGACGTCAACCATTAAAAACTTTTTGGAGGGGGAGGGGGGGGGGGCATAAAAGTTTTGGATCAAGATGATCTTTGTTTTTTCCCTTCATCTGGGTCTGTATGGCCTAATCAACAGATTGAATGTCAAATAAACAGTACAATGGGCCTTAGGAGGATTTTAATGGTAGATATCCAATCACTATTGTTTTCCTGTGGTGTGGTCCACATGAGATTTATATCCCTCTCATTTTTGGGATCAAGCCCTAAAATGATATGTAAAAATGGATGAAACACACATTATCGTGGGGCCAATAGAGCACCGACCACCAGCCACCGGGCCGGTGGCAGGCGGAGTAGCCAATCCGTTTCCAGATAATAGGCGGAGTAGCCTCATCTATAACCCAGGTGGGCCACACAGCATGAATTTAGAAGTTTTTAAAATTATTTCCCTTGATGTATTAGGGGTATCAACTGACCAAGCTAACTACTTTCGAAGCCCAGCCCACCATATTTAATGTAGCCCGAACCTCGCCGAGCCGGAGTGAAGTATTTCCGCTGGCCTCTTCTTTCCTTTTTTTTTTCTTAGCTTGTTAGTACACCCCACTGCCAGATCTCACTTCACTATTAGCCACGCCAACTAGGGATCGATACCAAAACCTCAATGTTGAATCGAGGTATCTTTCACTCAGTCTACCACTTAAGCTATTGATCAAGGTATATTATTTACGCTGGCCTGAGCCAGAGCCTACTCGACAGAGATTGAGATTGTCAATTCCTTTCCTTTTTTACTTAAAATTCAAATCTTGAAACTCACATTTCTGAATTTTCCCTCCTTCTAAACCTTAGAAAGAAAGCAATTGAAATCCGGTCTTGTTCAGATTTCAGCTCTCGATCTTGTTCTTAAATTTGTCTTGCAGGTTAGTGGTCTTTAGCTACAATTCCTCCCATATTATCATAACCTAATAAGCCGACTGCATTAATGGACTGTTTTACGTGGTTCAAGCCTAGCTTGTTTTTTAAACGGACTTAGGATTGAGCCCGAAGTCTGCCTTAGGACCTGAGGCGGGTCACGCCTGAAACCCCCCCAAGGACTGGCCCATTGACAGCCCAAGGTGTCATTTTAGTTTTTAACCTGGCTGATCTTCTAACGTAATGGACGGACTGATTCCAGCTATACATCGTTGACTAGAGCCCCAATGTTCGAAGGGCTCACTAAAATAGGTGTTGTGGACAATTCCGATCCCTTTGCCATTGGGACGATCCTAACCACTAGAAAGAAAAGCCATGTCCAGAGGAAAAATAAAAATAAAAAAATAAAACAGCCATGATTTACATTCAGACAGTAGTCAATTGGTTGAATGGATGTGATCACCCAAAACGCGTAGTCGTGGTCCACCTCTTGATAGGTTCTAGTTCGGTCTACGTGGCTTACGGAACACGGTTCCAGGTGTTCCCGAAGTGTTGTAACTTGCGGTGCAAACGTCGGTGTCATGTGGGGCCCAGAAATTGTTTGAACGACAATCCTGACGGTCGCTTTCTCCCCCACCCGCTAATCCAAGGGACGTCATTCGGTCAGAACAAATCATATCGCTTCCTTTGACTATACTTAAAAACTCTAATAAAGAATATTTTCCAACTTTGACTGGATTGTCACGTCAAACAAGGCCCTAAATGGAATCATAACTACCCTTCACTTTTTACCAAATTACGGAACGACCCACACCTTTGAGGAGTTAGGATTTGGATCTAGCACTCTGACAGTGTATGGTGAATCATACTCACGCACTTGATGGAATTCAATCCGGACCACCTACATAGTGTGTGTGACCCATTTCCAGAACACACCACGAAAATTCCACTTCCGTCTAGATCATTGACCATTCTTTTGAATTATCCTTTTGATGGTAGCCCGTCCGATGATGATATTTGCATCTATGCATAGGATTCACATGATTCGACGATTGGAAAATCCCTCTGATTAGAGGTGGGCACAGGACGACTCGATCCGGCTAACTCGACTCATCCGACTCATTCTGATCTGACTTGACCCGAACCAAATGGGTGAGTTGATCCGAACCAAGTAAGCTTATCCCAATCCAAACTCAAACCAAGTCGAGTTCGAGTTACCTACTAACTCAACCCGAAACTCGATCCGAATAGACCTGACTTGATCCGAAACCCAACTCGACCTGACTCTCTAACCCTACCCCGACCCGATCCCAACCTCTCTCTCTCCCTCCCTCATCCTCCTCCTCTTCCAAGCCCAACAACCACCCAGCACCATCACCCTCCTCCTCCTCCTCCTCTCTCTCTCTCTCTCTCTCTCTCTCTCTCTCTCTCTCTCTCTCTCTCTCTCTCTCTCTCTCTCACCTCTCCACTTCCTCCCTCCTTCCCTCCCTCCCTCATCCTCTTCCAAGCCCGACAACCACCCACCACCATCACTCTCCTCCTCCTCCTCCTCCTCTCTCTCCTTTCCACTCCCTTCCTCCCTCATCTCTCAATCCGACTCGGTACCAACTCGACCTGACTCAGTACTTCTAACCGGATCAGACTTGGTCTGGATTAGTCCAGGCCGGACCGAACTCGGATCGATTCAGGCACGCCGTACTCGGTACGAGTCAGATTAAGTTCGGATCAGGCTTATTTCAAAACCGGATCGAGTTCGGATCAGGCCTATTTCAAAACTGGATCGAGTCGAGTCAACCCTAACTCGATTTGACTTGACTCGATGCCCAGCTCTACCTCTGATGGGCCATCATCGTTGGCACATCAATATCAAAGTTAATTACATGGTTGGGTACCATCCTTGAACCTGTCATCGGTAGTAGCAAAATAGTTTTTTTTTTCAAGTTTGTTAACTAAGGGTGCGTTTGGCAAGTTCAATTCCATGGAATTCGAAGGGATGGAATTGCTGAAACAAAATTATTGCAAGATGTCATGGGATGTCCCAGGAGTGCTGAAAACATCGATTTGTAAATGACTTGTTTAGATCAGTGAAGTATTTAGAGAGATCCAAGGATTTCATTGCCATGCCACGTTTGGATTGCTCATAGGATTTCACGAATCCTATTAGCTCAGGGAATGTACACGTTTGGCGTGGATGTGGGTTTCAGTTGAATCCCATGGATATGGAATATGACTGTTTGGAAGGATTGATAGTCTGGGACATTAAAAAGGTGTCTCTCCACATGGAGTGCAGCTAACTCCATTTTTCTCGATGGGTCCCACTGCGAATCTGCATCCTTGTCCCCAACTATGGATTAAAACCCATCCAATTTTCATACACGATTGGGTCTATTAAATTATCTCATAATACACTACTAATCCTAGCATCTATGGACATGCTCAGATACTTTGAAAGCAATTCTCCATTACACCCTGTATTTTGCTTTAGTGTGGCGCAAAAGAAATAGTTTTCTTCAAGATTTCGTGTTCGCAATTCATGTGGGGAGATATTTGCGCAGAAACTATCAAGAGCTAATGAAACCTTTGGACTATTAACGTATTTATGCACTACAAGGAATTAGAGAAGATAAACAACATAATTATGGTAATCTTTGAATGTGGGACCCTCATCCAAGTAGCTACACATGTTGTGATGGGGTCAGGCAATCGAAAACTTCACTAGCAGTCCAAACTGTGCTTCTATTGCAACCGGTTAGAATTGATTGTAATATCATTGGTGAGCCCATACGCACATACTGCATGAATATCTTAGACGAGTAACCCTGTGAAAGTTAGTCCTCATTTTGAAGATTACACTACCTGCATCATTGTATGTTATGCCCACACAGTTAGCGACGGTTAATGCATTTCTCAATGTCGAATTGAATTCATACGAGAAGCTTGGGTATAGATTTCTCACCTAAGTATACAATGCATCTTTGAAAATTTTCTCTCCACCTAATCTTATAGTGATGGAGTAATTGAGGGCATGAAACATCGTTTCTCCATATGATCATGTTCAACAAATTTAATTTACTATAAAATACGTATATTCAACCCCCACAATTCATGGTCATTTTGGTGAACTATAGGGGGCAACAAATGAAAAAGCAATGAAGTAAGATGTCACTTTAGTAGCTGTAAACATAAAAATGATCTCATAACAGTAGGTACCAAACCTAATCATTTATCCCCACATACATGGGATTCTTGACTGTAGAAAGTTGGTCCTTTCTACGTTGATCCTTAATTCCGAAAAAGTCATTCCTTGTCATGAATTGATGGGCTCGCTAAGTTAGACAGTAACAATACATCTAAACTTGGTAATGTAATTTCATTCGACAAGTGAGGGTAAAAGTATTGTACAGTGAAACAAATGCCTAGTGGTTGAACGATTTCTTTCGACAAACAAGTAGCATTAAATTACAATTACTCGTTTTAGCATTGTCTTCAAGTTACTAACTTGTTCAAACTAATTGGGTTAAAATTGAATTGATACTATCAACCCAAACTTAAAGGGATTTCAAACCATTAAAACATCATCATATGGCAGAACCTACTAGTGAGACCCAGCATCTCCAGGTATTTAATTCAACTGCCATACTAAACATACCATAAGCAAACCATGGGAAGCTATAATTGTACTCTAAATAGTACAGTTTAATAAGACATACCTCATTTTCGATATGACCCATCTGAAATTCGGAGTGCGAACCACCGCATCATCCGCCATATTACGAGTTCAAAAGAATGAAAAGCGATTGCTTTCAGGCTAGGTAAAGATATATTCGGTTAATATACTTACTGAAGAGTACTTACGAAATCTATATGGAGTAAAGGAAGGATTATAAAACAATTAAATACAAAATTTATCATCTTCATGATTTGATAACATAATATCAAGAGAAATGAAGTTGCATAATTTTAGAACTTTTCCATACAGCGGTCGGTCCGCCATTATGCACAATATAACATATCTTAGAAAACCACAAAAATTAATTAGAGTTGGTATAAATAATTCTATGAGCAACCTATAGCTTAATGATAATATACAAAATAATAAATATAACCAATATGCCAGTTACTAATGCATTCAGTCTATCCCCAACAGACATGGGGGTATCATTCGTTGATGTATCCCTGCAAACCATGGTTTTGGACATAAATTGGATCGAATTGTGGGATAAGGTCGGTGTCATAACCTCATCACAACATGTGGTTGTAAATCCAGGCTTATTATCAAATGTTGTGGACTGTTTACTTGTCGTATTTGTATGGTTGGAACTCCACCATGCAGTTGCATCTTTTATTGATTTGAAGGACCAATGTCTGGAACCGCTGAATCCTTCAACTTGCAACCTTGCCTCATCCCAAGAAAGGTAAATGCCCGGTCAACGGCCAATGAGTACCGCATAATATTTGCTTGAACCTAGTTACATTCACATAATCGACAAAAGATTTGAAAATATGATTATATACAAACCACATAGATGTAAGCGTATAATTTTGATTGATTAAAGATTGTCAGTAGAAGTGATAACTATAGTATAAAATGAAAGATGGGTGGAACACATCCACAGTGCAAATTACTCCCCTGCCAGTTGAAATTTAAGTGCCACTATAGTATAGGCTCATATACCTGTCATGCATGTGGTATAGTATATGAAAGCATTATGTGAAAGGTCCATTAAGCCCGAGACAAACACATATGCGTTTAAAGTTATTACATGTCCTTCAAATCCATTTGAGTAAATCACCTCCTTACTAAGTACTTACCCAAATTGTAGCGTAAATATGAAAGTTTCATAGTCCTCTGATTCTATCCATCAATTGGAACCACCACCAACATTGTCGTTAAAATCGGACATAATTTTTTTCAACCAATCAACACAACGTTCTGATCGAAGACTAACAAAGAATGATGCAAGCTTCTCATCCCTACTTAGGAGCTTACCAACATCGATGAACTCAGAGTTAATCAGTCCTTAAACCTCTTCAGACTTTACTTGTTTGATTGACCTCCTTGCCAAGTCCAAAATTACGCATTGCCTCTACTACATTTTTTAGAGACATGCCAAGTATGTCATAGGGAAGAGCAGGTCACATCCGTTTCGTTGTCGTACTCTCAACACGATTAGTCTCAGATTCAGTTGTACGGTTAGGAGTGTTTCAGAATGATCGATTTTTCCTTGAATGGCTGTTAGTTAAATATTGAAAATTTTCAGTTGAATCGGCAATATTTTCCTTAGAAAGGTCAATAGTATCATTAGCATCATCATCCAGATTTGTACATGCTTCGTTAAGATCTCGTTGAATACGACATGAAGACATGGACATGTTCTTACTTCCTTGTGCGTAGCATCCTATAGTCTGGTCAGAACCTACGATCACCGCTAAATCATCCATTCTTTCGATCTGCTTGTCACGCAATCTTTTTGCTCTCAAATGAGACTACATACAAGGAAGGGAGTTTGTTATTAGATGCGACTAGTTGTTATATGAAAATAATAATAAAATGAGATATAATTTGACAGATTAACTTCAATGTTCTTAAATCAGACTTTGAACTATCCTTACCCTTAAGCACTCTTCCAAAACCTCGTCTGAGGCCGTGACGACCATACGCTCGTTATCCCACCCAAATCCGCTAGCAACCAACATGTCCCTTACATTGTTGTACTATCTCTTATCATACCATAATCGGTTTTGCACGTTTTGCCAATTGACCAAAATTTCAGTTTGTTTGAACACCCCGTCAACGCCACTTGATACGCTTCTCTCTTGAATCCATTATCAACCTTTCAACCTAACGCAATTTGCTCAAGCAAAGTGTCAAACAGTACCTGATTTATAGTTCTGGTCCATTTGATTTTTGCGGCTCAGGATGGAGGCTCAACAAGGGATTTCATAGACTTTTCATGAGGAGAGAAAACACATTGGAAGAACCAGAGTTCTCACCGGGGACTGCGTCGGTGTAGGTATAGCACTTGTCCAGTTGTCCAACATCCCACTTATGTATACATGGACAAACAATTATGAAAAAAGACAGTGTAAAGTGTATAGTTCAAGCAGCAAATATGATCATGAGAACAAAATAAAGGCTAAATAATGGTTTGAAGCAAAATTATAATATCCGCATAAAAGTCTCTAATTAAAGCATACTTGCTTATACATATTACAAAGTGGTTTTACTATCTATGTTAAGAGTCAAAGTACTTATAAAATAGAATATGATTATCTATTCCTACTATTATTTTAGGCGTCTGCCCACATGCGCTCCGCAATCTCATCATGAGCTCTGATCTAGGCATCTTTCTCCCATTGGGTGACTTGAACTAGTCTTGCCTCTCATCGTTTGCGGTTACCTCATTTGGTGTTGGATTACTCTCTGTCCTCTACAGATATACTAACATCACATAAATCTTAGTTTGATTCATGTTCCCGACATATGAAATTATGTAACACACAACAAGCAACCATAATTTTGACTTGTGTTTGGAATGGATATTGCACTGCTGCCTTCAAAATTGAAAATTTGCCCTTCATTACATCGAAACAATGCTCAATTGAGTTTCACAGTTGTGCATGTCGGTAATTGAATAACTCCTTCATATTCATAGGCGCTCTTTCGGTTTGATACTCTTACAGATGATATTGAACACCATAGTAAGGGGCCATGAAGCCTGGTGAATGAGTGTAAATCGCGTCAATGACGAAATATTTTCCTACGTAGTGCAAGGAGGGATCATTTTTTCAGTGTCTGTTCAGCAAGTATGTTATGAAGAAAAGGATGACCATACATTGAAGAAAAGCAATAATCATGTGACACAATTAGTGGATCATCACTTCATGTCAAAGCGTTATGTAGAACCCCTTGCATCTGAAGCAGAACATTCCCATCTGACTAACACGTATAATATTGTCATATCAAACGAACAAATAGCAAGTACATTTTGAGACAAAATACCCTTCTTGTTGCGAAAGCTTGGGTGTAGGATGCTTCCACGTGAGCAGAAATATGCGACCCGTCAATTGTACCAATACAATCCTATATGGATTTTATCGAAATAAATTTATAAGACAATATGAAAAACATTAAAAAATTTCGATATAATGAAGAAAGAGCCCTACATAGAAAATGGTACCTGGAAGTACCCAATAAGGATTTGATTGAATCTCAACCGGGGTTTTAGTGTCGACCTACTTAATATATTCAGGGTAGAGAGAGACTATTGCGTCTAAAACTCAATGAAAGTGACGACTTACTGTTTCACTTGAACGTATGAACCTGTGTCTTATCACACGATTACTCACGTTATGTCCGACTGTATGTAGGAAAATGACTAGTTGTTCCTCCAGAATAACATTACGAGTATCGCGTAGGTGTGTCTTCTCACGCACTACATTATATAATTGGAGGAATGCTTCTCGTTTCATCATGAGCTGAGTAACACAATCCTTGTCACTTGCATGAATGATGGAGTTGATAAATCTTGCATGCTCGTCATCCCCTTGATGCGCCGATTCTCTCAACATGTAATGATGACAATATTTCCCAACAGCAGCAACGCATGCGACCATTACGAGAACAACAACGGACTCGGCCATCTCTTCATCATCCTCACTATCAATCATCTATCTATTACTTACACTTATGGAAGTGAAAGACTTTAAAATGATCTCGTAAAAAGGATGGACACCTTTGGATAAGACACATACATCTCACGGTGGCGCCACAGAGTTTACTCAATATATCAAGCGTATGAAATTCCAATAATGAATGGTTGATACTGTCAATTTTAGAGTGCGGCCCATCCTCAACAGAAGCCGTGATTAGCGGAGGAGATGGACAGACACAACAGTAAATCAGATGGCCCACCTTCATTACTGTGTCAGTGATTAAAAACATTTTTTGAGATTTGGATATTTTTGGATCACGCCGATCTTTAAAATTTTATTCCTGAGCTTATTAATGACTTAGATAGAAAAATAGACATGGTGCAAGTGCTTGAAAATTTTGAATGGTGGACATTCAATCTTCCCTTACATCATATGGTGTGATCCACCCGAGATTTGGATATGCTTAGATTAAACTAGTTTTTCTTAATTTTTATTTTAGAACATCTTAAAAGCTAACCAATCTTAATGTTTAATTTTATAACCATTTTCTATGCATAAATAAACAATGGATAGAAGCATTTCATAATAGCGGGATTTAACAATTGAAGTTGCAACAAAATGTACCATAACTAATCTATGGATAGACTTTTGATAAAGTCAATAGGCTCATATATTTCAATTTTGCAATAATAAATAAATGACTTGTCCTATTGGAACAATTTCTAAATATTCAATTCAACAGGGTGGGCCCACACTTGCTGAATTGCTCAGTCTTCCTACATCCCCAACGACCATGTTACCAGTTGCACAAGTGGATTGCTTAACATGTTCGGTGAATTAGATTACATTGTACATAGACAATCACATTTTGAATTGTCTATAACACTTGTATGTCACCGGACAGGAAATAAAAATCAAATGATCAATAGTTCAGAGGCCAAGCTCGAGGAATAGGATACCATTCATAGTTGTATGTGTGGGTCACCATCATGTGCATTATTCATCTAACCTGTACATCATTAGATGAAGAGAAGAACCATACATTCTAGTTTGATCAAAGTTGTAGCACAATAAGTTTTTTTTTTTTTTTTTTTTTGTGCCCACATCAGAAATATAAATGATGGTATGTATGCACAGTTGGTCATCCAAGGGCTCCCACATGATGGAAACAGTGGAGTTATATGTACAACATGGTGAATCCCATAACTTGGGTGTCTTATTCATTGTTTAAAATGGATATTGCGGATAAATTTCGTCCACATCCACAATATTATTGAAAAATTCTCCATAACATGTGACAGAGCCCTCTCTCCCCAATAAGCGATAGGGTAGGCTTTAGATTAGAACCCTTAAAATAGTGGATTGTACCATGGATGGCTATTGCTTAAGACACCACCCAAGTGTACATCAATATTTGAACATGGCTCTAACATTGATCGTGACCAAAGCCTAAAAAATGGGTGTTAAAATTAGAACTTGTAAGATGGAAACTACTTAATACTACTCGCGTATGATTAATCTGAATAGTAAAAAGATTTAGAACATACCTAGTAATTGTAGAACAAGATAATTTCAGGGGAAGACTTCCCGACAGAGATATTCGTTAAAGGATTTGCATATAAAACATTTCCATTAGCTGAGCATGTTATGAAAGCAACAACACATATACATAACTTCTTACATGATGAAGATTAATATATATTGAATTTACCATGGTTGGAGATGTGAAATTGGGTCTTACATTTCGATATGAAATAATCCATGGTTACTAAGTCCTCTACTCACAGTACAAATTATGGATTGAACTCAAACTGTTCACACCTACTCCCTAATCATTTGCAAAAAAATGACTAGTTGATAGAATACATATCTTGATAATAGGCCATGCATCAATAATCAAATAGATGGCGCGTAATTCTTTGTACTGGTCAATTCTTTGCAATTGTTAAAGCAGAGTTATTCTATTTCCATTAAAATACAAATCTCACCAGACCCATTAAAAGGAGCACAAGAGATCAGCCAAAGGAAAAAGACATCAAACATTAACCCAAATGTCATGTTCCCATTGACTTCCCTCAATTAAATCCATAGAGAGAAATTTGAGATATTATAATTCAAAGTATTAAAAAAGGCCTCTACAAGCAATAACAAAAAACTAAATAAATGCGATAATAATACAACACATTTATTGTTTCCCTGAATTTGACTTGCATTTTCCCATTAGAAAGAAAAAAAGATGTAGAACCTTACAATTCAAAGCATCGAAAATTACCCAAACAAGCATACAATATAACAAGAAACCCGATCAAAATAACAAAAACAACCCAAATCTCGAACTCCCTCAATCTACTCACGATCATCAAATCTCTTTAAAATTTATTTGCAAAAATTAGTCCACTATCATACTCTTAAAAGGAAAAAGATTAAGAGCTTACCTCACATTTAGGATGTTGAATATAATAGACAGGGAATTGGATAGGGTACATAAACAAGAACCGCATACATCTTCAAGATGAGCAACATTTGATGACCCATCCCAAGAAAACACATAAAATGACTATGTGATGGGTCTTAACCCTACTAAAAGAGGTGTATAAATTCTACAATACATTTAGCGATGACATATGCTTTATCCAAAATGATATTGTTTAGGATTACATCCAATACCTCCTTTGGACTAATTAGAAACAAATCTCGTTAAACCCAAACTTGTCATTCCCAGCTCCTAAAATTGATTTTGGTAATAGGGTTTCTTAGGAGGAAAAATAAAATCTAGGAAGGAACCCATATGGGATGTATGCATGTATTGGACGGTAAAAGGTTTTGCAGCCAACATATTCTCAGAACCACTTCATTGTATGTTTATCATGACATCCTCGGGAGACAATACCCCTTATAAATTCCTCTCCATTAGTGCACCTTCATTATGGTAGGAAAGCAGATGGTGGTGTCATTAACAAACCTATCAAAATGGATTTAAAACTAGGATGAGGATCGATTTTCCTCCATGAGAGTTTGTAAGCATAGAAAACGCAGGTCCTACCATCTTTTACTTAAAAACTTAAATTACATGAAATGACAATCATATTAAGAAAGCCACCATGCAAACCTGTATACTGTAGGCCCACACGACAGAATCCCCTTCCCGTTGCTCATGACTCTGAATCCTGCCCTACAAGGTAGAATCGATCATGCTTATATACGGGATGCATTGGACGATGTCAGTCGAACGTACATGAAGATGGTGGAGGACCTCCTCCAAGGCACGTCTTTCAAGCGACCGCACGATTGAATCCATCGAATAGAGATGATAGGATTTGAAAATCCGCCCAAATCCCTCTTTCTTATCCGAGGATGGGCTCGAGGAACTGAGACACTGGACGGCGGGTTTCCCAAAGGACATCCTCAAATCCAGGATTGAAGATAGCTAGATGGCAGTAGATGCTTGGTCCATTGAGCCAAACGTTGCAGCTTTATGGAACGGTGGATCTCCCAATCCCATCCCTCTTAAAACTAGATAAACCGATGCGCCAAACTCACCCTAAACACCTTAGAGCTGCTTAGCCATCCACAAAAAATCATTCTCACATCCCTCCATATTAAAGGTGGCCTAGTACGATAGATGACCCAAATCGAAGGTGTGGCCCACACAATGGACACCCACATCAAAAGTGGGTTTTATATAATGGGTAGTGGATGTTGAAGGTGAGCCCTACATGATGAATAATTAACTTAATGGTGCCCACATCAAAGTGAGCTCCATATAATGGGCATTCCACATCAAAGGTCAATCCCTAACGATGAATGACCCACATCCAAAGCGAACCTTGCATGATGGATGACTCACATTAAAGGTGGGGCCCATATAATGGATGGTCCACATTAAAGTTAGGGTCCACAAGATGGGTAGTAGACATTGAAGTTGGGCCCACATGATGGATGACCCACACCAAAGTTTGACCCCTAATGACGAATGACTCACATACAAGGTGGGCCCCGCATGGTGGACAACCCACATTGAAGATTGGGCCCACTCGATGGATGATCCACATTAAAGGTGGGCTCCACATAATGGGCAATGGATGTTGAAGGTGAGCCCACGTGATGGACAATAACATTAATGGTGGGCCCCACATGATGGATGACTCATATCAAGGTAAGCCCTACATGAGGATAGTTCACATCGAAGGTCGACCCCTAATGATGAATGACCCACATCCAAGGCGGGCCCTACATAATGGATGACCCACTTCAAAGTTAGGCCCCACATGATGGACGACCCACATCTAATGTTTGACATGATGGATGGTTCACATGATGGATAGTTCACATCAAATGTGGGCCTCACAAGGTAGATGATCCACATTGAAGGTAGGCCCTACATGATGGATGGTTCACATTAAAGATATGGCTAAGTTGCATCGAAGGTTAAGGTTGGTCCTTTATGATGGACATTGGATATTTAGGAGGACAAAATAAAATTGAGGGATAAGTACTCATGTGATGTTAGAAATGAAACATACTTTTATACTCTGTTTATTTTTTATTTTTTATTTTTTTGTTGCTAATAAATATATTAAATAAGTAGAAATTTGTTGGTTTTAAATTTGATCGTATGTGTTATATATGTGTTGGGCGTGTACGAGAGCTTAGACTGACTCAACTCAAACTGAATGCCTTATGACGTGAGGCATCGTAATATTAGCTTAGGCTACTTAAGACACCACTCTCAGAATTAAGCGATTTGTGAAGGAGAATGTTTGTCCTTCTTCTAATGATGCCTTCAAAAAATGACTTTTCAAATAAGCATGTGATTATTTTTACTGTATAATAAACTAGACTAAACCCGATCAATTAAATAAATGAGTTTTAACTACACTCAGTTGGAAATGAGAATAATAAAAAGAAAAAAGACAAAAGTATAACTAATGACAATTGGTTCGTGGTGAGATGATCGTCGAAAATGATTTTCTGTTCTTAGTAAGAAGGTTGTTAGGCATGAAAGTTGGATTACCTGCTTAACTAGCTTCATGGCTGGATAGTCATTTGGAATGTCAATCCATTCATCGCTGGTTATGCTTTATTATGTGAGACAATTGTGGTTCATGGGAAGGGGTGGATGTTTGTTCGTCACATGGCTGACTTCATGGCTGGATAGTCTTTGTGGCAATTATTTGTTCGTCACACAGGACCACGTTCAATGGCTAGACGACTGATGATAGGCAATTCTTCAATGGAACTTTCGTCATATAATCGGGTTTTGTGGCAAGATGGTCACAAGAAACGACAATCCATTCATTACCCCCACATGGCAGAACTTCATTTTAGATGATCGACTGTTTGGCACTCAACCACATTACTTTATAATAGGAAAGTCAATGGGGGTGACAAATTTTTTTTTTTATCACTTCAGCTCCTCATTTTGTGGTGAGATAGTTGTGGGAACGACTATTCATTCGTTGCTTAAATATTGGCTTCGTAGGTGAAGTTGTCATGAAATGACTACCTGCTCATCGTTCATTGGACTCCGTGACAAAGCAACAATAGTAAAACAGTGACATGTTTATAGCTTAGTCGAACTTTGTGGCAAAGTTCTAGAGATCTTCTTAGGTCCACCAACATGATCGCAGATGTAGGGTGCTTAGCTATCTTGTTCTAACATACTTAATCTAGGCTATTTTTGCAGCATTGCACTGCTTTGATATTGGATGAATTAAATTGAATAATAATAATGATGATGATAAGTGTCTATGAAAAATAAAGAATTGGCAACATTGTGTTGAAAAAGTAGTATTGTGTTGTATTGGAGTGGTGTGAGGCCACAAGCTCCTCATTCTCTGCTGAATTTATAGATGCGCACGATAATTTGCTAGTGACGCATATTGAAATAGCCTCCGAAGATCTTCTCTTAACGATTGACTAATTTATAAATGTGACCAATTACACTCCTAACTCAAGATGAGTTTATAAGGTTTTCTTTTGATCATCCAATCACCCAACAAACATAGTTGATTGTGTTTCTAACTTAGAATAATCCTTCGTGATTTTTGGTAAAAAGCTTACTTGTGGATGTGTTTGGCTAATCACGTTGCGTTATCTCCATTGATCAATGACTTAGCTAATCATGCTAATTAGAGCTCTATGCTTATGGCTTTATGTGTGTGCGATCACTCAACTTTTGTCATATGTTATGAGAAGCATCACTACTAGCTAAAACAATGGTCGTGACTTCTTTTTATGCCACCACGAAGCTTGTTGATGCAGAAATCTGGACGTCCTCCTTTGACCACTTGATACCTGCAAGAGAAGATAAAGATGGAGACCCTGGCTGCAGCAGGGGACCTCCGATGCCAAAGTTAGATAGGCAAACTAGGTCTTAGTAGAATGTAAGGCTTTTGGAAGTATTTTCTGCGTTTGGTTGTATACCTTTCACCATTAGGGATGCTTCTATTTATAGTTGAAGGGAGGCCGTGGTTAGAGGGCGATATCCCTATTTAGTAGGGGCGTGTTGTAGAGGAAATCGTATCTCAAGCATATTGAGAATATCTCCCGAGATTTCAAGCGTGTTGTAGTCATCTCCCGAGATCCTCGGCTGAGATCTCGGGTAGGTATCTTTGATAATATCTGGATAATGAGAACCAGTAGAAACATATAGTAGGAGGCCAGGTGGAGAGTCCGAGGTGACTTACACGACTGTTCTAAAGGGTAGTTTGTAGACCTGGATTCTTTAGTAAGCCGTGGTCGAGTTTTTCTTTGGTATCGAGCAGATTGCTGACCTGCCGACCTATCCTTGGGATTCGTGTCTGAGCACTGAGATCGAACTCCTTTCCTTAGTGGAATATAGACAAGATCGGGGATAACCATCCTCTTCATCTTACCACATGGGACAGAGTTTCCCTAATTGTAGTGGCTCAGACTCTTGCCTGGTGTAGGGTCACACCTCGGAGGCCCTCATCAAGAGATGTTTTGAAGAGTAACTCGAAGATGTTTTGAAGAGCAACTCGAAGAAGTATCTACACTCGAAAATGTTTTGAAGAGCAACTCGAGATGTTTTGAAGAGCAACCGTAGAAAGGCTCGACATCTTATGGGAGTGTAGATACTTCTTCTCCTGATGGCTGAGCTCAAGGAGTAAGTTGTTTCCCTGGTAATGAATTATTGCTTTAGTCGTAACTGATGCGGGCTAATTGCATGATGATCACAAAGGTCCAAGCTGACCTCTTCCTTAGCCAATCCATTTTTACCCGTCACGGGGCTTATATCTTCCTTCATTTTGCCACACATCACGCAACATCTTCCAAGCACGATGATAGCCTCCTTCATTTTGCCACACATCACGCAGCATCTTCCCAGCACGATGACAAGTGTCTTCATGGTAGCAATGTTGCCTGATCTTCATGATCTCGTAATGCAGGATCACATTTGCTATATTAAATTCATCTGGATATTTTATTCAGTTGTGCTGCCATGTGCTGCCATGTGTCAACTTATTATCCGATGTATTGTTTCTTTCCTTTTCTACTTTCCTTGTTTTATGACTTTCTTAAGTTGTGGGCATTTTTTTTTTCTTATAAGCTTATAATTTAAAAAAAAAAGATTTCATCTTTTCGAGCTTTTGCCATGGATGAGTAAGAAAAGAGTTTATCCTCAGTTCCTCACTTAATATATATACATATATTAAAAATTAAAATAAATAACCGAAGCATATTAATAACCTGCGAAGTAACTTCAAATCAAAGCAAGCCTCCTAAGTAGACTGAGTTAAGATAACATCTGTTTTAACACTGACATCGATTCCCAAGTAGGGTGCGGCCCCAACAGTGAGGTATGTGTCCTAACGTGCTAACCAAAATTAGACCAAGCTGCTCAGTGGTTCAGCCGTAATGGTTAGTTGAATGTGGACCAACGGCTGATCATTTAAAAGCATCATTTTTTTTTTCTTTTCCATGTGAACAAAATGAGTGGACGGACCGGATCTCGGGGCCACCAGAAAACCGGGGCGCGTTTGTGGAGAACCGTTGGAAAGTTGGACATATGCAGGAGCGAGCAGAACCGTTCAAGAGGCAGGTCTCAATGGACAAACCATGAGCTATCGCTGACTTATCCTTTGTGAGGCCCACCTTTTAAACGGTTCTGATCATGAGACAACAGTACCAATAAGTTGCTCCCGCACTGTATGCAACCGAGTCCTCTCTTATGCTATTTATTCAAAAAGCAGGGGTATTTCCATCGTAGTCGGAATATAAAACCGTTTCCGTTGCTTTTTTCAACGTCATCTCCTTTAAATAGGTTTGACTGCTGCAGCCCTCTTTCTCTCTGTAGAAATCTAAATGTATTCGCTCGCTTGAGATGATTGAATAAATTCACTCACACTTGTAAAATTAAAATACATATAAAATATCCAACCCATTAATAAACCAAAAGGTAGTTTCTTAATTTCGTAAGAAAAACATAATTTGGATAAAAGTATTGATATATGTTTCATTCTAACTATCTTGATAAAATGAACTAGATTAGAAAATTATCAAGGAATTCGTAGTTAATCAATGGACCAGATGTCAGAAAATTAGGGAATTTCTTCGTATGAAACGCGAGGAGCTTAGTTAATTTCACGCGCGCGAGTACAAAAGTCATTATTTTTTAGGGTTTTTGCTTTTTCAATTTATTTCTCTCTTATTGCTTTCGAGTGATCGAACAAAACGAGGGCTTTCTTTTGTTTTCTTCCTTTGATTTTTCTTCCCTGTTGAATCTGCTCCCACAGAGATAGAGAGAGAGAGAGAGAAAAAGATAATCGGAGACGGTGAGTTGCAGCGATTCTTTCAAGGTTAGAATCGTCATTTTTCGTTTCTTACTCTATTTTTTTTTTCTTTTATTTGGGAGATGGAGATTCTGAGAGTATTGGAATGGAATTTGGAGATTATTATTATTATTATTATTATTTTGGAAATTTGAGGTCATATTTTATGGTGATTTCATAAAAGATTTGTTTATTTTGTGCTTCTTTTTTTTTTTTTTTTTCGATTTTTGTTGAATCGGAGATTGGAGTGAGCTGAATGGATTCTTTGGAGGTTAGATTTGTCAATTTTTTGTTTTGCACTTTTTCCAAAATTTTGCTAGAATTTGGTGCTTGTTTTGACGAATTTGAGGTGCTCTTTTGGTAATTTTCTCAGGATTTTTTTTTTTTTGGGCGTATGATGTTGCGGTTTTGGGAATATTTGTGAAATTATCCCTGTTTGAGGAAATTGATGTCCTGTTTTGATGGGCTTCTGAAATTTTTTTTTTTTTTTTTTTTCCATTTTATGGAATCGATGTTTTGTATTGAGTTGCAAAGATTCTCTGAGGTTAAATTCTGCTCCTTTTCGTTTTCAATAAATTTCCGAAAGAATCATTTTTTTTTTTTTTTTGTTAATTGAATTCTTGTAATTTTCTTAGAAATTCGTTAATGCTGTTTTGGTCAATCTTTTTTTTATCCTTCATGTTTATTTATTTATTCCTGAGATGCAGAATTTCATGATCTGTTTCGGTTATTGGGTGTCACTTTTGGTAATTTTCGAAGTTTTTTTTTTTTTTTTTTTTTGTTTTTTTTGTTTTTTTTTTTTTTTTTGTTTTGGGAAGGATTCAGAATAGATTTTCTGTTTGGAACTATTGCAGGAATTGATTTACTGCCAGGTTAGTTGGAATGGGGCTTTAAATGCGAAATTTGTTCATTTCTGAGGTCCTCTTATTTCCATTATTTCATTGGAATTCCAAATTCTTTTTTTTTTTTTTCTGTTCTGTTCGACATATATTCTACTCAGGACGATATTATCTTTTTGCTATTTTAAGGTGGTTATTTGTGGTATTCTTTTGACTTCTAATTGTAATTTGGATCCTTTCAAAGTAAAATAGTTTTTTCGTTCTTCGGCTTTCAACACAGAAATTCATGAATTTTATTGGAGTTTGATGAATACAAACTTCATTTATCTAGAGTGGAGGAAAGTAATATATGATTCTGCAATTTCTGCTTTTTTAGTAATATATATATATATATATATATTATATATATATATATATATATATATATATATATATATATATATATATATATTTGGGAGAAAGAGACCTTTTAAATCCACACAAGTACCGTTTCATGGTTTTTGGGAGTTATATTGAAAGTAGAAACCCCAAAAATCGTGAATTGTTTACTAGCGGCACAAGCAGATTTCCTATGGAATTCATTAGTTTTTTTTTTTTTTTTTTTTTTTTTTTTTTTTTCAGCTATTTTGATTATTGCATACAAGGGTTTGATTGCCAAGCAGAGGTTCTATTTGGAAAAAAATATCAGATGGATTTGTGTGAGTTCGATAGTTATTGTAGGAACTGAATTAGTTATTGGTTGGACTTTGGATCCTTGGCAAGGATTCATATGGATTCCGTTCTTCTCTTATATTGTGAATTGATTTCTCGGCATGTTTTCCTTTGAATAATTTAGATGAAGCCATGTGAATTGGGCAGTGATTTCCGTGAATTGAGCAGTTTATCAGGTTGTTCGATCCTATTGCTAGGTTTTTACAAAGGAAAAATTAAAAAAAGAAAAGAATCTGCAGTTTTATTTATTTATTTATTATTATTATTATTATTATTATTATTATTATTATTTTAAAATTTATTTATATAATTGTTTTATGTTTCTGTGATATTTATATTTTCGTTGGTGAGGCGTGCTTTGAATTTCTTTTGGAAAGTTTGAAACTCTTATTTAGGTTTGCTTGAATTGAAGGTTTTCCCTCTCTCTCTCTCTCTCTCTCTCTCTCTCTCTCTATTGAGGTGTGCTTTGACTTGATCCTTTCCTTCTCTTTCTTTCTTTCTTCTTCTTCTTTCTTTTTCTTCTTCTTTGGAATGTTTTGATCTTTCAATTGCTCGCTTGTATAAAAGTCTGTGTTCTTTGTTTAATTTTGATGCCTTCTTGGTGCCCTCACGGTTCTTGAAAAATTTGTGGTTTGCACTGATTTATATTCTGCCATCTCTTTTTGCAGGAATAAATTGAATCTATCGTAACGGAGGGAAACTGAACTAAAACCCAACTAAAGATGGGCTGTTTCACAGTCTTGAAAAGCAAGAAGAAGAAATGCGAGCAGCCCACTTGCATCATCAGCAAAACTGTCAACCCCCATGAGATTGCACCCACCACACTTCCCGAACCACAAACCCAAGGACGATCTCTCCAATCTGCCCCTCCAAGCTTCAGAACTAGAGCTAAGCCTGTTCAATCAGTTAATCACCGTACCACCAATAGTAGAACCCGTGCATTATCTGCTCCTTCAAGCTTGCATGTGGCTGAGAGGGATGCCCTCGCAGCCATGGAATATGATGAACAGGAAGAATCCAAGGGTCGAGGTGGATTAGCGAAGGAACAACGGGCCCCAAGCCCACAACCTCTCCCTCTTCCATCACCTCAAAGTACTGCTGTTTTGAGGAATATGGGAAGCTTCAAGTCAAGCACCGCCAGTGGACCTATTTTTGCATCTGGTCCTCTGCCTTTGCCTCCATTGACAGGTCTTAGAAACTTCTCCTATGAAGAAATTGCGGCTGCTTGCCAACATTTCTCACCAGAGCGATGGATGTCCGAGGGTCTTTCATCCATGGTTTACAGAGCTTCTTTTGGAGATGATGCATCAGGTTCCAAGAAGCTCGAGGCCACCGTTACTCGCCTTCATCCTTCTACTCAGGTACTATATTTTTCCCATGCCTCCGTTGTGTCGATCATGTACTTGTACTTGGTTAAGGAATGGGAAGGCTACTTGTTTGAGCAAGTCCCTGCATGTGCCAATGCTCAGGCTATTCATTGGTGGGATCTTCTGTGTTTGTGCATTGACCTGAAAAATCGGGCTGGACTGGTCATCAGATCAGCCATATGTGTACAGAAAATGGACGGTTAAAGAGATTAATTGGTGGTCTGAATTCAATGTGCACATGTTGCTCAGATAGTGGACCGGTCATCAGGTCATTCTCTTTTCAGGCCATGTCATATGCATGATGGGGCCATGTGATGAATATCCCAGATCTCATGCATAAATACATGGGTGGGAAAAGTGGGATTTGAAATCCTAACATCCGAAACTAGCTTATTATAGTGAATGGACTCCAAAATTTAGTCTAGCAAAGGGAAAGAACAAATCAATGTGACAAATAATCTTTAGTGAAAACAAAATGGCATCTCAGCCATCTTCTATCTATTTGGTGTCGTTTCGGCATTTTGTCTCTCTATCAGAAGGCGGCTAAAACCCCAAGGTACTGTGTTCTGAAAAAGCATAGTTAACCTATGATTTGCTAGCACAAGTTGACCCTATGCGTTTCTGTCTTTTGGGGCATGTAACTTTTTAGATTTACCTTTAGAGCAAGGTATTCCATATCGGTAACGGTGGCCGTAACGGTCACCATCATTACCGATACGGGTATCGGCCATAACATAACGGTCACAATTGTTACTGATACGGGTATCAACTGTAACGGCCGATACAAGGGTATAACGACTGTAACGGCCGATACACGGGCGTAACATCTGTTACGACCCCTGTAATAGTTGAAATTTTTTTAATCCAAAAATTTTTAGAAAATTTAGAATAATGTAAATATTCCAACTATGTATTCATTTTATTTTTATTTATTTATTTATTTTTGTTTTGAACATTTTTATGGTAGCATGACCGTCCACTCTTTGGTGAGTGTTGTATTTGGTTGTTTGGTAAATTTATGAATATAGTTATGTGTCTCTAATATTTACACATCACAATCAAGCATTAGAATTAGAAATCGGGGGAAAAAAATGCATAAATACCACTTTTTTCAATTTTTTGAAAAAATGGCCCTCGAATCTTCTATTCGTTCAAATTGCTTCAATATACAGTTTTAATCCAAAAAACTATAGTAAGAGTGGTTGAAATTTGTTGTAGAATAATTTAGAAAAGTTTTTGGAATGAAAAAAATAAGGTGAAAATGGATTTAAATTGGGAAAAAAGTGGTCATTTTTTTGACAGTTATGGGGGTAACAGTCGTTATGCCTGTAATGGCCGTTTTGGCCCCAAAAAACCAACTGCCCCGTTTCACTCTCGTATCTTGTGACGGTCACGGCTGTATCGTAACGGATACGGAACACCTTGCTTTAGAGTGATAATTTCAACCACTCTTGTGTGCACGTTATGCTTGTTTTTGCCTGGTGGGCTCATCACCTTGCGGTTGGATTGGGCCTGTATTCTGAACGGTTCAGATTAGTCCTATTATTATTATTATTAATTTTATTTTATTTTATTTATTTAAATTTTTTTTTTTTTTAATGCTTAGCCTGGGCCTTACCCTGGTCCTTTGATGCCCTCATTCTTGGGTTGCTTTCTAGCATGGTGTGCTTCTGTATTTATTGTCCACCTTCTTGCAGTTGAAGCACCTATCAATCAGCTGACATAATGCCAAAATTGATCAATGGTTGGTATGCATGACAAGGGTACAACTGATACACTGTTCCCCTGTATCGTTGAAGTCGAACAGTTTTCCATATGGCTTTTGTTGGCCAATTTCTTATTAAAATGAAGTTCCTCTGTTTCACAACTGGCCCCATACAGTGTATTTCTCATTTATTCCTCCTGCTTATGCAAGATAGTGTTTGACTTGCATGTGCATATTGTGTCAAAATGCTTAAAAAATAGAAAATGCTGGCATTACACATGTAGGTATGTGGTTAGGGTAACTTTTGCTAACCGAGTCCTAAATGGGGCGTGGCTTGTGCTAGGGTCCAATCTTGGTTCTACTCCATTTAAAAAAATGGTGGTGACTCTTCAAATGTGCACTTGGCATAATGGTACCCAAATCCATACCTAAATCGTACCCAACTGTGAAAGATTGCACTAAGAAATAATGTTAACGATCTGATTTGTCCCTTTAGATTTGGACCACATAATATTTATACCCTTTAACCAACCACTGGGTGGCCATTAATTGGATGGTTAGGATTGATTGACAGTGTGATTTTAGATATACGTGCCTAAATGGAACCCACTCCATTCACAATGGGCTACACAATTTGGATGGTCTGGGTAGCTGCATGTTGGTGCTACATGTGAGGAGGATGAGTCACCACCATTTTTTTAATGGTGCAAAACTAACATAGGAGTCTAGCCATTCTCCACAAAGTTGTTCACCCACAGTGCTCCATTAGCTCAAGTGATACCCGTTCATATGCCTGTGGGAGTAGCGCGGCCCTATAAAAAAGATCCCAAAGTGTATGAGTGGCAATTGCACATGGCTTATCACACACCTTTTCACACGCAAGTTACCAACTTACCATGGGAACACATGGCAGACATACTCAAGATCCAGATCACTCTCAGCAGGTCCCATTTTGAAATGGCAGTGGGAGATTATGTGTGCAAGGCATGCAAGTATCATTCATCTAGACTGTGTGTGTGCCGTTGATGTTTGTTGAATTGTTATTATTTTTTAACTCTTTGATACACCTGATGAGTTACTGGCATTGGCACAGTGGGCTTTCTTTAAGCACCTATATCCTGATCTATATAAATAGAGCATGAGAGCTAAGAAAATATCATTGCTTGTGTTTCTGCAGGGTTTTAAGGAATTTGTGAATGAGATTAACACGCTCGCGACGCTGCAACATCCCCAGCTGTGTAAATTGCTTGGTTTTCATGCACGTGAGGGTTCTGAGCAACGGATGTTGGTTTACGAGCGGCTTTTCCATGGAAGCTTAGATCGTCTGTTGTATGGCCAATCCGATGGGCCTCCCATTGACTGGGTTGCCAGAATGAAAGTGGCTCTATGTGCTGCACAAGGTCTTGCATTTTTACACGAGGAAGGGCCTTTCCAGGTACTAGAACTTGGCTGTTTAGTGAGTGGAATTGCATGCAATACTCAGCCCAGGAATATGTATATAGTATCCTCTTTCACAAGTTTATACAAGTGGGGCCAATGTAAATGTATCAAAATTATTGATCTGATGAGGTCACTGTGGATGAGCAATTCCCAAATAGAGAGATGACATCATAGAACTGTAGCATGCTAAGCATGCTTGGTACCCCATGTTGGACATCCCGGTGATGTAAAACTTGGGCCCCATCATGAAGTTCACCTTGCATGAAAACAAGACCGATCCACTCATCAGGTGGGCAAGATCATACCAGTGAAATCAATGGATGGATGACAATATGACCCCAACACGCAGGTGTTGTCCACTTGATTAGTGTCTTTCTGATTTTCACATCAGGTGATCTTCATGATGATTCCCACCTTTTCCACAGTTCATGTCCCACATATGGAAGAGACACATAAAAATAGTGTTGCATGGTATGCTTGGCATGCTATGGTTGTATGTGATCATTCCTCCATCCATGGAGACTGCAGGCATGCTAATGTACAATTAAGATACAACAATGGTTTTCACTCAACAGCAAAAGAAGAAAGATTATGGGTTGCTAGAATATTTCAATTAGGGAGATCACCCATGCTTGGTGGGGACCACCCGATCAACCGTCTATAACTGCGTTCCATTACCCTATGTGTACATACTAAACAAGGATGCTGAAGAAATATCCTTGGGCCTGATCACAAATTGTCACCTCAGCAGTCGCATTTACAAAGTGTAGCAATTCTCACATATACTGTATCATTGATACTGTCATATCTTCAGGCCATGTACCAGGAGTTCTCAGCGGCAAGTATACAGATAGACAAAGATTTTAGTGCAAAGCTTTCAGGTTATGGATGCGTTAGCTACTGTCCAGATCCAGAGATCACAAATACCCCCGCAGTAAGTTCTTTAAATCAACATATCATATAATACCAATGGAGTTGATATCACCTCCTCATATCACTAATAAATACACTAATTTTTTTTATTTTTATTTATTTATTTATTTTTTCTACTTTTGCCAAGAGGATAGAACTTTACACTATTTTATTACCAAACACAGACAGGGTGGTGAATTATATTCAATCTTGAGAGAAGGGTAGCCGCACACACGGTACATGTGTCAACTTCGCATATGTGCATTACACCTGACTTGTTTGTCAGTGGGACTCACCTTGTAGATCATCCAGCCAGGAACTCGGGGGGCCAGTCAACTAAGGTTCTTCAGACGTGAATCAAGTCCATTGTTTTCGTGTATGCGGGGCCTAACTTAATAGTTGACAAGGGTGAGCTTTTGCCTAGATGATCCATATGGTGGATTCCACCTCATATGCAGCTCCAATATCTTGTGTCTGTCCCAGATTGGCATGTGTAGCCATGTGTGGAGGGTTGTGTGTGGGGCTAGCAAACCTCCAAATTTGAATGGATGAATTTCCTGAACCTGGGTTTATAATTCAGTTCTGCTGAGCTCGCACCACCCAACAATGGCCACTGGTGCCAAATTGTTGGTGATCCAAGCTGCATAGCAGGTAGACCCCACCGCTGAGGTGATGTGGCAAACAAATTAGGCTGTTGCACTTGTCGGGTGGCAGCATCTCTATGTTGATAGTGGACCATTTGCAAATTTATACAATAGCCACTGTTATCTTACGCATGTGGCCCACCTGATGAGATAACCATCTGATTTTTGGGCTAGGTCATAAAGCAGATGGACTCCTGTATGAATTGGCTCCGGTAATCCTTGTTTACTTAATATAATTTGTGAAGCCTTTGTTTGAAATTCAGGCGATTGCAAATCTTTCAGTGGAAACTTTGGAGAGAGGATTACTCACTCCCAAGAGCAATGTATGGAGCTTCGGAATTGTTCTTCTCGAATTGCTCACTGGCCGGAAGAATCTTGACAGCCGCCATCCCAAGGAAGACCGGAACCTGGTCAAATCGAGCTGGCCTTTTCTAGCAGATGATTCCCGGCTGTCCTTGATCATGGACCCAAGGCTGAAAGGCCGTGTCCCCACCAAAGCAGCCCGGACTGTTGCTGACCTAGCTCTAAAGTGCCTTCAGAAGGACCCCTCAGAAAGGCCAACCATGAGAACCATTGTGGAATCCCTCAAGAACATTCAAGACATGAAGTATTCTTGTTGGTTCCCACTCCAAGAACCCGCAACGATCTGCAGGAAGCATATGCTGCGGTCTCCGAGCCTCAATGGGGTTGTTACACTAGCACCCAGATTGAGTTTTTCACCGTCCCCACCTTCTAGAATCCGCCCCTCGGTTTCTCCCACACGACCACCATCTATTCCCATCCCACTTCCTCCTAGGTCATGCTCAATGGTATCGATGGAAGACAGTCCAACAGATGATAGCCAGAAAACGGTGCCGATGGTTCGGCGGCCTGGGGTTGAAGGATTTTGATTGTTTATAGTATTTTTCCTTATTTTCATTTTTTTGGGGGTTTCTGTGTTTATGATTTAACATAGTATAAATGATAAAGATGTGGTGCTTCCACCCTTTTATTACTCATTAAAATGTAAATGAGAAGATGGCCATTTGTAGATATAAAGAAGAAGAGTGTAAGCCTTGTTTTTGGGAATGGATCTGTATCAGTTTTTACTCATTGGAAATTTCTTGTGTGAGGCCTCCAGTTTGTGTTTTCTGTTTGGTGTCAGCCTTAAGCTGTATAGGTTTCCATTTGGGCTGTCATTTTATTTGGAGGCAGGCATGCACCAGTGGAGACCAAAAATTTCATCACAGTATTGCAGTCTATATTTTCTTCTTTTGGTTCATGTGTAGCCAATGTTGGATGGACTGTCACATGGGTGAGCTTTCTACAGCATCAACCCACCCACCAGTGGTCACACTGAGTGAATGATTTGGGATCAATCCTTCATAAGGAGGATTGCAATTAGGCTGAGCATTGTATATTTGGAATGAATGATTTCACATCAATCCTCCATAAGGATTGCAATTAGGCTGAGCATCTTGATTTCCCCTTTGCCAGGGGTTGCTTGTGTGTATGTGACAAAGGAACCTATTTGAAAAGTCACAGGAATCCATACCCTAGCCTGAAACCATTAGTATCGTAGCCAACAGAGCATGCTGGTCCATCTGTTAGGTGAGCTGCACCACATTGAAATCTTGTGTGCATGTTAGGCTCACCTTTGAGTAGAGATTGGCTTGATTTTTGGGCTGAGGGGAACATTCATTATGCTGCATGCCTCATGAATGACGTTTTGGGATGTTTACAGACCGAATAAAACAATGACCAAATTCACTAGTGTGATACAAATTAGGCTATCCTACATTGGTAATGAATGAATTACAGCATATTCTATTCTTTGGTGATCTGAAACACTGATACCAACGACCTTTGTTTCGACCAGACCTGTAGACCATTTTGTATCATCTAGTCACAATCAGATGATTCTTCTCAAACCCAACCGAATCTTGATCTCTCTACTATAGAAATTGATTCTCCATCCAAATGAAGAGGACAAGCTGATTTATGATTCCCATGCCGGCCTCATTTGGGGTGTTGAATCAATCCAAACATCTTCACTACAAATGTAAACTAAGATTGTATTAACTGTACAATAACTCCCCCACTCTCCTTCAGTCTCCTATTGAATTGGGCTTCCCGAGTGGGTTGATACAGGGAGGAGAAATTAGATTCTTTGGCACCTGAAATGGATGCTATCTTCACTAGCCTTGTACAAGCCTCACCTAATGTCCAAAGCATATTTCTTGCTGTTGTCCTAGTGATATTAGTTATTTTTGGAGGGTATTTCAAATTCAAAATTTCCTACTTGAACAGGAAAAAGCTGCCTCCTGGGTCATTAGGATTCCCGTTCATCGGAGAAACTATAAGCTTTATGAGGGCTCAGGAGCAAAACAAGAACTGGGAATGGGTAGAGAATCGGGTGGCCAAGTATGGACCGGTCTTCAAGACCTCGATCTTTGGCTCTCCAGTTGTTCATATTATCGGTCAAGCCGGTAACAGGTTCATCTTCAATGCCAAGGACGACACCATCAGAAGCAATCAGCCTGCCATGGTTGTATCTATCTTGGGTAAACATAGCATTTTTGAACTTGCAGGAAACAGGCATAAACTAGTCAGGGGTGGAATGCTTACTTTCTTGAAGCCAGAAAGCCTGCAAAGGATTGTTGGGGAGATGGGCTCTCTGGTAAAGCAACATTTGTTACAGGTATGGACTCTAGTCATTGCTATTTGTAATGATCATGGTACCTCAAGACATTTAGATAGTTTGTGACATGAACAAATTACTCTAGGGTTTTCTACTTCAAAAAATCTCAAGTAATTACTGTGTTATCATATTGCCTTGACTAATTGTTATTTTTGGGAGGTGTTTTTGTAGGGATGAATTGACCAAAATGCTCCCTTTATTTCATTCCTTTAAAAAGTGGTAATATTGAGAATTATTGGACCCACATGGTATGTATATGACATTCAATCCATCCAACAAACCAAGAGAATGATTAGACAAACAAAAAATATGAACGATTCAATCATAAAAGTGAGCCACACCATAAAAAAATGTACACCACCCGAAAACATCCAAATTCAAGTGCAGCCCAGAGGAATTTTGGGGCAAAAATCCCAGTATAATGCTACCATCGGGATGTTTGGAAAACGGTACAAGTGGAAATTGCACTCTATTTAAACGACCTACTTCAATTGGAAAATGGTGGCATTTTTCTAGGATGTGCGAAAATTTGTCACACCAGCTGAAATGGCAAGAGAGCTCCATTCTTTTTTTTTTTTTTTTTTTTTTTTTTTTTTTTTTTTCTTCTTTTTTTAAAAGCACAATTGTCTAACAAGATTTGAAGCACCTGATGGTGAATCCTTCAACGGATAGTTTGAATGCATGGAATCGTAAGGCATGAGATGACCTTTCTTGAATGTCTGAATTATGGAATTGAGATTGTTGAGATATGGAGCCACATCTGGGGCCGCCTTTGACTGGTCGTGGCCCATGCTCGACCGGTTGTAGGGGCCCGCTCGACCGGTCGTGGATCGGTTCGACTCAAAGTCCAGCGAGCATCGTTTTTCATGTCCGGGCCCTTCGACCAGTCGTAGGGATTGTTCGACCAGTCGTAGCTCCCCTTCGACTAGTCGTAGGTTACGCAGATTCTTTTCGAATCTGATGCGGACTACAGATTTTGGTGTCGCCTTTCGCAAGGGTGCGGAAGGGAAGTTGCCTAAACTATATATAGGTGTTTCTAGGGCTTTTCTAGGCATATTGGAATATTGGGGAAATAATTCTGAGGTGTGGGCAAAGGGTTTTCTATGTTCTTCCAAGGGAGAGGTTAGTATATTGCCTTGTAATCTTTGTTCTTCATAGTGGAAGTTTGCATCCGTGGTTTTTTACCCTAGTTTGGGGTTTTTTTTACGTATATCTTGTCTTGTGGTTTGTTTTTTGGATTGCTTTGATCTACTTCTAGTTTATATTTATTCTTTTTTATCGTTTGTGGGTGAGGCTTGAGATTGGATCTAGGCTCACTGCGTTGTTGGCGTGCTGCGCAACATCTGGTATCAGAGCTATTGGTTTAGTTCTATTGAAAGTAATGACGGAAGAAGGGAAAACTAGAATTGAGAAGTTTGATGGTTCAAACTTTGCCTTCTGGAAGATACAGATGGAGGATTATCTGTATTAGAAGGACCTCTATATTCCTCTAGGAGGAAAAGAGAAGAAACCAGAAAAGATGACAGATGATGAATGATTTTTACTGGATAGTAAGGCTTTAGGAACGATTTGACTCTCTTTGTCTAAGAGCGTCGCCTTCAATATATCCAAGGTGAAAACTACAAAAGAATTAATGGAAGCCCTAGCCACCATGTATGAAAAACCCTCTGCATCCAACAAGGTTCATCTTATGAAACAACTATTCAACATGAAGATGTCAGATGGTGGGAGCGTGGCTGAACATCTAAACGAGTTCAATACAGTCACGAGCCAGTTGGAATCCGTTGGCATTATTTTTTAGGATGAGGTCAGGGAATTATTGATCTTATCTAGTTTGTTAGACAGTTGGGATGGTTTGGTGATTGCTGTGAGCAATTCTTCAGGATCGACAAAGCTGAAATTTGATGATGTGGCCAGTCTAATTCTCAGCGAAGAATCTAGAAGGAAGGCATCAGGAGTTTCAGGGGATTCAGGGAATGCTTTAAACGTTGAAAGAAGAGGAAGATCGCTGAACAAAGGAGGCAATAAACACGGGCATTCTAAGTCTAGGAAGAAGTCCAAGGGACCGAAAGACAAAGACGGGTGTTGGCATTGTGGGAAGAAGGGACACATGGAACGTGATTGCAGGGCACTTAAGAAACAAGAAGGAAGCTCTCAAGGCGGGAAGGATTCAGTGAATCCATCCGAGGAGAGTGACGCAGAGGCGTTGATCTTGTCTCTTGATGCAAGGAATGAGTCTTGGGTTATAGACTCGGGTGCTTCGTTTCATGCCACCTCATGTAAGGAAGTTCTGCGTGATTGTGTCAGGTAACTTTGGGAGAGTCTACTTAGGTGATGATGAGCTGTGCAGTATTGTTGGAAAGGGGGAAGTTCATGTAAATCAGAAAGACGGAACGGTCTTGAAATTGAAGGATGTCAGACATGTACCGAGTTTGAAACGTAACTTGATCTCAGTGGGGCAGTTGGCCGATACCGGTTTGTGACGACATTCACCAGTGATTTCTGGAAGATCACAAAAGGTGCCTTAGTGATATCTCGAGGTAAGAAAGAAGGTACTTTGTACGTGACTTTAGGATCGTATAGTTCACTCGCAGTCGTATCAACTGGAGTGAATGGGCAGTTATGGCATCAGAGGTTGGGACATATGAGTGAGAAGGGGATGAAAGTGCTATTATCGAAAAGGAAGCTACCAGGGCTGAAGTCTATTGACTTGGAATTCTGCGAGGACTGCGTGTATGGCAAGCAGAAGAGGGTAAGCTTTAAGAAGACGGGACGCACTCCAAAGAAGCATCTATTGGAGCTTGTACACACTGATGTGTGGGGACCGACACAGGTATTATCTCTTGGTGGCTCACGTTATTTTATTACTTTTATTGATGATGCTAGTAGAAAACTATGAGTTTATTTCTTAAAGCATAAATCTGATGTATTTGATGTATTTAAGAAGTGGAAAGTTATGGTAGAAAATGAGACAAGTAAAATAGTAAAATGTCTCAGATCTGATAATAGGGGAGAGTACTGTGATAAGAGATTTGAGGAGTATTGTGCAGCAAATGGAATCAAACATCAAAAAATGATTCCAGGGACACCGTAACAGAATGGTGTGGCTGAGCGCATTAATAGGACCATCCTTGAGCATGCCAGGAGCTTGAGGTTACATGCAGGGTTGTCCAAGACCTTTTGGGCAGATGCTGTGAATACTGCCGCATATCTCATCAATAAAAGTCCCTCAGCACTATTGGATGGTGGGCTACCGGAAGAAACGTGGACTGGGAAAGAAGTGAACCTTACACATCTTAGAGTGTTTGGTTGCACTTCATACGTTCACATTGATGCAGAGCACAGAAACAAGCTGGATGCGAAGTCCAGGAGGTGCACGTTTATAGGCTACGGGCAGCATGATTTTGACTACAGGTTTTGGGATGTAGAAAACAGAAAAATCATCAGAAGTAAGGACGTCGTCTTCAATGAAAAAGTGATGCATAAGGATAGTGTGTAGGAAAATAAGGCCGAGGAGAAAGAATTTGTAGAGATGGAAGAGTTACCGGACACAGGTGTTACAGCGCCACAGGATGATCATGCACAGGAGCATTATGAGGCAGAGCTGTATACACCGGTTGTAAGGAGGTCTACTCGGGAGAGGAGACCCACGGTCGATACTCACCCTCCTTACATTATCTACTGTTGACAGATAATGATGAACTAGAGTGTTTTGAAGAGGCATTGCAGACGGATACACGAGTTAAGTGGGAGCAGGCCATGGATGAGGAGATGGACTCTCTTGAGTCTAATCGTACATGAGAGCTAGTCACTCTACCTAAGGGTAAGAAAGCTCTTCATAACAAGTGAGTTTACAGACTGAAGGAGGAGCACGATGGTTCAAAACGGTACAAGGCTAGATTGGTTGTGAAAGGGTTTCAACAAAAGGCAGGTATCGATTTCACTGAAATATTTTCACCTGTGGTGAAAATGTCTACGATTCGCATGGTCTTGAGTGTAGTGGCTACAAAGGACTTATATCTAGAGCAACTAGATATTAAGACAGCCTTTCTTCATGGGGACCTTGAAGAAGAAATATATATGCATCAGCCGACAGGATACGTGGCACCAGGAAAGGAGAACAAAGTGTGTAGACTGAAAAAGAGTCTATATGGCATAAAGCAGGCCCCGAGGCAGTGGTACAAGAAGTTCAACAGTTTCATGTCGGGAAACGGTTATAGGAGATGTCATGCTGACCACTGTTGCTATTTGAAGAAGTTTGATACGTCATACATCATCCTTCTTCTGTACGTTGATGATATGCTTGTGGCTGGTTCAAGCATGAAGGACATCTCAGATCTTAAAAGACAACTGTCTAGAGAATTTGCCATGAAGGATTTAGGAGCTGCAAAAAAAAAATCTTAGGCATGAGGATAAAGCATGACAGGAAAAACAAGAAACTAGTTTTGTCACAGGCAAAGTACATAGCCAAGGTACTTGATCGATTCAATATAGGAGGTGCTAAGCCGGTTAGCACTCCATTAACAACCACTTCAAGCTATCTAAAGAGCATGGTGCAAAGACGCAAGAGGAACAGAACTACATGACTAAAGTTCCATACGCATCAGCTATTGGGAGTCTCATGTATGTTATGGTGAGGACGAGACCTGACATTGCTCAAGCAGTGAAAGTTGTTAGCAGGTTCATGAACAACCTCGGAAAGGAACATTGGGAAGCTGTGAAGTGGATCCTTAGATACTTGGTAGGCACTAAGGATGTAGGGCTGTGCTATGGTGGATCGAAAATCAAGCTACAAGGCTACGTGGATTCAGATTTGGCAGGAGATATCGATAGCAGAAGAAGCACTACAAGTTATGTCTTTACTCTGGGTAGTGCTGCAGTCAGTTGGGTCTCTCAGTTACAGAAGATAGTGTCTATCAGTACGACGGAAGCAGAATATGTTGCGACTACAGAAGCGTGTAAGGAGATGGTGTGGATGCAAGGTTTCATGGAAGAGTTAAGTAAGAAGCAAGCAGATTACAAGCTGTATAGTGATAGTCAGAGTGTAATACACTTGGCTAAGAATTCAACCTTTCATTCAAGGACCAAGCATATTGCCATCAGATATCACTTCATACGTTCGTTACTAGAAGATGGATCGATTGCTCTAGAGAAGATTCATACAAGTGAGATCCTGCGGATATGTTGACCAAGACAGTCACACGGGAGAAGCTGAAGCTCTGTTCAGCTTTGATTGGTCTTCAGGCTTGAAGACTGGGAGGTGGTGCACTCCGGATGAAGAAGACGAAGGTTTATGGCGATGTGTCTCCAAGTGGGAGATTGTTGAGATATGGAGCCACATCTGGGGTCGCCTTCGACTGGTCGTGGCCCATGCTTGACCGGTCGTAGGGGCCCGCTCGACTAGTCGTGGATCGGTTTGACTCAAAGTCCAGCGAGCATCATTTTTCATGTATGGGCCCTTCGACCAGTCGTAGGGATTGTTCGACCAGTCGTAGCTCGACCAGTCGTAGCTCCCCTTCAACTAGTCATAGGTTACGCAGATTCTTTCCGAATCTGATGCGGACTGCAGATTTTGGTGTCGCCTTTCGCAAGGGTGCGGAAGGGAAGTTGCCTAAACTATATATAGGTGTTCTTAGGGCTTTTCTAGGCGTATTGGAATATTGAGGAAATAATTCTGAGGTTTGGGCAAAGGGTTTTCTATGTTCTTCCAAGGGAGAGGTTAGTATATTGCCTTGTAATCTTTGTTCTTCATAGTGGAAGTTTGCATCCGTGGTTTTTTACCCTAGTTTGGGGTTTTTCTACGTATATCTTGTCTTGTGGTTTATTTTTTGGATTGCTTTGATCTACTTCTAGTTTATATTTCTTCTTGTTTATCGTTTGTGGGTGAGGCCTGAGATCGGATCTAGGCTCACTGCATTGTTGGCGTGCTGCGCAACAGAGATTCCATATAATCATGAGTTTATATTTGGATCGAAGAGGAGGAAAGACAACAAAGGTTACGACCTTCTAAGAAGGAAATATATGTTGTGGAAAAAATCAAACTAGTTTTATGAAAGAAGGAGAACTTGTTGTTTCTGGAGGAAAGTCTTTCACAGAGAGAAACTACTTCCAGATATCTCCGTGCATCTAAATGCGAGAAACTTCCTCATTTATGGAAACTCTTTCCACTAGTTATTATTTCTGCGGAGCCAAATCACATTGAAGATGCATTAAAGCGATCATGTATTGATGTAGAGCGGGTTGCGGACACTTTCATGTCCAAGATGGATCAAAGAAGGCCCGATGGAAGGTGGAAGCGATCATGACCGTAAGAACCTTAAAACACCCTTAAAATTGGAATGAGTTATTTGACATACCATATATGATTTTGGGTATGAGAAATACTTTAGCCAACCAACTCGCTACACCGGTTTGCCCCCCGCCGAATTTGCGAGATTCCATAGATCGATGGTTGAAAATCCATTTTATTTCCGTTTTACTATTTATAATAAGTTTTGGTTCAATCATAACTTTTGATCCATTGAGTTTTAGGAGTTGTGTCTAACATGAAAAAGGCTTAAAAAAGTTAGGAGAAAAATGTGGTTAGGCCAACTTGTACACTTACTATTTTTGGCCGAAAACCATGAAGTCTAGTGGAAATCATGACCATCTATAAATAGTAAGTTTACTATTTATAGTAAGTCACAATTTTTAAGAGTTTGAGTTGGAGTTTGATTTTGAAACTTCTTTCTAGGTTTGGTATTACTATTTAAAGGGTTGTATATTCGTTTTTATCATCAATTAATTTATTTTCAATTTTATTAGAATTTATTTCTCTCTCCTTGAGGATTCGAGGAATCTTTGTGAGGAGTGAGGAGCTCCATGGATTTGGAGTAAATTATCCTTGAGGAAGACGGTGTTCAACCTCATCATGTCCATCCCTGCGTCACATATGGATAGATTTCTTCATAAGTGTAAAATGTTCATGTTTTGTATGGACCAAGATTGTATGAGCCACTTCTCAACTGGATTCTCTCTCCAAAAATGTGTCCATTTTTGCTTTCCTAGCAAAACAAAGAGCGTTGTTACATGAAAAACTTTCCTTTATAGGAACTTCTTTCCATGATTCCAGTTGCATGCATCCAAACAAACCCTTCATCACAATCTTATGCATAAATGGCTCAGGATAGTCTATGCTAACCAAGAAAGAATACACCTCGTTACTAGATATCCAAGACATTAGTGCCTCCATTAGATGTCTAGGAGAGAGAGAAAAAAATGGCATGATTGCAACAAACTAGCACTATTCCCAATGCTTGATTTGACGGGCTGCTCTTTAGACACAAAAATCGAGAAGGTCACAAAATAATTGTGGGTCCCACCATGATGCATGTTGATTATCCACATCGTTTATCCATTATGCCAGCTGAATTTATGGCATGGGCCCAAAAATGAGGCATATCCATAGCTCAAGTGGACCACGCCATGGGAAAAAGGAAATTGAACACTTACTGTTAAAAACCTCTTGGGGCCACTATTTCTTTTGTTGTGAGCCACTTAAGTGTTGGATTTGCCTCATTTTTTGGATTATGCCTCAAAATATTTTGGTAAAATGGATGGACACAATGGATATATAATACACATCACATTGGGGTCCACAAATTTAAATTAACTCTTTTGAATCGGTTTTTAAGGCTGAAATTCATTTGAAAATCAAACGGGTGAAATGGTAGTAATTACCCATTTATGGAGGTAATTACACAACCTCTCAGAAATCAAACAAGCCCTTACAGCTCCGTACTTGACCTAGAGCTGCTTTGAGCTACTCCCGTCAAATGATGCAAAAGACTATAACATTCTCTTTCAAATTTCTTTTTCCCAAGTTGAATTGGCCTGTAGAGGTTAGAACTAGGTTTAACTTACAATCAATGTGTTGAGCTCGTTTTCCTTGGTTGGCAAGGAGATTTATATGATTTGATTATGGAATTTGAATTTTTAGATAAGGGTTGGATTCAGATATCTAGGGGTGTCAATGGCCTAAGTTGGCCTGTTGGGCTTTCGGCTGGTCCATTTTGGGCTAGACTTGGGTTGGAGTATAAGCCTGAGGTCCAGGTTCGGACTTAAAAATCGAACCTGTTTCTAAATCAGGTCAGGCTTGGATGTAGATGCCTGACGCTCTCTCTCTCTCTCTCTCTCTCTCTCTCTCTCTCTCTTCTCTCTCCCCCCCCCCCGAAATAGCTGTTTCCTCCTCTCTTTCTCCCTTTCAAAGTCAACTCCAAAAGCTTTTCTTTTCCCTCAAATTTAGAAAACAAAAAATAAAAAAAATCTCATTTCAAATCTCCTTCTAATTCACACAAAAAACCATCTCCCATTCAATCCCAATTACCGGCTTGGGCGAAGCCCTGTATAAACATGCTTGGTCGGGCTTGGCAGGGCTTGGCCCGGCCCTAACCTAGCACGTTGACACCCCTACACATCACCTTCTCTTTGTTTATTAATTCAAACGTGTGATTCAACATTTTGAACTTGGGTTACTTCAGTTGGTATCAGTGACAGATTTCTGTGAACCGGCAAACAGATATTGTCTTAAATTTCTATTATGGTATTTTGAAAATTATTTTCACACAACGAGAAAAAGATCATGTGACGAAAGGGCTCACCAATGATCCGAGTGTATCCGCACATGATTGATATAGACCGTTTGCTGGGTTTGAGCTAGTTTTAATGATTCATTATGAAAAAAAAAAATAAAAACATATTTATCAGAGGATGCAAACCTTTTAATCATTGGCCTTTTCACAGGCGCATCACATCAAAATTTTTACCTGGAAGCTGACTCTATATTCGACCCCAAAACATTGATTGGATGGAAAAGTTCCTCCGATCTATGTGACATTTCCATGGCAGCCTATGAAAAGTTGGCCAGACCTAATGAACTATATCCATTATCAATGGTTCAAGCCCTTGGCTCAATGGTCGGCATGGCAGGTTTTAAATTCGAGGTCTTGGATTCAAGCCCACGTATCCGTTTAAAAAACACAAAAGGAAGAAAAGAAAAGCATCGGGGAATATTAGGAGGGTCGTTGCACCTTAGGACCACCACTGAAATGAAATCACCCCTCAAAGTAAATATCTTCTCAAATAAATTTAAAGATGGGTTTTACTAACATTCCAGCTTTTACGGGACATTAGCAACATCCCAAACCTTTTGAATGACACGTATAATGTGTTTGGTGTGAAAGTGTGACCCAGACGTGAATCAAACAAGCACGGAGATAGAAAATTCAAACATGGATAGATAACACAATGATTTAGTGAAAAAACCTTTGCAGGAAAAAACCACAACACAAAGCGAGAAGAAATCCACTATGAAAATGAAATTACAAGAGATGCAACTAACTTACATGTATACCTTATATTCCCTTTCTCCAAACCCGAGCTTTCTTTAGAACGGGTTTCTAATCACCTTGTATTACCCTAATTCTGTATTACACCCGTTTATATAACTCAGATCTGGAATAAAAACAAAACTGCATACTTATACTTACGTAGAAGTTGCGCAAACTGTCAATAGATCCTTCGATAAGATTGACTCTAATCGAAGTCCATTGATCAAATTGACCACACTTTTGATCAAATCGAAAGTGTCCAAAATCATCCAGAGAGCAAACTAGTATTTTTGGATTTTCTCGATCGAATCGAACATGACCAAAATAGTCCAGCAAACAATTGAGGAAAATTCACAATTTCTCGATCGAATTGAACAGGGTGTCATTATATTGAAAATTCATGTTTAACGTAAATTAAATTTTAATGTAAATTAAATGCATATGATTTCAACAATTTCCACCATGACTTTAATCTCCACGCTCCATTACTCCAAGCCGCTTCCTTCATCTCCATCATAACTTCATTATCATTTCTTGTGCATACTCATTCATCAAACTTTTGCCAAGCCTAGATATGTTGAGCAAAACCTGAACTTCTCTGCAGAAGCAACTTTTGTAATCATGTCGGCCGGATTCATGCTGGTATAGATCTTCTCAAAAGTAAACTACCTTCCTGAAGCACCTGTTAGATTAAATGATGACGAATATCAATATGTTTAGTACAAGAATGGTATACAAAGTTCTTTGCCAAATTAATAGCAATCTCGTTGTCACAATGCAAAGGCATGACTTCCTATTGAAGCCCCAACTCATTCATCATTCTTTTCAACTAAACACATTCTTTGAATGCCCTCGTCATTGCCATATACTCAACTTTAGTTGTGGAAAGAGCAACCATAGACTAAATCTTCGGCATGCAACCGATCACTTCACATGCTAATACAAACTAGTAATAGGAAGTCGACCTTCTATTGTCCACATTCCCTGTATAATCAAAATCCACATAGCTTATTAGTTTCTCCTTCGATTTTTCGAATGTTAAGATGTAGTCTTTCATACATTTTATGTAACGAACCAACCATTTCACTACCTCCTAGTGTTACTTGCCGGGGTTAGACATGTATATGCTCACAACACCCATTACATGTAAAATATCTGGTCTCATATAGACCACGGTGTACATTAAACTGCCAACTGTGCTTGATTAGGGTACACGAGATATATACTATTTTTCTTTATCTGATGTAGGACACTATTCTAAAGAAAGCCAAAAGTGAGTAGCATTAGGAGTGCTAATCGGTTTTGTCTTGTCCACCCTAAACTTAAGTATGACCTTCTCAAGATACTCCTCCTGAGACAACCGTAGCCTCTTTCTTTCCCTATCCCTGTGTAGATCGATGCTAAGAATCCTCTTTGCAGCCTCCAGATCTTTCATTTTAAAAGTCTTGAATAACTAAGCCTTCAATATGTTGATCTCAAACATTCTTTTGCTGGTAATAAGCATGTCATCAACATACAATACCATTATAGTGAATTCCCTATCACTCAGTACTATGAAGTAGACACAGTGATCGAATTCACTTCTAGTAAACCACTGACTCATCGTGAAAGAATCAAACTTTTTGTACCGCTGCCTAAGCAACTGTTTCAGACCGTACAACAATCTCCTAAACCCATAAACCTTATTATCTGACCCTTGTACCTTGAACCCTTCTGGTTGCTTCATGTAAATCTGCTATTCTAATTCCACATGTATAAAAGCAATCTTAACATCCAATTGTTCCAGTTCAAGATTGTATTAGACAACAAGTGCCAACACAAATTTGATAGATACCACTTGACCACAGGTGCAAAATCTTGCTAAAGTCGATACCCTCCTTCTGCGCATAACCCTCAACTACCAATCTAGTCTTGTACCCATCCCGTTTCTTCTGATAAACTCACTTATATCCGATTGCTTTACGTCTAGAGGGAAGCTCCACCAGCTCCCACATCTCGTTCTTATACAAATAATCAATCTCATCCTATATCGCTAACATCCACTTTTCTGCATCTACATCATCAAGAGCCTCCAAAAAAGTAGTCGGGTCCCCCTCATCTGTAAGGAGGGCAAATGCAACGTTTGAGTCATCTCTATATCTCAACGATAACCTGAGATCCCATGAAGGATTTTTCTTGGCAGGTGGCGGCTCTACTTGCTCCTATACCCCTTCTTATGGCTCGACTTCTTTAAGTGTCTTACCCTTATCTATTTTGACATCAATTACTGCTGATTTTAATTTAATTTAATTTAATTTTTTTTTTTGTATTCATCCTTACGGAACAAGAAATTCTCTTCGAACTTGACAACTTGACTCATTATGATTTTCCATGTGGCTTGGTCATACAACCTATATTCCTTTACACCATCACCATAAGATACATTTCTTTGTCCTTTGCTGTAGCTATCTCTCTCAATAGATGGTACATGAGAGAATGCATCATAACCAAATACACATAAGCCTGAGTAGTCTACTTCCTGACCACTTCATACTTCTTTAGAAATCTTACAATCAATAGCTATAGATGGGAACTGATTCACCAAATAGCAAGCCATGTTAATGGCCTCAACCCATGGGTCCTTGCCCAATGTAACATTACTCAACATGCTTTGAGCCCTCTCTAAAAGAGTCCGATTCATATGTTTCACCACACCATTATACTTTGGTGTGTGCCTAACTTTGTTATGCCTCGCAATCCCATCATCCTTACAAAATTGATTAAATTCTTTTGAAAAAAAATTCTGCACAATTGTCAGTCCTTAGTACTTTCAACTATCGCCCTGATTATTTTTCAACCATAACTTTCCAAGATTTGAAAGTGGCAAGTGTGTTGGATTTATTCTTCATAAAACAAACCTACATCTTTCTAGAGAAGTTGTCAATAATTTTTATGAAGAATAATGACCCTCCTCTATAAACCACGGGTGTCAACCCCAACACGTCAGAGTGCACATAATCTAATGGTCCATTATTAGTATGTTTTTTAGTTTAAAAAGACAATTTTCTTTGTTTACCATATATACAATCTTACATACATTCAAATAAAAGATTTTAAAAGTAAGAATTAAACCATGATCAAGGAGTACCTTCATACCGCACTCGGTCATGTGGCCTATGCGTGCATGCCACACACGCGTTGATGTGGATTTCACTACAGACGCTACGGTTCCACCTGATATAATATTTCCGACCAACATTTAAAGATTGTCGCTCCTTTGTGCTTTCATAACGGTGAGTGTCCCATTTGAAAACTTTTAGAACACCATCATGGCCATTGAACTTACATCATAGTGCATTCAGAGCACCTAGAGAAATCCATTTTTTTCTTCAAATCTTGATTATGCCTTACATCGATTAGAGTATGCTCCACCCCATCAAACATTTTGATGCGAATGGATCAAATTCCAATTATCTTACAAGAATGATCATTGCCCATAAGAACCAGACCACCATCATACTCATTGTATGTGATGAACCAACTCTGGTGAGGGGTCATGTGGTGCGAAGCCCCATATCCAAAATTCACTCCTAATAGAAGTGACCCATTTTGGCCACTGATAATACATCGCAACCATAAGAACCTTAACCTTCAAAGGATTCCACTGAATTGGCTTCCTTAGTAGAATTATTTGAATTCTCATCATTGTAGGTTTTATGGGATCGACAATCCTTTTTCATATGTACTATCTTTCTACATTTCCAGCACTTCTTCTTGCCCTTTCCCTTAAACTTGGATCTTGATCACGAATTTTCCTTCTATCGCCCAGAAGTTCTTCCCCTAACAAATAATGCATCTGTGGAGGAATCCTTGCATTCGTTTTTATTTCTTAACGTCTTCAAATGAAGAGTTGAGATAACGGTTTTGACGTCAATGGTCTCCCTATCGTGACACAAAGTTTCTATGGGATTCTCGTAGGACTTTGGAAGAGAATTTAACATGATTAGTGCTTGATCTTCCCCATCAATTTTGACTTCCATTCCCATCAATTTATAAATTACTTTATTAAAGTTGTTGATGTGTTCGTTGAGATTTGTCCATTCTACCATCTTCAGATTGTAGAACTGCTTTAGAAATAGACAATTGGAGAACGATCTTGTCATGTAGAGACTCTCTAACTTCCTCCACAATCTTGTGATAGTCGTTTCACTGATGACATTATAAAGGACCTCATCAGTCAAGCATAATTGAATTGTGCTAATTGCCTTTCGATCTAGTTCATTCCAATCTTCATCGCTCATAGTATCAGGATGCTTCTCTTTCCTAAGGAGTACCTGCTGTAACCCTTGCTGAATTAGAAGGGCTTTGATCTTCATCCTCCACAATTCAAAATTATTTTTTGTTGTAAATTTCTCTGCCTCAAACTTAACATTCGCCCCTTTGATGTCATGTCTTCAGATTCAATCTAAAACCCCAACATAATAACCTGATTGCTCTGATACCACTTGTTGGTTATTGAAGCATCACCCAGACATGAATCAAATAAGTACATATATAGAAAATTCGAGCATACATAGAGAACATAATAATTTTAGTGAAAAAACCCTTGCGGGAAAAAATCACGGCACAAAGAGACAAGCAATCCACTATGAAAATGAAATTACAAGATATGGAACCAACTTACATTCAAACCCTAGATCCCCTTTCTCCAAACCCTAGCTCTCTCTATAATAAGTTTTTAATCACCTTGTATTTTACCCTAATCTCATATACACTCGTTTATATAACTCGGATTTGAAAATAGAAACAAAACTGCGCACTTTTGCATAAGTTGTGCAAACTGCTGATAGGATCGACTCCAATCGAGGGCCATCGATCGAAGTGCCCCAAATCGTCTAAAGAGCAAAGTTGTATTTTTGAATTTTCTCGATTGAATCGAATAACACCAAAACAATCCAGTGAACAACTGAGGAAAATGTAAAATTTCTCGATCAAATCGAACAGGGTGTCAATCTTATAAAAAATTCTTGTTCAACATAGAGTAAAGGAACCCGATCTGAACATGATGCCCAATCATCAATCAGTATGATTCATTCAATAGTACCACTGTGAGCATGAACAATGCCATAATCACAACTACTAGGTGATCCTAACCCTTTGAATAGGAACAATATTACAAGTGTTTATTGTTGTCAACGAGCCACAGATCACATGTTTAGAATCATCAAACCAAATGCTACTTTGGAAGCATGCACATTACAAATTAGGATTTATCCAATAGATGTTTCAAGATGATAAATGAACCTATTTTGTTTCTTTGCTCAATTTTGATAGTTCATTTTCCATTCTATTAATTGGATGTCTATGATCATCCAATTACCTTTTTTTTTTCTAGCATAGCTTGTCTATAGTTGTATGAATGAATGGATGCTCAAATCGTTGGTATGCATCCCACGTGTCATATTTAGAGAGTTAGGAGAAGTTGCTCACAAGATGTTTAAAGATGTATTGAAAAATGAGAATTGTTCACATCCAACTAGTTGGACAACCAAGCGAATAATTTTTAACCTATCATGTGCATCCAATATCTAACCCAGTCAATAGGTTGGCCCCACCATGAGGATCACCATATGCAAAAATTTGCCCCATCCACTCATTAGTTAGGCCATGTTGTTGGATGAGATGGTTGTCACACAAATAATAGGTTGGAAGTTATCCATGGGTTGGATGGACTAATCGTCTAATATTAATAATTTCTCTTGAAAAATACCCAAAGTTTTCATTAAGTGAAGCCTTTAGGAAAAGTTACTTGCATCATTTCCTCTCTATTAAATCTCATATAGGTTGGACTTCCTCTCGCCATAGCTCTCAGAGGCAAGATCACGGCTCAACAAAATGGACCAGCAGTCTAGACTATCGAATCATGTCCCCACTTCATTTTTTCCACCCACAGATCCACTTCTTACAAGGAAGTAGCATATACACTATAAGCATGATGCCATACATTATTGTAACACATATTCTTGCACGTATCCTTTTTAATAAAGAAAACACTTTATACTTGCCCTATTGTTGGATAGTGCCCTGAAACTCAATATTTACTTGCTAATTGACTTGTGTTGTATGAATTGATTATTCATTGGCCTAATTAGTTTGTGTGAAACATGCTTATTATTCTAGTATAATGTCCTTAAGCACCTTGAGATTAGACATATTGGCTTGTGGCCAAAGAGAGATGTAATCTATGGATCTCAGTGCCTTGGCCACTACCATACAGCTAGTTGGACATACCTGAGATTATCAAATTGGTCATCTCATATGAGGATGTTGTGTAGATGCCTTGTATTTTGCTCATCAGAGCTCTGTCGGTCCGACCACCAGACTATCGGTTTGGTTGATAAAGTACAAGTTTTCGGCCAGAAGACAACAATAGAGCAGGGGATCCCTGTTGGTTCAGGTTAGTCCAATCGACAACGTGTTGTCAGTTCAACCAATAGTTTGCTTGTCCAACCGACAGTGTTACGCGGTTTAACATAAATCAGGGTATTTAAGTCCGATTGTGATTAGGGCTTAAGTAATATGAGCGTTTTCTCTCTAAGGGCAAGGGTTTTGCGAGGTGAGAAGGTTCTCTATACTTGTAAGGGCTTGAGAAAGGATTTCCTCAAGGGTTTAGGGTTTTCCTAGTGCACATTGTAAGGGGAAATCAGGTTGATCCTGTAATTGAAGAAGATGAGTGGTGTAAACTCTAAGGCTTTTGATTATGATGGAGATATTTGTCTCTTTGTGCCATGGTTTTTTCTCGCATGGGTTTTTTCACGTAAAAGCGGTATGTTTTGTATTTAGTTACTTGATTATTTTGGTTATTCTAGTTATTTTGATTGTTCTATATTCTTTAAACATGCTTCCGTGAAGCACATAGATTAACGGTGGTATTAAATCTAGTTTTCTAATACCTAGGGTTGATTCGGGTTTGTTGTGGCTCAAAATTACATCGTAGTGGTTTGAGATAAGGGACGATTAACTACAACAAAGGGGACTAACTTAGTGTTAGGATGGACACTCACACTCTCCACTATTTTCCTTGACTTGGTGTGCCTTTGTCTTACCCTACATGAATATGTGAGTGCATCATGGATGGTTCCTGATTTGGGACCTTTGATCCTTCACATTAGCATGATACCTTGTAAGTAACTAGTCAAAGAGGCTTACCATGCCTAGATTGGAAGATACTTATAGTTGCACTAGCTCTGTCAAATTCCTTTAATCGGAAGATGTGTGGATGGAAACATTCTATTTGATACTTCTTCCACTTACTGTACGAGGCTATCTGGAAGATACTTGTAACACCCTGGTTCTCATAACCCGAGGATAGCTACTTATCATTGAGAACCCGAGTTTTACATTATAAAATGGACCATCATACAACTAATAAATGGTAATTCTCATGACACAACGTGAGGTAATTGCTACGTGAGCTAAGGATATTATGAGAAACAACAAGGGAGTTTAATACAAGTAAGGGAAAGAAAAATGAAATCTCACAGTAGGAATTATTATTACAATTCAAGCAAAAACAAACTCTAAAGTACAAAGCAAGTAAATCCTAGAGTTCCAATGGCTCAACAACATTCACATAGAACTCTTCCTCGCCAAACTCCACCTCAGCCATCCCTGAAAACCCATCGTAGAGGTCTCCACCTGTCCTCATTCTTGCATCTATTTGGTGCAACCGCATGATTGGGTGAGTGAAAACTCAGTGGGAATTTCCCGCAAGGATTCATGTATACCATGTCATTCCAAAACAGTTTAAACCAGACAAAATCAATCATATTGAGGATAATGTGAATTTAAATGTAAATATGTGGATGTATGAATGTGTGCTCAAGTTACAGATCTGGGGATGCACATCCAGATGTCAAAATAAAGGGTCGCCCAAGGTGAACTAGTCACCCGGAAAAATACTCATAGGTACGCCCAAGGAGAACTAGCCACCCGAAAAAGACCATGCAGGTGAGTGCGCTCAAGGATATCTCTTGAAAAAATACACGGGGTACGCCCGAGGAGACTCTAATCCCGAAAAAGCCTCATGTAAAGAAAGAGTACCCAAATTGTAAAAAAAAAGGGCACCCAAAGTGGCCCAAATGCACATGCTCTGGGAGTTTAACTGAAGTAACAGGACTTACAACGAATTAAACAGAGTGTGGCTTACATTAAGCACTCGGAAAAGCTCATGTGTCATGCGTGGATGTCATGCACCATGATACTCATGCATACTCCATATGATTAACAAGGTTGCTTTCATAGATATTGTCAAAGATCACAAGATATTAAACATCCAAGCATGATTTCAATCATAGATTCATTTACATTTTTCTAGGTCTAAATGAGGGCCCATAAATGTAACATGTCAAGTACGATCAATTGTTGGTAAGTTTTGGCTATGTTCCTTATAGAAAATAACATTGCACTCACAATCTTCATTATACAATATGTAACATAGAATGAAATGAAATTTCATTACTCTTATCATTACTAATTGAGATATGAATGTAAGGGTTCAATTACCATCCACATTATTCTATACATATTAGATTTAAACTAAATGAACTCTAGCATATGTACGAAGCAACAACACAATTTATAAGATGGGTGGAAATAAGATTCTTTACTTCGTATTATACTAATAGGAAGGTACATATAGTGTAAGACCAGTACCCTAGTCTGTACCATTCTATAGGCTTCCGTGATCCTACTGGTCGAATTTCGGCAACCCTCGACCCGTTATAGATGTTTGCGCGCGATCTTAAGCCGAGACCTGCATGCTGAAGTCGGCTCGAATCAAAACCTATACCTTGGCGATTGCGCCATCGCCATGGTTCTAACGCCGCGACTCGCATATCAAACCGATACCTAGGTTGGAAAATGTCGGTCCGCGTTCATTCCGAAGAAATGCCGCGCGTTGCGAATTTTGAGGGAATCTCTACGAGATGTCTCATCAATCAATGTCAAGTACAACCATACCTCAAGTACAAGCCCCATCCCTCATTTTCCCCTCAAGTCAACTCTCTTTCCACCTCACCATCTCCCTTTACAAAAATTTCAACCATAACCATACCTCTTTTACCAATTTTCAAACCAAACCATACCCATCCATCTCCCATCCTTACAACACCACTTCATCCATCCCTTTTATTATTATTTTCCCTCATTTCTCAAAGATCTCCCAAGCAACCGAAAATTTCTACACGACCCAAGCCTTCCCAACTCTCCCAAGATCAACAAGTGAGGCCCACTTTTCCCACCCTCTCATCTCTCATCGCCACCATAGAAACTCCATCATCCACAGTTAAAAGTCAAGCATAGGAGCTTACAAGCCTACGGGAGCAAGGAGAAGGCCTAGAGGTGGGTGATCGACCGTTAGATTTCAATTTTTATAAAGACCCCTTGTAGTGGGGCCCATAATGATGTACGTATTGTAGTGAGGGGCCCATAGTGGTGGGGTCCCTCTATCTCACCAGTGTTCTCTCTCTCTCTCTCTCTCTTTCTCTTTCTTTGATGAGATTTCTTGTGGCCACCATGTGCAAGGTGATCTTGGTCGCCTAATCGTAAGGCCCACCTTGCAATGGTTCCGTTGGACGGCCAAGATGAAGGAAAACACAAATATCATATTGATCCAACATGTGGGCCACGTATATGTGGGACCCACCTTGATGCGTGGGCCACCTACGTGTGGGACCCTAGCCATGATGCCTGTGTTATATCCATGCCGTCCAGCGTCCCTGGACGTGCTGCTAACATGGAGTGCGTGTATTGACATGGATGTGTACTGACAAGCTAATATATAAAAAAAGAAGGGAAAAAGAGAGGAAATGGTGGGCCACTCATGCAGACCCCACTTTGATGTTTATGCATGATCCAAGCCGTCATCCCAACCCTTGCATCATTTTAGGTGTTGACCCGAAAAATGAGACCGATCCAATTTTCTAGCAGGCCGTGGCATTGAGAATGATAGTGTTTTTCGTTAAAACTTGGGAAAATGATTGCTGGGGTCCATAAGAAGCTTGGACCCACCTGAAACTTGGTTTAGACTCCTAATTTTGTGGGACACATATAATGGACGGGGTAGATCTGGTTAATGTGGGTCCCACCTAGAAAAAAAAAGAAAGAAAGGAGCAGCAGCTGACGCTGCTGCTGCAGATGCAGGCAGCGCCTGCGCTGGCTGCCTGACGGATGGACCGGCTGGGTCTCACGGCCCCAGATGTGGGTCTCACGTGATGTGTTTCAAACATCAACACCGTGCGTTTGGTGGGCCATCCTCCTGGCTACGGCCCACCCAAAACTCAGCCGTATACGGAACTCAGGTGGACCATATCATCTAAAATCATGTGAAGACATGCCTCAAACATATGAAAACACTTGGTGGGGCCTACCTGAAGTTTGGATGTGGCTGAAACTTGGTTTGGACCCTCAGCTAGGTGGGACACACATAATGGGTGGGCTGGATTTGTGAACCACATTTCAGTGGGCCCCACGCCCACCCCCAGGTCCAAGTGACCTTATAAACAGGTTGGACGACAAATAAATATTATGGTGGGGCCCCCTGACCATGTGACCTTACGGTGGGCCCCCTGACCGTGTGACCTTACGGTGGGCCCCCCTGACCGTGTGACCTTGTGGTGAGCCCAAGGTCCACGTGACCTTATGAATAGTTTGGATGGCAGATAAATACCACAGTGGGCCCAGGATTGGATGCAAAACAAACATTACAGTGGGCCCAGGTTTGGGGCAGAAAATAGACATTACAGTGGGCCCAGGTTGGGTGGAAAATAAACATTATGGTGGGTCCTACTTGGGACCCACTCATGTATGTATTGTGGTCCACACGTTCCATTAGTGTGGGCCCCACCATGAGGTATGTATTTCATCAATGCCGTCCATATGTTTTATATCCACGTAGTCCACCTTATATGAGGCCCATCTTGATTGGTTTCGGGCCCATTGTTGGGGCCCGCGTTTATATATATTTGAGGCCCATGTTACGAGGCCCATTATGATGTATGCAAGGCCTGTATGATTAGGCCCACCTTAATGTGTTTGTGGCCCGATATTGAGGCCCACTTTGATATATATGAGGTCCATGTGACTAGGCCTAACTTGATGTATTTGTGGCCTGCCCACTGAGGTCCACTCCGATATATACAAGACCCATGTACATGAGGCCCTTTGTAATGTGATTCCACCATGGTTTATGTGTTGACTCTTATGGTGGGCTATGCCTTGGGAGTAATGATGGTTTGATGTCCACATTGTATGGATGATGTTGGTTAAATGGTCCGCATTGTCACTCTCCCTAAGGCCCACTGATAGGCCCATACTTGTAGTGAGTAGGCCGTCTAGGCCCATATCCGTTATGCACAAGCCCATCACCCTATGACATGTTTAGTATAGACTCATGATTCATGATCATACGCATCATATGTATGTTTGATAGGACGAGTGACTGATCATAGCATATGCCTTCGGGCGGATTGTTTATGGGCTCCCTGATAGGCGGAGTTGACCGACATGAGTGCCCGGCGCGCGCAGGATTGTTGCATGTTTGGTAGGGTGATTCATGCACTTGCATTTGTGTGATCATGATTATTGTATGCCCTAGCGACATCAGGGCCATAGCTTCCACAGACACATCGTGGGTGGCTGGATTGGATACCAGAAATATTTTGTTCTAGCATACAGGCGCCATAGATGTCCTTGGGTGAAAATCTCTAAACCCGATGGTACCAGAGGATGACTCCAACGTCGAGACCAAATGGATATATGAGCGCGCGAGGGCCGTATACCAGTAGGTCGGGTCTCCCACTATGTCGTGGTCGGTTGAAAAGGGGTGTGACCTTACCCGCCTGAGTGAGGAGGCAATTTCTAGGTTGAGTTTGACCAGCTTGAGGAATGGGTCTGCTATCGACGAGCCGGGCCTGATATTAGCAGGCGGATAGTGAGGTCTCTTCCGCTCTCCCAGTTGTGCATTCGGATAGGGACAACAAGCTGGCGTAGAGTGTACTAGATCCCGTTGATTATCCTGAATGAGAACTGTACTGATATATGATGAGGATTAGCATGCTTAAGTTGCATCTTGCATCGCATGATCTTGATATGGCCGATAACATTCATATCTTGCACCACATAGCCTTGGAACAGCTGATTGCATTCATGTACTCATCAGCACGATTCCGCATTACTCTGACCTTGCATTCTGAGCACGCTTATACTGCGCACACACTTACACCACCCTCTAAGCTTTCCATAAGCTTATGCACGATTGATGCGTGCAGGTGATGCCAGGACGCAGCCGTAGTCTTGCCGCAGTTGGAGTGTGCAGCCGAGCTTCTGGAGTTTTTGTTACTTTTAGTATATTGTATTTCCCTTTCATACGCCTTGTACTTAAAAGTTTTTGATCATAGTGGATTTTGTGATGGTGTTCTTGCGGTTATTGTTCCTGGGTTATGCTCGTTACAAATCGAATCATGTTTAAAATCCTCCTTGTAGCATCTCAAGATCGGAACCTGGTATATGGGTGCCGAGAGCTGAGAATGGGGTACTACGGAGGCTGTCGGCGCCGGATTCGGCGATCGAAAATTTTGTGAGCCCGGTTTTCGAGTTCGGGGCATGACATATAGCCAAAAAATTTCAAATGTTGCAAGAGAAGTATATTACTAAAATCCTATAAACATGAATTAGAGTAATATGCTTTAGAACATCCATTAGTAATTATCAATATCAACTAGGAAAAATGGAGCGAAATTAGTAATTATTCTACTTGTTAGGCTTAAAACCAATTTGGAATAAAATGAATGAAAGAAGCCATGTGGGACATCCCTCACCTTAGGTGGAGGTTTCTCTGATTTGGAACGTTCTCATGAGTTGGGTCTATGAGCTCTAGACTTGAGGTTGACTGAAAGAGAGTATCTCTCAAGGATGTCAGTTTGCAAACAGTACATGGATGAGGCATTTCAATATTTCAGTGAGTCATGACTAAGTTGACTTAGATAGGGCCTTCAACTAGCGACTAGTGAAGTAATCTTAAGAGATTTACTAATCACGAGGTTAGGCTAACGACCATTTGGATCAAATGCTTTCCGAATCCTCTTCGGATGTTTCCTGATATGGAGTCAACTTGACCCAGTTGGGAGATTGGCTGAGTCAACCCACTATTGAGTGTAGGACTGACTCAGTAGGAAAACTGGCCAAATCAGCCCACAACAGGGCGATACTAGATCGCCCTTGACTGGGCCTTAAACTTACTGTAATGAACTGCTTCTCAGGCCCAGCTGAGTTGGAGTTTTCCTTCCTAAACCGAACCTAAGTCACTGACTCAGTAGTGACTCGAGTTAGATGGCCCATCTACAAGCTGATTGTGGCGAACCATAGCTCGGCTCGAAGTGCTAGTTCAAGCTCCAGACAGACAGACCACGGCCACAATGGTAGATCAGGGATTTCACCCTAGAATGTGCAATTGAGTCACTCAACTCATGACCGAGTTGAGGTGACTGGGAACACAATCGGTCGAGTGAGTGGAATTCGAAAATAACAGAGGGAGGATGGGTGTGGGTACTTGACCAGGGATAGTTTTCGGTTGCTGGAAGGGTCTAGATGTGGCATGCTAAGCCCTGAGTTTGTCGGAACTCAGGAACTAATCTTTTATGCCCTGAGGTGAAACTACCTGCCATAGCAGAAGATTGGGTTGGATACGGACTGGTTTGGCATGGTTTTAAGACAAGATGGGTTTTTGTTTCGTTACCTGCTGAGGATGGGGATAAGAGCTGGTGAAACAGGGAACTGGCGTGTTGGATTGAGGACTCAAGCAACGCCCTCAGTGAGATGGACCGTCTATGGACGGATGACTGAAACTCACCCCAGCCGCATTCCTTCTCCCTTTCTCCCTTCTTCTTTCTCTCTTTCCTCTTCTCTTTCTCCTATTCTTTTCCTTTTCTTTCTGTTGAAGGGGAGTGTGGATCTGGACTTGCCCGAACGTGCAGCAACTCAGACCGAGATAGCTCCACCTATAGCGGTAGCTGAAACGGCGCTCTCATTCCAATACTTATGGCTTTCTATCTTTAGAAAGGAAGCCCTAAAAACTGGCTATTTATAGCCATATAGAAGCCTAGAAGCATCGACCACTAATTCTTTAAGATTAGTTCTAATCTGAGTCGTTTAATCGATTTCTTTACCAGGTTATCGGTTAATCCTAATAGACTTAGTTTGAATGGTCGTAATCTGCTGTGATGAATGGTCATAAGGTGTTGTGGGCCACTAGATTAAGGCTTCGGATTAGAGGATGAGACCCACTCGTCAGTGATGGGTTTCTTGATCGGTTGGGGAAGAGGAGGCGGTTGATGAGGGCGGATTACCTCTCAACGGCTATTCCTCGGATCTGATTCTAATGAATGGTGTGGATGAGTCCACAGGACACTGTGGGACCCTCTTTTTGGATGCACAGCCATGGAGACTTAGTGGGATTCGAGCTATGAGTCGCGGCGGCTCTTGTTAAGCGATGGAAGCCCTAAAGCATGTAGATGGATGGATGGCCAGGATTGTTTTGGAATTAAAGGTTGAGATGTGGTGGAAGCACGTGGATTTGCCAGCAATGCCACCGACACAAGGTTTCCGTTTTCAGAAATAGTCTGTGCATAGCCTCTGTTTGCTCCGGACATTGTTCGTATGTTTGGGTACACTTACGCATGGAAGTTCTAGGTTTCATTCAAAATCTCATGATGAATAGGATGGATGGTTCAGATGATCCAAATTGATTGTGATGGTGGACCACTACAACTCGAAATGGAAGCCATCCGTTTGAATTGTTTTCGAGCAGGAAAAAGAGGAGAAACTCTCCTAAATTCGTAAGTTTTCGGGTCAAATCCGGTTTAACCCGGATCCGATTTCGGTGCGCTGCTGGTGCACGTCGTTAACGTGCACTTGCGGTGGTTGTGGGGCCCAATGTGATGTATTTGATCAATCCACTCCGTCAATATGTTTTAGTAAATCATTTTAAGGTATTAGGCTAAAACTAAGGCAATTTCGAAGCTTAGATGGGCCATACTATAAGATTTTAAATTCATTTTATGATCTTTATTGAACTAATGGTCATATCGACTCCAAATTTTGAACCTTAAAGGTATAATGATTCTAAGGACAGCTTTCATGGAAATCAATAGTAAACTCAGTGCTTGAATGGTCCGATATTGACGATTAAGTGATGGATTGACAGATTGAGGGTTGTAGGTTTAATAGTTGTGAATTTGACGATTCTCTCTTGATTATTGAGATATCCTGAGATCAGGCCTTCCAAGGGTCTACATTGGACAATTTTAATGGTTCTTAGGGTTGTGTAGTCGCAATTCAAAGGTTGATTTTATTGTTCGATAGTCAAACTAGGGGAATCATGCATCAGATCATTCCAATTATGACCCACATGGGATCTCAGGTCTTTAAGAATTGATGGATTGGAATCTCACCACAGATTTAATGATCGGCTGGTCTCATGGTGATGATCAAGTGGTGGATTGGTAAACTCAAGGGTTGTGCACTCGAAAGATGATGGATTTGATGTTTTAGGTCCCGATAAACGGTGAATCTGATGGTTTGATAATTCATCTTAAAGAGTAATGGGTGGAGATTACTTAGCAGGATATTAGACTTAGGCCAGATGTGGGTGAACACTCAATTAAGTTTGATTTCTATTTATACTAATTTAACTCTTCGAGGTAACATTCGAGTACTAAAAGTACGGGGTGTTACAATACTAAAGGTGGATGTGGCTGGAAAGTTTCATTTTGCGTTGTCAAAGTTACCACAATTGAACATCGGATCCACTTAGTCTAGCTGGGACATTAGTATGTAGGTTCATCTTGAGGTTTGGGTTGCCTATTACATGTTTTAAAGGATGGTCACTGCTTTCATGATTTTCGATTAGTTAACCATAAATTTTCAGCTATTAATTTTGAGTTTTAATAATTGATTTGTTTTGAACTCTACTTAATAGACATCCAATGGTTATAATTTGATCAACCACCCTTTAGGGTGTCATCTGATTGCCCAAGGATAGTTACCACAAATGTAAAAGGATTTGGATGGTTTAGGTGCATGAATTAAGGGTAAATATGTTTCCTTCATAATACGCTAAAGCTTATAGGGTAGCAGAGTACCTCTTGGGTGGACATCCTGAAACCCTATCCCCTCATTTACGTTCCGATGGGGGGGGGGGGGGGGGAGCTTGTGGACATCCACCCTTGTGTGTATGTGTGTGTGTGTGTGTGTGTGTGAGAGAGAGAGAGAGAGAGAGAAGAGAGAGAGAGAGAGAGAGGTTGCTGTGCCACCTCTCATCCACACGTATTCACACCCTTGTCTGGGCGTGTGGTCCACTTCTCAAATGGCTTAGTCAGAACTTATTCCATATTAGAGATTGTGATGCAAGATCTTGCCCTTCTACACTGGTGATAGATTGGGGATACGTACCCTCCATTAGGAGATCGATTGTGACTTGATCGAGAGATTTTTTTGTGTACATGTATAATCATGTGATGAATGGCTTGTGTAATTTTTGTAAAATATGGCATAATCACGATGACAACCCATATGATTTAATTAGATTAATTTTAAACTTTAATTTTTATGTTTTTAATTTTTTTATTTTACATAAAACCTAACACCTAGTAAAAACATATTTAATAAAAATCAAAGAACATTTACAATAATTTTATAAAACCCTAATTGATTGAAATTGTTCTTTTTCTAAGGTTATTGTGTTATTTGGTGTGTAGTGCTTCGGGTTTTGGGACACACATCTTCATGGCATGCCTCTTATAGTAATTCTAACCATTATTATTGCTACTACACTACTAATATAACTTCTATCACTACTACTTTTCTATTGCTAACATTCTTGCCTGTTGTTGTTATTACTAATATAACTATTGCTATTGTTGCTTATGCTACTTTTAGTAGGTCAATTTTATTGAAAGCTTCTAACCATCTTTTACAATTATAATTCCTTTAATTGTTTATGAATCATACCATGGCTAAGCTATATATTGTAGGAGTTCAATGGCAAGGATTCTGTGCAAGCCGTACCATTGATAAAGAAAATCACATTCAAGATAACATGCTCGTTGCTATTTGGGTTGTTCGGTGGGAACCAAGAAGATTCCTTATATGAAGATTTCTCAACCGCCTTGAGAGGGTTGTGGGCGTTACCTCTCAATTTTCCTATGACTGGCTTTTATCGAGGTTTAAAAGCTCGTCAAAGGATTTGCAGGTACTTCTCGATGCTTATTCAAAGGAAGAAGAAAGAGATGGAGCAAGGGAACTTAGGAGTTCAAGATGACGTGATCTCCTGTTTTTTGAACCTGAGGGATGAAAATGGAGAAAAAATTTCTGAAGAAGAGATCATCGATAACATCATCACGCTAATGATTGCCAGTCATGACACGACCGCCATCCTTTTGTGCATCCTAATGAGGCTTCTGGCAAGGGATGCGACTGTTTGCATGAACATATATGAAGGTTAGTCAAACTAATCGTCCTTGGTTTGAGAGTTGAGTTAGGAAATTAAAAAACAAAAAAGCAAAAAGAAAATAAAAACTACTTAAAAGTCTCATTTTAAAAGTTGCTTAATTTACAACTTGGTAAAAGTTGCTTACAACATATGAATTAGTCGAGCTATTAGTTAGGTAAGGGGCATTTTGTACATGCCATATACCATTATTCAAGGTAGTACACTCATTAAGTGAGCCAAACATGTATGTTGAGATTTTATTGTTGAATATTTTTGTTAACCAACCAATTTATCATGCAAGTTTGACCTGCATGATTAGTGGGCCAACACTAGTTTTTGTCAATGGTATGTTCAAGGTGTACCCTACCTAACGAATGACTAGGATCTCCACCAACGTATGCATAGATCTATAACATGTATTCCGCCCACTCACATGAGGAGTTTCTCACTTATTGCACTACCTTTCTTTTATTATATCATTGTCATCATCATCAAAGCCTTATCCCAGCTAATTAGGTTAGTTGCATAAAGCTGTTACACCATTCCTCCTTATTAAGGACCATAACTTCAGGTAGACCATAATCTTCAAGTCCTTTCTTGCTACCTCCACCTAAGTCCTTTTGGACCTTCCCCTAATTTCCTTTTCAGAGACTTCAACTTGCACCAACACACTTCTTTTATCCAATACAATTTTTGGTATCTGTTGCACATGACTAGTCATCTAAGTCTATTTTCCTTCATCACTTTACCTATTGATGCTACTCTTAAGTTTCTTCGAATTCATTTATTTTTAATTCCATCCTTTCTCATCTTGGCAATCATCCACCTCCACATCCTCGTTTTAACAGTACTCAGCCTATGGACATGTTGTCCTTGATTGCCCAACATTCTATCTCATAAAGCATATCTAGTCTTATAGTTATCATCTATACATTTCTATTTAGTTTGACTGGTCAATGATCAAATAAAACTTTAGACGCACATATCCAATTCATCCTCCTAGCTTAAAATTTTGGGCAATATCCTTTTCAATCTTTCTACTTTGAATATTGATCCAAGATATTGAAATTTGTCTTGCTCAATGATCTCAACTTTAGTGCGGTTTTATGTGTCATATTTTTCTTATAAATAGCCATTACGGTAGTTTTCCTCTATTTGTTTGGCATTTTCTTCAATTTATAATCTTGTTATACAACTTTATGAACCAAAATAACGTAGCAACTCACATGAAATTTCAAACATCTATTGGTATACCATTTAGTCCAAGGACATTTTCTTTTTTCATCTTTCTCAAAGCTTATTTTATTTTAATATCTTAATCCTATGAAAATATCTATGGTTCTGAAGTCATTGGGTTTATCATGATATTCTCAAAGTATTGTCATTTAATAAAATTTGAAAATAACTTCTCCAACTTTGTTTGATCTCATTGTCCTTGACTATTATCTTTTATCCCCACTCTTAATGCATCTCACATGCTCTAGGTGTCTCATTATTACAAGTTCGAAGGCATTTTTATCATATTCTTTTATCTTCAATCCATTGTAAAGATAATCATAAGCCTAAATTCAGCTTCACTTACTACTTTTCAACAATATTTTAAACATTTTTTATATTTTTCTAAAATTTTCTTAGATTTAATCCTTATAAAGCTTTGAAACATGAATGTTTTTCATATGAGTGACTAAAAAAAGAAACCACCATTGTAAATAAGATTCCTTTTACCAATCATTTGTTTTTCTACAATCAATATTGACCATCCATACTCCTGTCAATTTATTGATTTATTAGGAATGAAAGTGAATCTTGATGAATGAAATAAAAGGGGCAGGCATGATCAAAGGTCCAAATTGATTATCATAACCATTTTCTGGCCATGAATTTTGACCATCCATATTACTAGCAATCAGTTGAATGGTTAGGATGGTTCCATCTAGGTAACTTGTGCAGCACACATGCATGCAATCAAAAGTGCAACCCACACGATGGGTAACCTAGAATGATGGTTAGACCCATTTTCCTTTAAACAATATCAATCATCCTTGTTTTTAGTAATTGATCATATGGTTAGAATGATCAAAGCAATTATTAGGAATACATTCAATCAAATTGGGGTCCACATGATGGACTATCCAGATTGCCCATTTTCCTTATAATTAGTGATAAATTTTCATAGGAAGTGTTGATGCAGAAATCTGGTCGATCCTGCCTCACCTCCTGCTAGCCCGAGTATCTGCAATTTAATGGAAAACAAGAGAAGACATTGGGGGCACTGGTTAAGTCCGGTAACCCTCCGATGCCTAAGTCATGATATGGACTCACAGTAGGTGTAATAGAATGGGGATAGTTGTGTGTACCTTTACTCATGGCAACAGGTGTATTTATAGGCTTTTAATATCAGAGACATATATGGCAATGCCTCTTGGATGGTGATTGCATATTATAGAAGGGATCTCCTTCCTGGTACATCGTCATTATCTTCCCAAAATCTTCGATGAGGATCTAGGGAGAATTTATCTCAATATATCATAAGTATATTTGTATTCCTACCTAGTGGTTGAAATATGAGGCCGAGGTCGATATCTGAGGCCGAGGTCTATGGTCGAGGCTAGTACTCAAGTTGACAGTCAAGGTCGTCCTGGGAGGCCAAGGTCGGTACTTGAGGTCGGTACCTGAGGTACATCAAGTCGAGGTCATCTTTCGAAGTCGCGAATAAGGCCAACCTCTAAAGTTATTGGTTGGCATTAAAGGTCGAGGTGATCTTTTGGCCCTCAAGCAATCCATAGTCATTGAGTCTGGTTGCTCGACTCATTTATCTTATACATCTGGCCAGTCCATTTTTACCCATAATAGGAAGTATGGATCACCCATTTTCCTTGCATTTCATGGGATGGTTAGGATGATCTGATTAAAGTGATCCTTGTAAGGGGCACCAAAGAGTGAGGCCCACCTGATGGATAGGTCAGCTTGAGTTTAGACCAGTTTTCTATAATCTATACAGCCATCCATTTTCTTAGAAATTGATGTGATGGTTAGGATGATTCGATGAAAATCATTCTTGTGAGTTACATGCAATTAAATGTGAGGCTCGGATGATGGGCGGTCCCTATTGTTGTTATAACCTTTTCAAAATAAATTGTGGTATATATCGTTAGTAATTGATGAGAAGGTTAACATGATTTGGTCAAAGTGATCCTTGACAGATGCATGCTATCAAGAGTAGGTTTACACGATTATCAGTATAAATCTAGTATTAGACCTTTCTTTCTATAATTGATCTAAACTGTAAGTTTTCTCATCCATTGATCATATGGTAAGGATAATCTAATCAAAGTGATTCCTGAGACACATGCCAAAGACAAGGTGATGAGCAGTCCATATAGAGTATTAGACATTTTCGTTTTCCCTATAATTAGACGAGAGTATTAGAGATTTTTCTTTTCCCTACAATTAGAGGTGGCAATGGGCTAGGCTGCTGAGCCTAGCCTAAGTGACCAAACCCTCTTAAGGACCAGGGCTTGGGCCACTAAACTTGGCCCGAGTGTTAGACTAGGGCTTCAATCTAGGTCTAATGTTCGAGCTAGGCTAGGCGAGGGCCATCAAGGCTAGGCAAAAGCCAGTGATGAATGGCCTAACCTGGGCCAGTTAATTTGCATAATGAATACTAAGTATAAAGTTATTTGTAATGTAGGCCATAAAGTCTTTATACTAGTGCATATAGTGATATAAAAGAACATTGGTAATTTGATACAATGTGATGGATGATACAGAAGCACTTATAGACTATCCAAATCGTGGATGTAATTTTCGATATTGAAATAGTATATTGCTGCACTTATTTAAGTCTATGAATATGGTGGACACTTAGGAGGGGCATAAAATTGGTTGATTTATATTTTAGTTGACAAAGGTGTGCCAAAAAACATTAATTCCTTGAAAAAGTATGATGTTCATAGACATGCATTTACCAATTGTACATCAATCATACACAACGTATATGTAACTTATCTTTACCTAATAGGGCTAGTCATGGTTTGGCATGGCTTAGGCCTATCTGAAGCAAGGATGAATGTGATGAGGTCGATCACTGTCTTCCTCAAGGGGATAACTACTCTGAATCCACGGAGCTTATCTGGACTCCTCATCGAGATACCTCAAATCCATGAGGAAAAAAAGAAAATAGAAGATAATTTATGAAAATTCGTAAATTAATTGATGATTGAAATAAACGAGTTTACAACCCTTTAAAGAGGGATACTAAACCTTGGAAGGAGGTTCAAAATTAAACTACAACTAAAACTCCTAGAAATTGTGACTTATTATAAATAGTAAAATTACTATTTATAGATGGTCATGATTTCTATTAGACCTCATGGTTTTTGTCCAAAAATAGTAAGTGTCCTATTTGGCTCAACCATGCTATTCTCCTAATTATTCTAAGAAGTTTTCATGTCGGACGCAACTCCTAAAGCCAACGGATGGAGAGTTATAATCAAACTAAAAGTTACTATAAATAGTAAAAACAAAAATAAAACAGAAATTCGACCGTTGATCTGGTGGAATATTGCAAATTTTGCATGGGTAAACCCAGAATAGCTAGGTTGGGTGGCTGAATTAGCTCGTCCTACCCCAAAATCATATATGGCACGTCTAATAACTCATTTTGATTTGTGAGATATGCCCATTTTAAGGTTTTGACGGTTTGGATCACTTCCGCCTTTGATCGAGCCTCTTCTACTCCATCTTGGCCATGAAATTGTCCGTGACTTGCTCTACATCACTGCCCCTTTTGGATGAGTACTGGGACTGGGTCTCTTTAGCTCGTTAAGGCCTAGGCTAGGCTAGGCTGGGACCAAGCCTTAGGGCTCTAGGGGTGGGCCAAGGCCAAACCTTGGCTTGACTCTAACCCAGCCCATTGCAAACCCTATCTACAATAAATCTAAACTGTATATTTTCTTATCCATTGATCTAGTATGGCTAATTTAATGAAAACAATTCTTGATAGCCATGGATGCTTACTCCTTTTCATTTATAAAGAATCTCAAACATCCATTCTACTAACCTTTGCTGAAACTGTCAGGATGATGTACTCAAATGAGATTCTTGAGAGTCACGTGCAATTCAAGTAGGGCCCAAAAAATTGATAGTGAGATTAATTAAAATTTCTTTATAACTGATGCTTACTGTCTTTTGTTGGGCATGAGCACATGCTTAAAATCTTTTAACCAAAGTAAAAGTGATGGCAACCAAATGAGGTTCCAACAAATCTTTTTCTTTCTCATTCCTTTTTTTTAAAAAAATTAATTTTATAATTTTTATTTTTTTATACAGACCTATCTTTTCAATGTATCATTTTTTATTTGAAAGAGAAAAGTGTTACGGTAGCCCACATGCCTCTAATTATCTTGGAGTTAAAAGGGTAAAGAAAATTTGGGCTCTGGGTTAGCGAAGTCTAGCCACATTAGGAAGCTCTCCATGAAAGACGTTGGTATGAATAAGGAGTGTCACGCCCCAAACTCGGGAACCAGGCTCACAAAATTCCCAATTACTGAATCCGGTGCCCACAGCCTCCGCAGTACCCCATTCTCGGATCCCAGTACCCATACGCTAGATTTTGATCCTTGGATCCTACACGGAGGATTTTTAGTGTGATTATTATTATTTTTTTTAAAAGAAGCATAACCACAAGTATACCCAAATCACGAGAACAACATCATCACCACATATCTACTAATATAAATTTTAGAATACAGTGCTGAAAGGGAAATACATAAATAACAAACTCTCCAAAACGATTTGCCACAAGCTCCTACCTTAACGCTGCTGCGACTTAACGTCACCAGCACACAACAATCGTGCATAAGCTTACTAAGAAGCTCAGGGGGTGGTGCGTGTGTGCGCAATGCATGTGCCAAGCATACAAATATTAGACTAAGCGGAAATAATGACAAGTCCATGAATACTATCGACCATAACAAGGCTATGTGATGCAAGACATACTAAGGCAAATGTCATATGCTGAGGATGCAATGTAATATGCAAATCCTAACAAGTCCATAAATGCAATGTGATGCAAAAGAAATGACAAGGTCGGTGTGTGTAGTCGGGACGATTGTACATGGTATCACAAGCTGTGGGCTTCGTCACAAGGGGCTTCTATCTAAATTAGTCCCATATTTGAATTTGGATAACTAGACTCAATGTGATAAACTCCTCATCTCAGGTTAGTTACGCACCTAATTGAAATCATGGCCATTGCGAAGGTACACATAATGATTTAGTTACGTACCACCAATCTGAGTGGATAGCGAATGAATGAATGAATGAGTCAAATGTTGAACGTGCAACTCCATTCTCAGTACATCTATATTTCAGTATAGTTCATCTCTGGGATAACACCAGGGTTTAGTCACTCCACACTGGCTGTCGCCTCACTAGCCGCACAACCAAGTGAGTGAAAAAGATCTCACTACCCTCCTGGCCAGTACTTTGCCAATACTTACTCGGCTCGTCAATAGCAGACCCATTTACGAACTGGTCAAACTCAGCCTAGCTTACAACCCCCTAATCTCAGGCGGATAAGGCCACACCCCTTTCCAACCGACCACGATCAGTGAGAGACGCCGCCTACTGATATTTAGCACTCGGGCGCTCATGTTATCCACCCGGTCTCGATGTTGGAGCATCCTCTGACACCAAGAGGGTTTAGGGACTTTTACCCACGGACATACTAAATGCCCATATGCTAGAACCAAACATTTTCGGAATCCCATCTGGTCATCCACGATATGCCTGTGGAGGTTACAACCCTGATGTCCCTAGGGAGTAAAGTGATCATGTCACATAAAATGTGAGATGCATAAATCATATTATCTAGTCATGTATCAAACCTGCGTGTACTGCATGATCATGTGGGGCAACTCCCTCTCATAAGGAGTCCCCTAAATGTCTCAGCCTAATGGCAAATGCTATGATCAATCATCCCTCACAACATGCATACAAATGATGCGTATGGGCATATGCCATGATGTTATACTAAGCATGTTCTCAGATATATATCAGACAACAATATACCATAATCGGCCTCAACCAGTATATCACATACAAGGAGTAGGAGCTAAATGACATGCCCCTTCTACATCTATAGGAGTCCATGTGGTATGTCCCACGTTACACTAACATTAGCTTCCCAAGTTACTAATATATCATATATCCCAAGACGGGGTCCACTGAAAGGATGGTGGATCTAACCCATACATTAAGGTAGTCTCCACACAGTGGATATACCAAATCTAGTATCACATATTTGTTGCACAACACGCCAACAACACAGTGAGCCTAGATCCAATCTCAGGCCTCACCCAAAAACGATAAACAGGAAGAAATATAAACTAGAAACAGATCAAAGCAATCCAAAACAAACCACAAGACAAGATATACGTAGAAAAACCTCAAACTAGGGTAAAAAACCACAGATGCAAACTTCTACTATGAAGAACGAAGATTACAAGGCAATATACTAACCTATCCCTTGGAAGTATAGAGAAAATCCCTTGCCCACACCTTAGAAAAATTTTCCAATATTCACCTTAACCCTAGAATAGCCATAGGGACCCCAATTTATAGTTTTGACAACTTCCCTTTTGCATCCCAGTTGCGAAAGGACTTGCGACACAAAATCCGCGAAACTCCTTTCCACATCCCAGTTGTGGAAGGACTTGTGACACGAAATCCGCGAAACTCCTTTCTGTATCCCACTTGCTAAAGGACTTGTGACACGAAATCCGCGCAACCTCGACTGGTAGTGGGCGGCCCCAAATGTGGCTCCACTTCTCAACAATCTCCCACTTGGAGACACATCGCCGTAAACATTTGTCTTTTTCATCCGGAGTGCACCACCTCCCCGTTTTCAAGCCTAAAGACCAATCAAAGTTGAACAGAGCTTCAGCTTCTCCCTTGTAACCGCCTTGGTCGGCATATCCGCAGGATTCTCACTTGTATGAATCTTCTCCAGAGCAATCGATCCATCTTCCAGTAACAAACGTATGAAGTGATATCTGATGGCAATATGCTTGGTCCTTGAATGAAAGGCTGAATTCTTAGCCAAGTCTATTACACTCTAACTGTTACTGTACTGCTTGCAATCTTCTTGCTTCTTACCCAACTCTTTCATAAAACCTTCCATCTACACCATCTCCTTGCATGCTTCTATAGCCGCAACATATTCCCCTTCTATCGTACTGATAGATCTATCTTCTGTAACTGAGAGACCCAACTAACTGCAGCACTTTCCAGAGTAAAGACGTAACCTGTAGGGCTTCTTCTGCTGTCGATATCTCCTGCCAAATCTGAATCCACGTAGCCTTGTAGCTTGATTTCTGATCCACCATAACATATCCCTACATCCTTAGTACCTACCAGGTATCTAAGAATCCACTTCACAGCTTCCCAATGTTCCTTCCCGGGATTGTTCATGAACCTGCTAACAACTCCCACTGCTTGAGCAATGTCTGGCCTCGTGCTCACCATAGCATACATTAGACTCCCTATAGCTGACGCGTATGGGACTTAGTCATGTAATCCAGTTCCTCCCACTTCTTTGCCCCTTGCTCCTTAAATATCTTGAAGTGGTTGGCTAATGGAGTGCTAACCGGCTTAGCCCCTCCCATATTGAATCGATCAAGTACCTTGGCTATGTACTCTGCCTGTGACAATACTAGTTTCTTGTTTTCCCTATTACACTTTATCCTCATGCCTAGGATTTGTTTTGTAGCTCCTAAATCCTTTATGGAAAATTCTCTAGATAGTTGTCTTTTGAGATCTGAGATGTCCTTCATGCTTGAACCGGCCACAAGCATATCATCAACGTACAGAAGAAGGATGATATACGACGTATCATACTTTTTCAAATAACAACAGTGGTCTGCATGACATCTCCTAAAACCGTTTCCCGACATGAAACTGTCGAACTTCTTGTACCACTGCCTCGGGGCCTGCTTCAGGCCATATAAACTCTTCTTCAGTCTGCACACCTTGTTCTCATTTCCTGGTGCCACGTATCCTGTCGGCTGATGCATATATATCTCTTCTTCAAGGTCCTTATGAAGAAAGGCTGTCTTAACATCTAGCTGCTCTAGATGTAGTCCTCTGTAGCCACTATACTCAAGACATGAGAATCGTAGACATTTTCACCACAGGTGGAAATATTTCAGTGAAATCGATACCTGCCTTTTGTTGAAACCCTTTCACAACCAATCTAGCCTTGTACCGTTTCGAACCATTGTGCTCCTCCTTCAATCTGTAAACCCACTTATTATGAAGAGCTTTCTTACCCTTAGGTAGAGTGACTAGCTCCCATGTACGATTAGACTCAAGAGAGTCCATCTCCTCATCCATGGGCTGCTCCCACTTAACCTGTGTATCTGACTGTAATGCCTCTTCAAAACACTCTAGCTCACCATTATCTGTCAGCAGTAGATAATATAAGGAGGGTGAATATCGGATCGTTGGTTTCCTCTCCTGAGTAGACCTCACAACCGGTGTATGTGGCTCTGCCTCATAATAATCATGTGTATGATCATCTTATGACGTTGTAACACCCGTGTCCGGTAACTCTTTCAACTCTACGAATTCCTTTTCTTCGGCCTTATTTTCTTGCACACTGTCCTTATGCATCACTTTTTCATTGAAGACTACAACCTTGCTTCTGATGATTTTCCTGTTTTCTGCATACCAAAACCTGTAGCCAAAATCATACTGCCCGTAGCCTATAAACGTGTACCTCCTGGACTTCGCATCCAGCTTATTTCTGTGCTCTGCATCAATGTGAACATATGAAGTGCAACCGAACACTCTGAGATGTGCAAGGTTCACTTCTTTTCCAGTCCACACTTCTTCTGGTAGCCCACCATCCAATGGTGCTAAGGGACTTCTACTAATGAGATATGTGGCGGTATTCACAGCATCTGCCCAAAAAGTCTTGGGCAACCCTGCATGTAACTTCATGCTCCTAGTGCGCTCAAGGATGGTCCTGTTAATGCGCTCAGTCACACCATTCTGCTGTGGTGTCCCTAAAATCATTTTCTAATGTTTAATTCCATTTGCTGCACAATACTCCTCAAACCTCTTATCACAATACTCTCCCCCATTATCAGATCTGAGACACTTTACTGTTTTACCTGTCTCATTTTCTACCATGACTTTTCACTTCTTAAATACATCAAATACATTAGATTTATGCTTTAAGAAATAGACCCACAGTTTTTTACTAGCATCATCAATAAAGGAAACAAAATAACGTGAGCCACCGAGAGATGATACCTGTGCCGGTCCCCACACATCAGTGTGTACAAGCTCCAACAGATGTGTCTTTGGAGCACGTCCTGTCTTCTTAAAACTCACTCTCTTCTACTTACCATACACGTAGTCCTTGCAGAATTTCAAGTCAATAAACTTCAGCCCTGGTAGTTTCCCTTTTAACAATAACACCTTCATTCCCTTTTCACTCATATGTCCCAACCTCTGATGCCATAACTGCCCATTCACTCCAGTTGATGCGACTGCAAGTGAACTATATGATCCTGAAGTCATGTACAAAGTACCTTCCTTTTTACCTCGAGATATCACTAAGGCACCTTTTGTGATCTTCCAGGAATCACTGGTGAATGTCGTCACATAACCGGTATCGGCCAACCGCCCCACAGAGATCAAGTTCCGTTTCAAACTCGGTACATGTTTGACATCCTTCAATTTCAAGACCGTTCCATCTTTCTAATTTACATGAACGTCCCCTTTTCCAACAATACTGCACGACTCATCATCACCCAGGTAGACACTCCCAAAGTCACCTGATACATAATCACGCAGAACTTCCTTACACGAAATAGCATGAAACGAAGCACCCGAGTCTATAACCCAAGACTCATTCCTCGCATCAAGAGACAAGATCAACGCCTCTGTGTCACTCTCCTTAGATAGATTCATTGAATCCTTCTCACCTTGAGAGCTTCCTTCTTGTTTCTTGAGCGCCCTTCAATCACGTTTCATGTGCCCCTTCTTGCCGCAATGCCAACACCCGTCTTTGTCTTTCGGTCCGTTGGACTTCTTCCTTGACTTAGAACGCCCGTGTTTATTGCCTCATTTGTTCAGCGATCTTCCTCTTCCTTCAATGTTTAGAGCATTCCCTGAATCCCCTGAAACTCCTGATGCCTTCCTTCTAGATTCTTCGCTGAGAATTAGACCGGCCACATCATCAAATTTCAGCTTTGTCAACCCTGAAGAATTGCTCACAGCAATCACCAAACCATCCCAACTGTCTGGTAAACTGGATAAGATTAATAATGCTCTGATCGCATCCTCAAAAATAATGCCAACGGATTCCAACTGGCTCATGACTGTATTGAACTCGTTTAGATGTTCAGCCACGCTCCCACCATCTGACATCTTCATGTTGAATAGCTGTTTCATAAGATGAACCTTATTGGATGTTGAGGGTTTTTCATACATGGTGGCTAGGGCTTCCATTAATTCTTTTGTCATTTTTACTTTGGATATATTGAAGGCGACGCTCTTAGACAAAGAGAGTCAAATCGTTCTTAAAGCCTTCCTATCTAGTAAAAACCATTCATCATCTGTCATCTTTTCTGGTTTCTTCTCTTTTTCTCATAGAGGAATATAGAGGTCTTTCTGATACAGATAATCTTCCATCTGCATCTTCCAGAAGGCAAAGTTTGAACCATCAAATTTCTCAATTCTAGTTTTTCCATCTTTTGCCATCGCTCCCAATAGAACTAAACCAATAGCTCTGATACCAGTTGTTGCGCAACACGCCAACAACGCTGTAAGCCTAGATCCAATCTCAAGCCTCACCCATAAACGATAAACAGGAAGAAATATAAACTAGAAACAGATCAAAGCAATCCAAAACAAACCACAAGACAAGATATACGTGGAAAAACCCTAAACTAGGGTAAAAAACTACGGATGCAAACTTCCACCATGAAGAACGAAGATTACAAGGCAATATACTAACCTCTCCCTTGGAAGTACAGAGAAAATCCCTTGTCCACACCTTAGAAATATTTTCCAATATTCACCTTAACCCTAGAATAGCCCTAGGGACCCCAATTTATAGTTTTGACGACTTCCCTTTCGCATCCCAGTTGCGAAAGGACTTGCGACACGAAATCCATGAAACTCCTTTCCACATCCCAGTTGCGAAAAGACTTTCGATACGAAATCGGCGAAACTCCTTTCTATATCCCAGTTGCGAAAGGACTTGTGACACGAAATCCGCACAACCTCGACTGGTAGTGGGCGGCCCCAGATGTGACTCCACTTCTCAACAATATTCTTCCATCTATGGCAAGAGGTGACGATGTATTCTCCTATAGACAGTGGATGGTCTAGATGACGTACTTACACCATGGATGGGCCTCATGAGGTGAGTCAATGGGTATACAACAAGGTAATTTAAGAGGATGAGTCTAAGTACAATAAGTGGGCTTCCTCACCCTCTCTATCATGCAATAAACCGGGCTTTGCTATGGGGCCCAATATGTACATAAGGTGGGCTCCAAGGTGTGGATAATCCTACAAGGCATGGTGGAAAGCACCATCATCAATGGGGGCCCAACTGTTTGGGTTAGCCCAATAAGGTAAGGGTGGAAATGGGCTTAACAATGGGCCCTAGGAAAGTTTACAACGGTGGACATTTAATCACCATTGTCTCCTAGTGTGCAGTCCACTTGGGATTAGAATCTGAATCACAACGGGGGCCCACGGCCCTTATACTATCTAGAAAATAGATGGATGGTGCCTGTACAGTACACACATCATGGTGGGCCTCTCAAGGCAGCCCCTTATTAGGCGTATAACATATACATCATGGTGGGCCTCTCAGGGCAGCTTGCGACCCTATAATGGATGAACAGTGTGTATACAACACACACTTCATGGTGGCCTTGTATGAATGGACAACGTGTACATAAAACATGCTTCATAGCAGGCCTTACGATTCAGCCACATGGTGGGACGCCCCAGCCCAGCTGCTACTGGTGGGCGCCCACCTGAATTATGGATCTATTTTATTAGATCTGGGCCCACCTCATAGAGTGGGCCCCGGGAAAGTCCGGAGAAGGGTGTGGGGACCTCACACATCGACAATGGGCCCACATAAATGGCCAGCGTGGCCCTAAAACACATATATTAATGGGCCCTTACTGGACGTCCAGCCCACCCACCGAGCTGGGCCTCTGGATGTCCAGTGAATGGACGGCCTGGATACTCCACGTACAAGTATAAGGTGGGCCTCATAAGGCACTAATGGGCCCTACAAAAACCATGGGCAACATAGATATACAACGCATACAGTAGGTGGGTTGTCTGGTGAGTAGCTAGCCCAACATTGACTGGCCCACCAGTGGCTGGGCCTGCTGGGCGTCCTACTGATGGATGGCCTGGATAAAACATACACCTCACGGTGGGCCTATACATTGCAGATGGACCCCACTAGATTACAGTGTGTGTACATGACACCTACATCACGATGGCCAGCTGCTGGACGGTCAGTCTAGCAGTGTCATGGCCCAGTTGGGCGTCTAGCCAATGGATGACCTGGACTAAAACACATACATGGTGGGTCTCACTGGATGTGGGCCACCTAGGGAGTGGGCCAGCCGCTGGGCCTCCCACAAACATCATAGAGGGCCTAAGAAGGTTTCAAATGGTGGGTGTCAGCCCATTGCTACCTGCGGTCAGTTGGGCGTTGGATCTACTTCATTCCTAGGCCCATGTCCTGGAATGATATGAAAATTAGATGGATGGTGAGGATGCACAATACGTCAAGGTGGGGTCCACGTGTATGTGGTCCACCAGCTCAATGATCAAGCTGATATTAGTATTTTCCTTTCGTCCAGGCCTGCTGCTGGACAACAACCTGTTCGATTGCACCTAGCCCATCTGGCCCACATCCTAACATGATCTCTCCATTGGACGGACGGTGTGGATAGAATACACGTCACAGTGGGTATAACACACACATTAAGGTGGGGTCCATGTCTATGGGCCACCCCACTCAACTGAGCAAGTTGACATTTGTGTTTTCCACCAAACAGGCTGTCCACAACGGTCAGCAGGGTGGGCCTGCTTACTGGATGGTGTGGATAAAATGCGTACGTCAAGGTAGTGTTCACGTGGTGGCCCACCATCATCGGGGTCAAGCTAATATTTGAGTTTCCCCACAACCAGGCCTGCTCGAAAACGGGCAGCCAGGGGGATTGCTGGACTGTGGCAGCAAGGTGGGCCTTGATTTGGAGAGCAGGGGCATCCCACTAATTAGACAGTGTGGGTCTCATACATTCATCAGGAGAGCCTTCAAACATGAGAGAGAGAGAGAGAGAGAGAGAGAGAGAGAGAGAGAGAGAGAATCGAGTGGTCTATGAGCTCCCTTGCCATACAATACATACAACAAGATGGGCCCTAAGATACGTGGGCCCTAAAATTAGCAAATCAAGGTGAGGATACCATCCTCACCACAAAATCAAGGGTCTAGGTGACCTCTACATATTGGTTATCAAATAAACATCATGGTGGGGTCCATGGAGAATGACCCCATCATGGATTTACATATATGTATCATGGTGGGCCATTGGCCACACCTTGGGTCCAAAATGGGATCCCTACCATTAATCGGTAGGCCCCACTTGTCCCATAGATAAAATTAACATCTAAACCTAATATGACCCACCTATTGCTCTCCTTCTTGGTTCCTCGGATCCTTAGCTTATACGCTTCCACTTTAATGGTGGATGATGAAGTTTGGATGGTTGGATGGTGAGATTGGGTGGTAGGGAGATGGATCTTGCTTGGGTCATTCTTTATCTCCTTAGATCTTCTCTCCTCTTGGTTCTAGGGAATGGGTAGAGTGAGAGAGAAAGGGGATGGGATGGATTGAAATGAGAGAGGAGGGATGGGTTGTGTAAGAGGAATGATGGGTGTGTAAGAGAGGTGACATGGAAAGCATGGGTTAAGTTAACCTTTGGGATAAGAGGGGATGAGTTGCTTGTCTTGGTGGGAAGAGAGGCATGGGTTTGAAATGGTGGCTGTACTTGACTAGTTGATGTGAAAGGATGGGTAGAGATTCCTCTCTCCCAAATTGAATCTCTTGGGATTCGCAACGTGCTGTGTTTCTTCGAAATATACGTGGGCCCACTACTCCTAGCCTGAGTATCGCATTGGTACATAAGACACGACGTTAGAACCGCAGCGACGATGCGGTCGCAAGGGTATAAGTTTCGAGTCGAGTCGACTCCGATCTTCGAGATGCGACTTAGGGTTGCTTGCAATCACTGTCTACAGGTCGCGGGTTGCCGAAATTCAATGGGGAGGATCGTGAGAGTTGGTAGAACCATACGGTACCAGGATACGGGCCTTACATGGAGAGAGTCTTAAGTGGGACTTAATTTGAATGATGAGAGAAAAACCAAAAGTTAAATAAGGGAGAGACTCTTGGCTCTTTCCATATCAATCTTAAAAAAGTGTGGGGTTAGCCATTTTTAGCACACTCTTACGGAAAAAATTGGAGAGAAGATGAGCCAAGGGCATCTACACCCTAGGAGGAATGGACCGATGATTGGAGTTATCCATCAGTAAGATTGAGGATTTCCATATGGTTTGCCTCACACCAGTTTGTTCATTTCTAACTTCTCATCCTTGCTTGCTTCATCAAGTGTCCTCATATTTCCATTGACAATGTAAGATGAAAAGTTAAGATCTCTAACTTGTATTGAGATCTTGGCTAATCCAAGTGATCTAAGATATTATACAAGTTTTATTTTATAAAAAAAATTAAAACATTACATAAATTTTACAGAAAAACAATGGTCAATCTCAACCAATCAATAATAACCACACAAATTTGTAATTTTCAATAATAACCATTAAATCATCATCATTAAATACATCCAAGCCATGAATTAATATCACATCACATAACACATTATCTACATTAGATTTATGTGAAACAACCCCTTGCATTTACTGTTGTCAATCATGATTTTTTTTTTCTTTCTTTTTTCTTTTTTATTAATAATCAGGCCTTGTAGTCACTAATTACATTCGAGTAGGCCCAGGATAGCAAAAAAGAGCCTAGGCTTGCCTATCATATCCCAAAATAATCTCACTAGACATTAACATGTGTTGTTGGACTCCATGACACTCCCAAGCCCCACGAGGAGAAAAGAACCATAAGAGGCTTGAAGAAGATCCGAAACAACTAGGAAAAAATCACTGCATTGCGACACACTTCCCAAGCGAGCTAGACCATTTGTCACTCCATTGGTTTCCTTAGGAGCGTAAACAATGGAAATGAAAGATTTCCTCTTAAGATTTGTGACCTGGGCCTATAATACCAAAGGACCCACTTCGATGGGGCACCCGAGTTAAAAATTCAATAGCAACCTTGGAGTCACTCTCCATTTGAATCTTGGGGAGCCCCTATCATACACCCAAGGTGAGCCCCTCCACCAGAGCACGAGCCTCATCTTGGCCATTGAAGCCCCAACCAAATCCCCTAAAAAAAAAGAAAAGATAGTCACCCTTATTATCTCTACACACCCCACCACCGCCAGATAAACTGGGATTACCTCCGGAGGAACCATGTACATTGATTTTGAACTAACTCTCCTCCGGCTTGATTCACTTGACTACACTAAAATAAGGAGAGTGAGGTTGGCCCCAATAAATGGCCAAGGCCTGTAGAGATTGCCATCACAAAACTAAAATGTCCCTAAATTATGGGAGGAACTGCCCAATCAACCTGAGCCAATGCAGGGTGCGGGAGATAACTCTAGCTGGATTCGTAGGAGTACTACTGAATCAGCTTTCGGTTCACTCCTTTCAAATCTCCCAAAAAATGAGGGTAGGGAGCATACCTGATAGCTGACGCAGGGATGAACATGATGAGGTCGATCACTGTCTTCCTTAAGGATAACCACTCCGAATCTACGGATCTTCTCTGGACTCCTCACAGAGACTTCCCAAATTCATGAGGAAAAAGTAAGAAAAATATAAATAAATTCTAGAAAATCCATACATTGATTGATAGATAATAAAAAATGAATTCACAACCCTTTAAATAATGATACTAAACCTTAGAAGAAGTTTCATAATCAAACTCCAACTCAAACTCTCTAAAATTCTAACTTACTATCAATAGTAAATTTACTATTTATAGTAAAATAGTAAATTTACTATTGATAGTAAGTGTCCTATGTGTCTTAACCAAGTTATTCTCCTAATTTTTCTAAAAAAATTTCATGTTGGATACAACTCCTAAAGCTCAAGGGATGAAGAGTTATAATCATACTAAAACTTACTATAAATAGTAAAAATGGAAATAAAATGGATTTTCGACCGTCGATCTAATGAAATCTCGCAAATTCGGCATGGGAAACCCAACATTGCCAGGTTGGTTGGCTAAAGTAGCTTCTCCTACCCCAAAATCAACTATGGTACGTCGAGTAACTCATTTCGGTTTGCAAGATACGCCTATTGTAAGGTTCTGACAGTTTTGATCACCTCCGCCTCTGATCGGGCCTTCTCTGGTCCATCTTGGACATGAAAGTGTTCGTGAACTGCTCTACATCAATAGTGCTCCAAAACAGTCCCCAGTTGAAGCCTTCCTCCACCAAAGAGAGGCTCGACCCATGATCGAGTGTTGCCCAAGTAAGGGGAAGTCCCACTTTTTGGAGAAAAAATTCCACACCTTAGCTCCCAATTCCCCTGTCATGAAGAGATGTTCCAGTGTTTCCTCTGAAAAAGGGAATGTGGGACCACAATAACTACACTTAGATGCAAAGTGAACTCCCTTGGATCGGATCCTATCATCAACCGACTCCACATGTTGCAAGAGCTTCCACACGAACAACGAAATCTTTGAGGGCATCTTAGAGTGTCACACCCACGAGCCCAAGATTTCCTCAGTTCCTCTTCTGTAATCAAGTGCCACGATTATCCCACCTGGAAGTTGCCTGATGATGAGCAAGGATACACTCGCTTGTCCCTTCCCGAGGATGTGTAGATCTCTTCTTCGGAGATATACTCCCAAACATTATTTGATAGCATGGGGTAATTATATTGGACACCTTAACACTAGCTGGACCAAGGATGTATCGAACTTGCAGATCTTGGATGGAGGCAGGAATCTGGTCTACCACCCTAGCTTTTAACTTGCCAAGGCCTGACCAGTCATTCGTTCGCATGTTGAGGTCCCCACTTCGAACTTGCCATTTGACGTGGTTATCCATCGATGGAAATATGCTGCGAATGCCATTCCAAAATAGGTATTTCACTGTTCCTTGTGTCATGACTATATTCGTGATACAATATGAGCTATATTAGTTATGTAACAAGCTGACCAAATACTTTTTCCTTCCCCGTATCTGATTGACCAGGCCTGTTTCAACTGCTAAGACTTCATCACTTCAGCCATTTTTTTTTATACCTAGCCTACCTTTGAATTTTGGGGTTGCAACCTTACACCAATTTACCCAGTGGAGCTTTTTCTTTCCCTCATTCAATCCTTAGAAGAAATATGCGAAACACCTTTCAAGCCCCGAAAAAATTTGCTTCGAAGTTCAGTAACAACCATAGTGTGGATATGAATACTACCCAACACATGATTAATGAGAACGGTTCTCCCTGCTTGAGCAAGGCACCTTCCTCTCCATCTTGAAATCTGGTTCCTAATTTTATCAAGCATTGGCAGGAACAAATGCACTCTGGATCTACCTTTGAAAATTAACACTCCCAAATAATAAAAGGAAGAAGATGAGACTGACATGCCCAGGTGTCTTTCTAAGGACCAAATCTTGTTGGGAGAGGCCTTGCTAGATGTGAAGTACAAGCTCTTATCATCATTGATTTTTTGCCTAGAAATACCTTGGTATTTCTTAAGGAAGTTGGCCACCACTTTGATGGAGTTATTGCTGCCATTAGTGAATAGAATAGTATCATTCACAAATAGTAAATGGGAGATTAAAGGTTAGCTTCGTGAGACTTTGAAAGGATGGCGAAAACCTTGAGCCGTCAACCTCTTAAACCCTCCACTTAAAGCTTTTGATACAATGATGAATAGGCTTGGAGAAAGTGGATTTCCATAGCGGAGGCCCCTGAATGATTTGAAGAAACAACAAGCTTCCTTGTTAAGGAGAACTGAAAACCAACAACTAAACTAACACTTTTTGTAACGCCCTGAAAATCGGGGGTCGAGTAGCAACTCAACACTCGAGTTCCAAAACATCACTTATGTAACATAAATGCTAATGATTGAATGTTGTCTGTGTTAGTGCATTAATCATGATTGGGATTATACCAAAACAATAATTCATACTCCAGATCAAGTTATAAAATGCAAGCGGAAGACTGAAAGATATATATAAATGTATATAAAGCCAGAAACGGTCACAATCGGTCTCCAAAGTATGAACACCTTACTAAGTCACCATATACATGTATTAGTTTCAAAATCAAAATGCCAAAAAAAAGTGGTACAACTATAATGGTAAACCCTATAGCCCCGTCATCTGAATGGCCTAAGCGAAGCCACCAGAGAACTACATGTAGGAGAACTCGTCCTGATCATCGTAGTAATCGGGCACAGCCTCCTGCGTCTCATCGATACCTACATCTAAGACAGGGTCTGGTGGGTGTCCAGAACACCGTCCCGTAACGTGGGAGTAAGTAGCTAACTCAGTGGAACGATAAAGCATAGGTTAACATGTTATCAATTCAGTCAAGCAATAATGATAAAGCAGTACAATCAAACACTCCTAAATACTCTTATTAATGCAAGTATGGAATGCAGTCATGATGCATGCCCTCGCCAATGCTCCCTCGTGCAACACCATCTTACGTCCGCGGCATGCGTTCATCCCTCAGTGCCCCACAACACTAGGCACATGCAGTGATATGTTATGAGCGTGATTACCGAGTTGTTATTAGTCCTTTTCATACAGCAGTATTGGGAAACTAAGGTACCTCCCTTATATCATTCCCAAACAGTGATCTATTCTAGGGTTGTCAGTCCTAGGTAATCTCATACGATGATGCTGTTCTAGGTCGCTGTAAAGGGCTGCCAGGGCAGTTACACGCACTCGTTGCACCGCTCCCCCATCACCTTATCAATACAGGCATAGTTTATACTCTATTTACTACGGGAAGACTCGTCGCCTCACCGCAGATTTAAAGTATGCTCGAGGTCACTACAAAGGGCTGTCAGGGCTGTTACTAGTAATCGTTACACCGCTCCCGCATCACCTTATCAGTGTAGGCCGACAGGTCGAATACAGTGTCCTACACCACCGTATTCGGCTTACGAGTCTGGGTTGCTCACTGGTCACAATGGGGAGGCACATCATTCTAGCGTAGGCCGACAGCTCGACCACGGTGTCCCATACCACCATGCCCGACTCATGAGTCTTAGCGGATCAAGGTAACAAGGTTAAGCGGGATTCACTGGTGAGTTGGGTACCTTAGGTTCAAACAGAGGCGTCCATACATGGTGAACATACATCGGCAGATCGGGTTACTTGACGAACTTGACTAATACGAGCGCACATTGCATCGATCGACATGAAGTGCATAAGCACTTCATATGGCCTAACCACTGCCGACGACCAACAAACGACTCGGGTTCGTCAAACACGCCCTACGTAGCGAATGAATCTCAACCACGACTTCAAGCCTGTTACAGATTGCCTGGACTATAACTTAGCCGCAATTACATTCAATCCATAACCAGAAAGCATATATAGTAGTCAAACCATATGTAACAAGTAATTCAAACATGTTAACAAGCATGTTATAAAGTACAATGTAAGCAGGAAATACAACACAAACATTTCATAAGTAAGCGATTAGATTAAACAACTTGCATGAAGGAAATCATACACATCTCTAAGGTATTTGAGAGTCCTATCTCAACACCTACTTAAAGCACTATCTCTTAAGTACTTACTCATACAAGCATTTTCACAAACACTTAGCCTACCCTTATTTAACATACATAACGTATATTAGCCAAAAATGTATTAGGGTGAATCCTTTTGCCGAGAAAGTGTTACACACATATATAGCATATACACATAGTAATTAATCATGGCAAACACACTTTCATATATTTCACATATACGGTATTTTCTACAATTATACCGAATACCCTAAATGCCATAATTTGCATATGTAACTGAATCGCAAAACGAACAACGCATTTTGCATGTGAAATAACATCCAGATCATGAATCTATCATTATCTGACATTGAAAGCTTTGAAAATCATAACCTATACGTCTAAAGTCTGCACCTTACGTCGTAGAAGCGTAACGAAGTTGACAGAAGTGCCAAGTCTTCGTCGAGGTTGATATGATGACCTAAAACACGAGTTGAGTCAGCTATTTCGCTACTTGCAACATTGGAAACCTTAGAACATATTAGAGTTAGGTTTTTCTTACCTAGGAACGATGCCAGAATCGTCGAAAAAGCGATTAGATCGTGATGGTTAAGCACGTATAGTAGCAGGGTAGAGTATCAGAAAGATGCTCCCACTTATCCCACGCTTTCTCTCTCTTTACTCTCTCTCACCTAGGGTTTTCTCAAATTCGTATGGGATGAGAAAGTGAGGGTTTAAGGTCCTTATATAGGCCCAGAACTCACTGAAATAGACTCAGGGCCATGGTATACTTAGGTTATGTCCAAATATAGACTGTTCAGTCTCAACGGAGTGCTTCTAGAGCCCTCCCTTGAGCTAAAGGTCGGACTTAAGCTCACCGACCTTGGATCGAGGTCGAGTTAAGTTTTCGTTCTAGTCGGGTTCCCAGATCAGACGTGGCGGACCAGTTTCAGTTCAACGGTCACTGAAACTCAATCAGGGTTACAAGTACACGGACATGTATCGAAAATGTTCCCTGATCCGAGGGTGTATTTGGGTCAGATTTTGATGGTCTGATTGCTTATATTTGGTCCATAAGCGACAAGTCTCAGATTACTTAAATTCGATGTAATTTCTAAAGAAAATCATGTTTTCTCATACTCCTCGTTCCGGGCTCATGCGAATAGCCCTGGGACACTATCTAGTTTTGATTTCCGAGATGGTTGTCAAGCCCAGCAAGACGGTCCTGATTTTATAACTTCATATTATTCGGATTTTTGATGTGCAGTCCAGATCTGATACGGAGTTTCAATGTGCTCCCAAGAGCAGCTGGGTAATGAAATTGATCCTAGATTTTAGGGTAACCTAGTGTCAATGATTCTACAAGTTTTGGGTCTTGCAGATCGTATTTAAAGTGATTAGTACGGATTTTGTATGTAATCTAGTTTAACACTAGTTAATCCTTGTCTAATTTTTAAAGGATTTGGTCTTGAGTGATTTCTGCCTGAGGTGGTACTTGGGTCTTTGTACGGGATTTTCTGAGTCGTTACAATCTACCCCCCTTAAAGAAAAATTTCGTCCTCGAAATTAGTACCTTTTCGTACTCCTCGAGAAGCTGAGGGTAGTTCTTTCTGATCTCAGCTTCTATCTCCCAAGTAGCCTCTTCCTCTGTCTGATGCTTCCATAGTACTTTCACAAGTGGGATGACCTTGCTACGCAACACATGCTCCTTCCTGTTTAGGATACGTGTCGAATGCAGTACATACGTAGCGTCCTCACTCAACTGCACTTGCTCCTATTTGATGATATGGGAAGGATCAGGTGTTCACTCCCCAAGTATAGGGTTGTGATGTAGTAATAATCTCGGTAAGACCGAGGTCGAATCCACAGAGACTGAAACCTGTACGTTATCTGAAACTAACTAGGACTAGAACTAGAATAAGATGAATTTTAAACCAAGTATGATTTGAGGAATAATGGTGAAATAGTAATGTAAAACTTTAAGAAATTCAGAGGAAGGGAGACTAGGGATTCAGAGGATCCACTTGTAGAGATCAGGGAGATCTTATGCCTCTATCACAAATCATGGAAATTAAATGAACTGATGTTGATATAGTTTTCAAGAGATGAGAGGTATATAAATTAGAATGGATTCCATCACCAAACCATGCCCAGGAGACAAAGCAAACAACAGAATTAAACTAATTACCAACCAGTCAACATGTTTATGAAGATTAGGAAGGGTACCGTCATCTAACCATGCCCAGGAGACGATGGTAAACAACAGGGCTTCCTGACGTCATAAACATTAAAAGGCAAAGGAAATACTCAAAGCCATTGCAGACCCATTGTAATTTCAGTCACAACAGACCATTAAAGACTAAAAATATTCCCTTAATAAAATAAATATCAAATTCAAATTCATAATTAAAACCAAGTTAAAAACATAAAATTAAATCTCCCATCCCACTACAAGCTTCACCTCTTAGCCCTAGCTAAGAGGTTTAGCCCGACATGGATAGGCTATACATCTCAAAAAGATTAAATAAGAAAAACAAGTAAAATAAAATAAAAAAAATAAAACCTTAATTGTTCCTCTTTCTCTCCTTCCCTGTTCACGTCCAAGCTCCAGCCAAAAAGATGCCCTCCTCTCTCTCTCTCTTCTTCTCTTTTATAAACAAAGGTGGTTGTTGTGTCTCCTTCCTGGAATCGGAAAACTTACTCTCCTTCACAGTCCGCAGCAGAACCGGAATGCGGAAGCTGATTCTGCGCAGCTCTTCTCACGCAACCAAAAACGGATTCTCCCCACGCCTTTGTTTATGTGATCCTGTACAAAATAATGACGTCCCTTAGGACGTTTTTGAGTGGTCTACACGATGGACGGAGCAGATAAGCCGACTAATCATTACTGAGACCACATCAAAGTCCGCAAAAACCGGCTGCATCCGGACGCGAAACAGGGAGTGCGATTTCTTCCGCTGTGATGCTGGTGGGACCCATTGTCTGTATTTTTTTGAGAAATCCACGCCGTCCATTCAACTCGTGGCGAAAAAACAGTAAGAAATGGATAGTTTTATATTGGGTTTGGCATGGCCCACAGAATATCATGCTTCACCGTCCGAATTGTGTTCAACGGCTTGGATCGTCCGATGGCTTGTATGAGGGAGAAAGGGAACCTAGGTCTTGATAACATGGACCATGGAAATCTGGTGGACGGGTTGGATTATCGATATGGACAATAGGTGGGCCCCACTGAGAGGACCCGACGGTGATCAGTGAAGACGCTGTAGCGTCTTCCATCGTTTGCGTGAAATCGTTGGTGGACCCATGATTGAATCCAAATGGGAAATCCAGTCCGTCCATTCATTTTCTCATGAAAAATCGGTCGGACGTGATCGGTTTTGGATCAGCTTCGACGAGAATTAAGTCTTTTTGCTTGGCACCATTCAATCTTGCGTCTACACCTCCTGTTTATACAACATCCAAGAAAAGCAAGAGGAGAATCAAGGTACGGTCGGTTTGACGTCGTGAACTCAGTGAACGGTGTGGATCTTCGAAAAATGTTATGATGGTGGCCCACCAGGAGTTGACAGCAACTCCCTGTTGCGTACGAAGAATTCTCTGTTTTCGTTTAAAAGACGGACGTCGGGTCAGCGCCTGCTGACCCGACTTAGTTGGTTCGGTGGGCGGCGGCGCCTGCCGTGGGCTGTACACACACATGCGAGGTGGGTCCCATTTTGATGTATTTTCAAGATCCAATCCATCCATCTTCTTTCTCCCCTCAGTTAAACAGTTGAGACCAAAATTAAAGCATATCCGGAGATTAGGTGGGCCCAGAATCATGATGCTGGGCTGATCTGTCCGTTAGGCCACTTTCAGGGGGATCCGACGGCTGAAATTTGACGTGTACGGTTAATATAGGGCGTTCAGGCTACGTATGAAGTTTCGAGCTGAACAGATAGTGGAAACCCTGTGATCTTGCATTCTGGCTGACTTTCAGCCACTTGAGCTTCAGTTCCTCGGTTTTCTCAGATCCTCGGCGTGCAAATCCATCGATCATAGTCCCCTGGGGTCCGTCCCATACTTTTGTGAAATCTGATCATTAAATCTTGGCTGTTAGCATCTTTTTTCAGTCCCTGCTTGCAAATGTACCTTGCATCACAAACACGATTAAAATAGGGCATTAAATGGTCTTATGTCCGTAAATTCAGGCAGTAATTGGGGTCTGATATGCAATATTTGACCTTCAACATCAGGAACGTACTTCTTTAGCATGGATACATGAAATACGTTATGCACACCCGCAAATGGAGTGAGCAAAGCGAGATGATATGCTACAACACCCACTCGATCAAGTATATGAAATGGACCAATAAACCGCGGTGTAAGTTTCCCCTTCTTCCCAAACCAAAGGACTCCCTTCATAGGGAAAACTCTGAGAAATACGTGATCTCCAACCTCGAACTCAAGCGGTCGCCGCCTCGTATCGGTATAACTCTTCTGTTTGCTCTGTGCTATAAGAAGTTGACGCCTGATAATGTCGATCTTCTCTGAGGTCACCTGTACTAACTCTGGGCCAATCAAATTGCGTTCGCCAACCTCTGCCCAGCAATGTGGTGCTCGGCAAGGGCGCCCGTACATGGCCTCGTAAGGAGCCATGCCAATACTTGCCTGAAAACTGTTATTGTAGGCAAACTTTACATACGGGAGACAGTCATCCCAACTGTCATTGAAATCCAAAACACAAGCCCGCAGCATATCCTCCAAAATCTGATTCACTCGCTCCGTCTGCCCATCAGTCTGTGGGTGAAACGCGGTACTGAATTTCAACTTCACACCCATCGCTTCCTGGATACGAGTCCAGAAGATAGACGTGAATCGTGTGTCGCGGTCTGACACGATTTCCAAGAGAACTTCATGTAGACGCACTATTTCTTTGATGTACAACCTAGCCAAGTGGTCTACAGAGTTCGTCACTCTGATAGGGAGAAAATGAGCCGATTTGGTCAACCGGTCCACGATCACCCAAATAGAGTCATAACCCTTTCTCGTCTTTGGTAGCCCCGAGATGAAGTCCATAGAGATGAAGTCCCACATCCATTCAGCTATGGGCATGGGCTGAAGTAGTCCAGGAGGTTGGCAATGTTCAGCCTTAACCTGGTGACATGTGAGACAACGGAAAACATACTCGGCTATATGAACCTTTATATTATCCTATCAATATGACCGCTTCATATCCTGATACATCTTCATGCTACCAGGATGCATCAAAGCTTCGATCTGTGGGCAGTCTCGAGAAGCTCCTGTCTCAAGTCCTGAATATCTGGGACGCATAGGCGGCCATGGTATCGTAGGCCCCCATCTGTGCCAACTCTCCACTTGGAGTCCACATCATTGCTAGCTTGCTCTCGAAGCTCAGATAACCGCTCGTCGCCCTTCTGGGCCTCGATAATCCAATCATCAATAAGTGGCCACACCCGAACGTGTGCGACACTCTCGAATGGCTCCTCCACTGTGAGTTTCTGCTCGAAGTCCCGCACGAACTCCAACATATCCCACTCTTCTATCATCAGCGGAGTTGCAAATGCTATAACCTTCTTACGACTCAACGCGTCTACCACAAGGTTGGCCTTGCCAGGATGGTAGGAAACCTCGAACTTGAAGTCCTTCAAGGTCTCCATCCATCAGTGATGCCTCATGTTAAAGTCCCGCTGAGTGAATATATACTTAAGGCTCTTGTGGTACCAGAAAAGCTCGAACTCCTCTCCGTAGAGGTAATGTCTCCAGAGCTTCAATGCGAATATGACCGCTGCTAACTCAAGGTAGTGCATAGGGTAATTCTCCCCGTGCTTCCTTAATTGTCTCGAGGCATACACAATCACCCTGTCCTTCTGCATAAGGACACAACCCAAACAAACGTGAGACGCATCAGTGTATATAGTGTACTTAACCCCTTGCTCTGGTAATACTAGCACAGGGGCGGGCGTCAATCAGTCCTTCAGTTCCTCCAAAGCTGCTTCTGCCTTCTCATTCCAGGCGAACTTCAGATCCTTTCGCGTCAACTGTGACAACGGTCTGGCTATCTTCGAGAAGTCCCGGATGAATCGTCGGTAATAGCCTGCCAGGCCTAGAAAACTCCTCACCTCTGTAACCGAACCAGGCTGCTTCCAGTCCTGAACGACGGCTACCTTAGCCAGGTCCACTGCTATCCCTTCCTTAGACACCACATGTCCCAGGAACTTGACTTCCTCCTACCAGAAGTCACATTTCTTATACTGCACAAACAACTGGTTCTTCCTCAGAGTATCTAGGACTGCCTGTAAGTGTTCCTCGTGCTCTTCCCGACTCGTGGAGTATATCAGGATGTCATCTATAAATAGGATGACGAATCGGTATAGAAATGGCCGAAATACCCGATTCATCAAGTCTATGAACACGGCCGGTGTGTTCGTAAGACCGAAAGACATCACAAGGAACTCGTAATGCCCAAAACAGGTCCTAAAAGCCGTCTTCTGCACGTCTTCATCCCTGACGCGCAATTGATGATACCCTGACTGTAAATCGATATTCGAAAAATACTTTGCCCCCTTCAACTGATCAAATAGGTCATCTATCCTGGGCAAAGGATATTTGTTCTTCACGGTCAACTGGTTCAACCTGCGGTAATCAATACATAACCGCAACGACCCGTCTTTCTTCTTGACAAACAACACAGGTGCCCCCCAAGGAGACACACTAAGTCGTATGAAGCCCTTCTCTACAGTCCGTCAATCTGTTTCCTCAATTCCTCCATCTCACATGGAGGCATGCGATACATCGGTAATGAAATGGGTGTCGCACCAGGCGTAAGATCAATGGTGAAGTCGATCTCGTGCCGAGGAGGCAAACCAAGAATCGTCTCAAACACATCCACAAAATTCTGAACTATAGGCGTATCCACAAGCGTCGGACCATCAATATTCTTCAGTGAAGAAGCGTTACATCTCAATTGATGACTGACCTGAACAGGGAAAGTTAAAGCCGTGCCCTCTGGTCCGTGGGCTGTAAGCATCCTAATCTCGCAATCGATCTTTGCTAACATCCCAGTGAGCCAGTCCATACCGAAAATAACGTCGTAATGAAATAAGGGAACGACGATCAGGTCGACTAGTATCGTCCTACCACCTAAGTCTATCGGGCAGCCCTCACACATACTAGTAACATCAAAGAAAGTCCCTGTGGCAGTGATGACCCTCATTCCCTTCGTAGGAGCAGTATCTAAACCCAGTCGCTTGACTGCCGTGCATGAGATCATAGAGGTAGTGGACCCTGTGTCCACCAATAAGAAGACAGGAATACCTCGGACATGTGCAGTGACTTCGAAGGCCATAGGTGCTGAAGGTGCTGTCTCTGGCTCTTCCGCTATGAGTGCGTGAACGCGTGCCTGCTGCTGACGGTTCGGCTGTGGAACCATGGGCCATTGAAGCAGCCTAAAATGAGATACAGGAGGTCTGAATGAAGGATGTGCAGGTGCTGTCCGTAGGGGTGGAGCCGATAAAGCCTGAGGGCGAGAACGATAAATCCTTTGCGGTGGTGAAAACACGCTGTCTCTCATCCGTGCAAAGCAACTCTCTGCAGGATGACTCGGTTTCCCTCAGTAAGAACAGGTCACACCTGGACGCCTCATCGGAACTACTAACGCCGCAATCCTGAGAGGAGAGTCAATACGAGGCCTCTTGCCAAGGAATGGCCTGCTCTGGATATCTGGTAGTGGCCTAGGAACCATAGGGCCACGAGAGCATCTCAGTCACTCTACATCCTGCTCTGCTCGCATGGACATATGTACCAGCTCGGCATAGGAGGGTATGCTGACACAACACATTTTCGACCGAATGTCAGGTCGCAAGTCCTCAGAAAAACGTCGTATCCGCATCTGCTCGTCAGCAAGTATCGTAGGGACGTATCTGCCCAACTCAGTAAATCGATGCTCGTACTCAGTAATTGTCATGCCTCCCTGCCTAAGGCGCAAGAACTAATTCTCCCTCTCATGTCGGTAGGTCTGAGGGTAGTACTTTTCATGGAAACGAAACTCGAAAGCTGCCCAAGTCGATACGTAGTCAACTGCGACTGTCCGTAGGACACTATCCCACCACATACTGGCCTCCTTTAATGCATAGGGCGACTAGGCTCGGCCTCATCTCTGGCCCCCTTTATCTTTTCCATTAGAGAAAGGATGGTGGAACCGAGAAAATGGCCGCAATGAACTCAAAGAAGGCCATGAAAAGTGAAGATAAGGGGGATTAGGGCTGGAGTTTCTGGTTCTCCACGGATTTGAGCCTCAATAGAGGTTGTACAGGCCCAAATGACAAGGATTAAAGAAAGAAAAAGGAAGAGATGAGATGGGTTAGAGAGCTTACATGATTTTGAGTCACGAATGGGAGATGTAAGGGCTTAAATGAGAGAGAATGGGGAGGGTAGGTAGTAATGGAGGAGGGTTTACAGTAAGGTGATGGAGAGGATGCATGAAAATGGGAGAGGGATCGATTGGTGGGGTGGTTTTTGTCAAAAATCAGGAACTTGGAAGAGAAAAGAGAGCTTGGGGGTGTGGTTTGTGAAGGAGGTAGGTGTTTGGGAGAGTTTTAAGCTATGACCAACACCTCAGGGGGTCACCTTAGGCCCCAAAGACCATCGGCCCAAGCGGCCCGCCCGGGCCAGCCCGTTAACCGGTGAGGCCTCGCCAACTCGGCGAGGGCCTCACCACTCTCTGGACAAACTGGCAAGGCCTCGCCATTTGGGCAGGGACCTCCTACCCCCTAGGCCCCAAAAAGGTCTAGGTCCCACCCTGGGTCCCTTTGGATTAGCGTGGGTAGGCCCACGACTCCATTTTGAGTCGTTTCAGGTCGTTTTGGGAAGTTTTTGATACATACTTGTATTTACCGATTTTTGACGCCTGGGATGGGGTGAGTTGTTCTAAACCCATCGTTTGACGGTCTAAAAATTTTTTGGGCTCGACTCATGCGATCACGGTTGAGTATAGACTTAAACAAAATGACCAATTTCAGTGAACTTCGCCGATTGGCGAAATCGGGATACCTATGACTGTTTCTACGTTTTTCTCGCACCCACCTAAGTCGAAAGGCGACAGCGTAAGTCGTGTGACCATAACCCAGGTCTGGTTTAATCCAAATCATGCTCTGATACCAACTTGTAACGCCCTGCAAATCGGGGGTCGAGTAACAACTCAACACCCGATTTCCAAAACATCACTTATGCAACATAAATGCTTATGATTGAATATTGTCTGTGTTAGTGCATTAATCATGAGTGAGATTATACCAAAACAGTAATTCATACACCAGATCAAGTTATAAAATGCAAGCGGAAGATTGAAAGATGTATATAAATGTATATAAAGACAAAAACGGTCACAATCGGTCCAGAGTATGAACACCTTACTGAGTCACCATATACATGTATTAGTTTCAAAATCAAAATGCCAAAAAAAGTGGTACAAATATAATGGTAAACCCTGTAGCCCCGTCATCTGAAAGGCCTAAGCGAAGCCTCTAGATAACTGCATGTAGGAGAACTCGTCCTGATCATTGTAGTAATCAGGCACAGCCTCCCGCGTCTGTCGATACCTACATTTAAGATAGGGTCTGGTGGGTGTCTAGAACACCGTCCCATAACGTGGGAGTGAGTAGCTAACTTAGTGGAAAGATAAAGCATAGGTTAACATGTTATCAATTCAGTCAAACAGTAATGATAAAACAGTACAATGAAACACTCCTAAATACTCTTATTAATGCAAGTATGGAATGCAGTCATGATGCATGCCCTCGCCAATGCTCCCTCGTGCGACACCATCTTATGTCCTCGGCATGTGTTCATCCCTCAGTGATCCACAATGCCAAACACATGCAGTGCTATGTTATGAGCGTGATTACTGAGTTGTTATTAGTCCTTTTCATATAACAGTATTAGGAAACTAAGGTACCTCCCTTATATCATTCCCAAACAGTGATCCATTCTAGGGTCGTCAGTCCTAGGTAATCTCATACGATGATACAGTTCTAGGTCACTGTAAAGGGTTGCCAGGACTGCTACACGCACTCGTTGCACCACTCCCCCATCACCTTACCAATACAGGCCTAGTTTATACTCTGTTTACTACGGGATGACTCGTCACCTCACCGCAGATTTAAAGTATGCTCGAGGTCACTACAAAGGGCTGCCAGGGCTGTTACTTACAATTGTTACACCGCTCCCCCATCACCTTATCAGCGTAGGCCGACAGCTCGAATATAGTGTCCCATACCACCGTATTCGGTTCACCAGTCTGGGTTGCTCACTGGTCACTACGGGGAGGCACATCACCCCAGCGTAGGCCGACAGCTTGACCACGGTGTCCCATACCACCATGCCCCGCTCATGAGTTTTAGCGGATCAAGGTACCAAGGTTAAGAGGGATTCACTGGTGAGTTGGGTACCTTAGGTTCAAACAGAGGCGTCCATACATGGTGAACATATATCGGCAGATCGGGTTACTTGACGAGCTCGACTAATATGAGCGCACATTGCATCAATCGACATGAAGTGCATAAGCACTTCGTGTGGCCTAACCACTGTCGACGACCAACACACCACTCGGGTTCGTCAAACACGCCCTACGTAGTGAATGAATCTCAACCACGACTTCAAGCCTGTTACCGATTGCCTGGACTATAACTTAGCCCCAATCACATTCAATCCATAACCAGAAAGCATATATAGTAATCAAAGCATAAGTAACAAGTAATTCAAACATGTTAACAAGCATGTTATAAAGTGTAATGTAAGCAGGAAATATAACACATACATTTCATAAGTAAGTGATTAGTTTAAACAACTTGCATGGAGGAGATCATACACATCTCTAAGGTATTTGAGAATCCTATCTCAACACCTACCTAAAGCACTATCTCTTAAGTACTTACTCATACAAGCATTTTCACAAACACTTAGCCTACCCTTATTTAACATACATAACGTATATTAGCAAAACATGTATTAGGGCGAATCCTTTCGCTGAGAAAGTGTTACACACATATATAGCATATACACATAGTAATTAATCATGGCAAATACACTTTCATATATTGCACGTATACGGTATTTTCTACAATTATACCAAATACCCTAAACGCCATAATTTGCATACGTAACTGAATCGCAAAATGAACAACGCGTTTTGCATGTGAAATAACATCCAGATCATGAATCTATCATTATCTGACATTGAAAGCTTTGAAAACCATAACCTATACGTATAAAGTCCGCACCTTACGCCGTAGAAGCGTAACGAAGTTGATAGAAGTGCTAAGTCTTCGTCGAGGTTGATATGATGACCTAAAGCACGAGTTGAGTCAGCTATTTCGCTACTTATAACATTGGAAACCTTAGAACAAATTAGGGTTAGGTTTTTCTTACCTAGGAACGAAGCCGGAATCGCCGGAAAAGCGATTAGATCGTGATGGTTAAGCACGTATGGTAGCAGGGTTGAGTATCAGGAAGATGCTCCCACTTCTCCCACACTTTCTCTTTCTTTACTCTCTCTCTCTCACCTAGGGTTTTCTCAAATTCGTATGGGATGAGAGAGTGAGGGTTTAAGGTCCTTATATAGTCCTAGAACTCACGAAAATAGACTCAGGGCCATGGTATACTTAGGTTATGTCCAAATACGAACTGTTCCGTCTCAACGGAGCACTTATGGAGCCCCCCCTTGAGCTAAAGGTCGGACTTAAGCTCACCGACCTTGGATCTAGGTTGAGTTAGGTTTTCGTTCCAGTCGAGTTCCCAGATCACACGTGGCGGACCAGTTTCAGTTCAACGGTCACTGAAACTCGATCAGGGTTACAAGTACACGGACATGTATCGCAAATGTTCCCTGATCTGAGGGTGTATTTGGGTCAGATTCCGACGGTCTGATTGCTTATATTTGGGCCGCAAGCGACAAGTCTCAGATTACTTAAATTCGATTTAATTTCTAAAGAAAATCATGTTTTCTCACACTCCTCGCTCTGGGCTCAAGCGAATAGCCCTATGACACTATCTGGTTTTGATTTCCGAGATGGTTGTCAAGCCCAGCAAGGCAGTCATAATTCTATAACTTCGTATTATTCGAACGATGTGCTGTCCAGATCTGATACGGAGTTTCAATGTGCTCCCGAGAGCAGCTGGGTAATGAGATTGATCCTAGATTTTAGGGTAACCTAGCGTCAATGATTATACAAGTTTTGGGTCTTACAAATCATATTTAAAGTGATTAGTGTGGATTTCGTATGTAATCTAGTTTAACACTAGTTAATCCTCATCTAATTTCTAAAGGATTTGGTCCTAAGTGATTTCTGCTTGAGGTGGTACTCGGGTCTTTCTACAGAATTTTCCGAGTCGTTATACTTTTCAACCGGACAAATCCATTTTTCGCAGAAGCCAAACTTTCTAAGCATTGCTTTGAGGAAGCATCGCTCAACTGCACGCCCCGAACTCAGAAATCGGGCTCACAAAATTGCCGATCGCCGAATCCGGCGCCGACAGCCTCCGTAGTACCCCATTCTCGGCTCCCGGCACCCATACACCAGGTTTCGATCCTGGGATGCTACAAGGAGGATTTCTAATCATCAATTTGATTTGTAATGAGCATAATCATAAGCAAACCCACGAACAATAACCACAAGAACACCATCACCAAATTCACTATGATAAAAAACTTGAGTATAAGGCGTGTGAAAGGAAAATACAATATAATGAAAGTAACAAAAACTCCAGAAGCTCGGTTGTACGCTTCAACCGCGGTGAGATTATGGCTGCGTCCTGGCGTCACCTGCACGCATCAATCATGTATAAGCTTATAGAAAGCTTAGAGGGTGGTGTAAGTGTGTGCGCAATATGAGCGTGCTCAGAATGCAAGGTCAAGTAATACAGAGTCATGCTGATGAGTACATGAATGCAAGCAGTCGTACTAAGGTTATGCAGTGCAAGATATGAATGCTATCAGCCGTATCAAGACCATGTGATGCAAGATGCAACTCAAGCATGCCAATCCTCATCCAAATCCTTATACAGTTCATCAAATATTAGTATAGTTCTCATTTAGAATAATCACCAGGGTATATTACACTCTACGCCAGCTTGCTGCCCCTATCCGAACGCACAATCGGGAGAGTAGAAGAGACCTCACTATCCACCTGCCAATATCGGGCCCGGGTCGTCGATAGCGGACCCATTCCTCAAGCTAGTCAAACTCAACCTATAAATTGCCCCCTCACTTAGGTGGGTAAGGTCACACCCCTTTCCAACTGACCACGACACAGTGGGAGACGCGGCCTATTGGTATACGGCCCTCACGCGCTCATGTATCTAGTCGGTCTCGACGTTGGATCCATCCTCTGTTACCATCGGGTTTAAGAATTTTCACCTAGGGACATCTATGGCGCCCCGATGCTAGAAACAGTAATTTTCGGTATCCAATCCAGCCACCCACGATGTGTCTGTGGCGACTATGGCCCTGATGTCACTAGGGCATACAATAATCATAATCACATAAATGCAAGTGCATGAGTCACCCTACTAGACATACAATAATCCTGTGCGTACTGCACGCTCATGTAGGGCAACTCGCCAATCAGGGAGCCCATAAACAATCTGCCCGAAGGCATATGCCATGATCAGTCACTCCTCATATCAAACAAACATATGATGCATATGAGTATGAATCATGAATCTATACTAAACATGTTATATGGCGATGGGCTCTGTTCATAATGAAGATGGGCCTAGACGGCCTACACGCTACAAGTATGGACCTATCAGTGGACCCTAGGGAGAGTGATAATGTGGACATTTAACCAACATCATCCTTACAATGTGGGAATCAAACCATAATTGCTCCCAAGGCACGGCCTACCATGAACATCATTACATAAAACTAGCGAAATCACACATCGTAATGGGCCTTATGTACATCCCATTAGGCTTCGACCCAAGGGCTCCAAATACATCAAATGGGCCGCATCACATGGGCCTCATATATATATATATATATATATATATATATATATATATATATATATATATATATATATATATATATAATATATATATATTATACAGGTGGGCCTCAACATCGGGTCTCATATATCACATCGGGCCTAATCAAATGGGCCGAAACAATGGGCCAAATCAACTGGGCCAAGTCGAATGGGACGAGTTCAAATGGGCCGAGTCGGTTGGGCCGGTACAAATGGGCCGGTGCAAATGGGCCTAATCGATTGGGCCGTTACAAATGGGCTGAATTAAATGGGCCGGTGCAAATGGGCCGAATCGATTGGGCCGTTACAAATGGGCCGAATTAAATGGGCCGGTGCAAATGGGTCGAATCGATTGGGCCGATACAAATGGGTCGTACCAACTACACCCTTCATCCATTGTTAGAGATGATTTTAGAGCATTATTATTATTTTTTTTAAAAAAATGAATCATATACAAGGATCATCTAGACCATACCACAATTGACAGTGATGATAATGATTTCCACAGTTAAATTTCAATGGGCCGCACCATAGTATTTATTTCCCATCTGGTCTGTTCATAAGGTGACAAAGACCTGGATTTAGAAGGAAAAACAAATATTATATTGCTTTAAAACTTCTGTGCTCCCACAAGAGTTTCAATGGTGGATGTTCAATCCCTCCACTGTTTTACTGCAGTGTGGTCCCCTTGATAAACAACATGGATAAAATACATATATCAGGTGTAGGCCACATAGAACTTACTGACGTTATGGTGCCCATTGATGGACGGTATAGATGAGGCATGTACATCGTGCGGGGCCCACAGAACTTGTTGTTGGAAACAACAGCTACATAATTGGTGTGGCAGAGTAGCCAGTCAGCGCCTATCGTCCATTTGGATGGTCAGGATTACAATTGGATGGACGACGTTGATAGAACTCATACATCATGTGGGGTCTCGTCCAATGAACGGACGGTGTGGATGCAAATATACATCACGGTGGACTCCACCCATCCAACTGAGGAATGGACGGCGTGGATATAAGCATACATCACGATGGACTCCACCCGTCCAGCCCGCTGGACGGCGTGGATACCAACATACATCAGTGGTGGGTCCCATGCACGTGGCCCACCTTATGTATATATATAATATAATATAATATATAAAGGTTACAAAGAAGCCACCGTCCAGACGCCTGAATGCCCTGGACGGTGGAGATCTCTTGCGTATTTACATGGTGGGTCCATACGTGTGGCCCACCTCTCATATATATAAAGTGTAATATATATATATATATATATATATATATATATATATATATATATATATATATTAATATATATATTATATTACCATATATCTTACTTTTATTTTATTTTATTTTATTTTAAAAGCTGCTTGTGTGATTTCCCTTACACAGTCCAGCAGAGATTGGACGTCCAAGGCATGGATGCAATGCCTTCATCAAGGTGGGGTCCACTACTTGTGGCCCACCAACCTCATATATGTATAGAGGTGGCCCACTTATACAAAGTCCTCAAATGGTTGGTGTGGATCTAATCCATTCATCACGGTGAGGTCCATACGTCCCAAGATGGACGGTATGGATATAATATATCTGTCATAAGCGGGCA
>JAJHSJ010000001.1:60998001-61073867 GCA_021015155.1 Magnolia officinalis
TGTTGCCAACTTCCAGAGGATGCTCCAGCAAGTAGCATCCCAGCTGCTTGTTGCAAGAGGTGTAAGGGGTTGTGGGACAACAGCAGGCCCAACCCATGACATATGTGTTTGATCCACACCGTCCATCCAAATTCCCAGCTCATTTTAGGCATTGAGCCGAAAAATGAAGCCAATCCAAATCTCTGGTAGGCCACACCATAAAAAAAATTATTTTAATAGTGATGTTTAGTACCAAAACTGTTAGGGCCTGTTATGATGTTTCTGTATGCCAAAAAATACTGAATATTGAGCTTGTTAGATCTGTCCCGGGCCATAGAATCCAACAGATGGAGTGGATCATCTTGATGTGGGCCTCGCCTATGAAAAACCTTAGAAATAAGAAAAAAATAGCAAAAGGGTTGGATGCCACTTGCTGTCAGCGTCCAGAGGACGCTGCAGCAAGCAACGTCCCACTGCTTGTTGAAGGCAGGGATGGTGGGCCTCACCACACGCCCCACCATGGTGTATGTTGAACATCTACATGTTCACAACCCCAAGTGTAGGGTCGCGATGTTGTAATATTCTCGGTAAGACCAAGGTCAAATCCACAGGGACTGAACTTGTACGTTTCTGAAAGTAACTAGAACTAGAACTAGAAGAAGATGAAAACCTAAATTTGGAATATTTGAGAGTAATTGTGAGAGATTTAATGAAAAACTTAAGAAATTCAAAGGTGGGAAACTAGGCTTTCCAAGGATCCACTTGTAGGTTCTCGGGATGCTACCTTGCTTGATTCAAGGACGAATAGATTTGTCAGATCTCTAAACTTCTCATGGATCTAATCATCAATGGATGAGAGTTATGAGGATTTGGAAGTGATTCCATCACCTATCTGTGCCCAGGAGACAAGGCAAATAACAGGATCTACCAATCACACAACCAATCTTAAGAGAATTGTGAAGGTTAGGAGGGATTTCATCATCCTGCCATATCCAAGGGACGATGGTGAACAACAAGATCTCCTAATTTCACAATCTTAATTCTAGAAAAATAAGATATTTCAAGCTATCATAGATCTATTGTAATTTGTCACAACAAACTATTAAAAAGTAGAAATATTCCTTCATAATCAAACTAGAATTCAAGAGAGTTCAATAAAACATGAATCAAAACAAAGAAAACATCTCAATCACAATACAAGCTTCACCTCTTAGCCCTACCTAAGAGGTTTACCCAACCATATATATGATTGAACTAAGAACTCTTAAAAAAAACATAAAAACTACTAAGGAAAGGGAAGAAAAACTCTTGGCGACGGCTTCTCCACTCCACAAACCCTAAAAGATGCCTAGGAACATCCTAGGGACTTGTATTTATAGTCTTGTAACTCCAACTTTTGCACCGAGTTGGAAAAATCTGAAAACCGCCTCAAATTTACCTAGTCTGTGTGCTGTCCACGTAACCTTAGACTGGTCGAGGGTCACCTTCAACTGGTTGAGGGTTTCCTTCGACTGGTCAAGGATGATGGGATTAAAGGATTTTGATCGCTTGAGTTCGAGTCAAGGAATCTTTGACTAGTCGAGCAGGATCCCCGATTAGTCGAAGATGGCCTTGGACTAGCCGAAGTATGCTGATTTTTAGGGTTCCTTTTCTTTACTTCAAGTCTTCAATGCTTTTCATTCCTCACTTGGTTTTCTTGTATCTTTGGCATGTGAATTCTTCATTCTCGGTCTCATAAGATCCATCCTTGGCTTTGGTGATTCTTGAGTAATAAATCCATGCTTTTAGCATCCTTTTCAATCCAAGCCCTTAAATTCACCCTGCAACACAAACATGATTAAAATAAAACATTAAGCATTATCATGTTCATAAAACCAAGTAGTAAATGGGGGATAATATGCAATATTTGAGCCTCATCACACCCCCAACCAGCATTTTGGTAGTTCCGACCAAAACATGCGAAAGATATTTCGAAAAACCACTGTATAATTTTCATAAGTTTAAGTGGTTCAAAAGACAATCCATTTCATAGAAATCTAAGATACATTAATAGAGCAGTATTTCCTCCTAAACTCTAGAACACGGTAAATCTCATAGTCAAGTTCAAAGCATTAATCCTCCAATTAGAACAATTCTAAACATTGAGTTCCATGGGTGTATACTGAAGCCTAGACTTGTCAAAGGTTCAATTCTCAATTTTCATAATAACATTGATAATCAAAAGAGCATTCAGGATAACCAAAACTTGCCTTACAGTTCAGCCTTTCTATTCTTCTAGCTTTTGATTTTTCCATCGACGGCTTTCACGCTATATTCAATCTTTTCAATGATCTTCAATAGGTAGTCGTTTTCGACGACAACTGTTTTTTTTTTTTTTTTTTAGTTGGGTATTTATTATTTATTTTTTTTCTTTTCAATTCTTCTCATTGAACGTGATGGACAAATTCCCCATGTTGGTTCCTTTCATACTTAATAATCACCAAGTTAACAATTCAGTATCGAACTGATACCTTAATGTGTAAGCTAGATGTGACATGTGAAATCATGACTCAATCAGTGTTTAAAACTTCTAATCATGGACTAATAATTTGAAGTTAACTGTGAAATCTAATAAGTAACTGAATCCAAGAGTCATAAATCACCAACATTAAGTATCTTTTACTTCTGAATCATGGATGAAATTCAAAATCACTCGAATTTACAAAATTTTTAGAAAAATTTTCACAAATTTTGCTTAAAGACTAAGAAAACACTGATTAGCTTGCCTAATCCACATCCCCAACTAAAAATATACATTGTCCTCAATGTAAAAGATATAAGCATGCAATGCACATGAGACAACGAAAATAAAGGAGAAGTAATAGAAAGGTAGTACCTGAAAAAGGAATCTAGAGGCTTTTCCAAGGGTCTCAAAGTGCAGATGGGTTAGCCAACGACTAAAACAGATGATAAGCAAGCTATGCTAAAATAGTGGAAATCAAACTATCCTAAAACAGTGGAAAATAAACTATCTTAATCCTAAATACGTTGTAAGACCCGTATCCTATCCCGTACCGTTCCGTAGGCCTCCGCGGTCCTCCCGGTACAATTCCGAGGACCCATGACTTGTAATCATCATTTGCACACGACCCTTAGTCGTATCCTGTATTTCAGAGTCGGCTCGACCCGAGACTTGTACCCTAGCAACCGCGCCGTCACCGTGGTTCCGACGCCGTGTATTACGCGTTAAGGCGATACCCAGGTCAGGAGATTTGTGCCCACGTTTAGTTCGAGGAAAAACGCCGCGTGTTGCAAGACCCAAGAGAACATCACATCAATCCCATCAATCCCATCAATCAAATACACATCACCTCACATATCAAGTACAACACCCATCCCCAAGCAACCCCTAAAGTCAATTTTCTCTTACAACCAAGTACACCCATCACTCACCCATCCCTCTCTCTCTTACAACCTCTCTCTCTCATCTCCCTCTCTCTCATTCTCTAAGCAACCCAACGTCCAACATTTCCATGGGAGTGAGGAGAAGTTAGTGTGGCCCACCTTCCTACCTCATATCTCCACCATCCAAGCTTCATCTCGACCGTTGAAATGCATTTCATGGAGCTCTAGGACACATCGGTGGGAGAAGAAGTCCAGGAAGATGATCGGTGGGTGCTTTTCTAGGATTAGATTTGTTTCATTTGGCTTGAATTTGATGATTGAGGGCCCACACATGGTGGGACCCATCTTGATGTATGATTTGTAAGAGGGACCCATAGTGGCGGGGTCCCTCCGCTCTTCCGATCTCTCTCTCTCTCTCTCTCTCTCTCTCTCTCTCTCTCTCTCTCTCTCTCTCTCTCTCTCTCTCGCTCTCTTCTTAATTTTTTTGATGGCCCACTTGATGTATATTATCTGGGCCATCCATACATGCTGGACCTTGATGTGGTGCTAGATGCACCTTGCTGAGGTGCTCGACGCACCTTGATTTTGTGTGTTGTCCACATCATTCAGCACCATGGGACGATGAGACACACCAGATGTATATATCCAGACCGTCCATTGGTTAGGCTAGTAGCCTAGGACGCTGTTGGACACCATCCAGCAGCTGTAGGGCCCACTGAGGTGTGTCCCATCCTCACCATCCATTTCATGGATGTGGAAGCCCACCATGCTGTATGGGTTTTATCTACACCATCCACAAGGACGTGGGACCCACCTTGATTTATTTGGGTTGTATCCGCACCGTCTAATCCGTGGACGGTGGGAGAGGATTGGGTGGTGTACCTCACATCACCTATGCAGCTGTTGTAAGTACATCAGCAATGCTCTGTGGCTTGGCATTTTGATATATATATATATATATTAATATAATATAGCATTGCATTATGGTGGGCCCCACGTGGGACCCACTTGATGTGTCTGCTGTCCATATGTGGACATCATGTGAGGTATGTGCCTCATCCACGCCGTGCATCCATGAGCCCACCACGATATGTGTTATATCCATTCCGTCCAGATCGTGGGACGTGGCCACCTTGACGTGTGTGTTGTATCCACACCTTCCATCTGTGTGGCCCGCCTGCTGGACTTGTAGGGGCAACCTGTTGGACGTGCAGGGCCTACTTATGATGTATGTGTTTTACCCTCTCCCCGACCAGCCACGTGGACGTGGGACCACTTTAAAGAATGTGTTCTCCACACCGTCCATCTGTTTTGCCAGTGTGTGGAGCCCATGTTGATGTATGTATTATGTATTTGCACCGTCTTGATCTCGACGGTGCTGTGTGGAGCCCACGTCGATGCATGTATTCTATATCCAGCCGTCCATCCATTTTGCTAGACTGGTGGGCCACATGTATGGGCCCACCATGATGTATTTTTACCCAGGTCGTCCAGGACCAGTTGGCCCATTTGTTATTGTAATGAGTCCCATGTTGGAGGCCCAAATGTGATGTATTTGAGGCCCATGGATGAGGTCCATCGTGATGTATTTGAGGGCCCATGGATGAGGTCCATTGTGATGTATTTGTGGCCTATGGGCAAGGTCCATTGTGATGTGTTTCCAGCCCATTTGGTAAGGTCCATTGTGATGTATTTCAGGCCCGTTTGGTAAGGCCCATTGCGATGTATTTGAGGCCCATGGGATATGGCCCATTGGTGTGGCCCATTGATGCGGCCCACTTGATTATATAAGGCCCATTGGTGCAGCCCATTGATGCAGCCCACTTGATATATAAGATGTAAGACCCGTATCCTAGACCGTACTGTTCGTAGTCTTCCACGGTTATCCCGATTGAATTTCGACGACCCGTGATCTGTTATTGGTAGTTGCGCGCGATCCTGAGTCATGTCCCGTATATTAGAGTTGGTTTGACTCGAAACTCGTATCCTTGCGACCGCGCCGTTGCCACGGTTCCGACTCTGCGTCTCACGTGCCGAGGCGATACCCGGGCTAGGAGATGTGGGCCCGCGTTCAGTTCGAAGAAAACGCCGTGCATGTGAATTCTGAGAGAATCTCTACCACCCATCAAATCAATCAATCAAATCAAATTAAATCAATCAAGTACAAAGCAACCCAACCCATCCCTCTCTTACACAACCTTACCCAAAGTCAACTCTCTCTCTCTCTCTCTCTCTCTCTCTCTCCACCCATCCCTCTCTCACCCAAATTTCAACCAAGCCCATCCCTTTTCTTACACATCCATCCCTCTCTTACACAACCTTACCTAAAGTCAACTCTGTCTCTCTCCACCCATCCCTCTCTCACCCAAATTTCAACAAAGCCCATCCCTTTTCTTACACACCCATCACTCTCTCCCTACATCACTGATCTCTCTCATTTCTCTCTCATTCCAAGAAATTCACAAGAGAGTCCAACGTCCCCACCTCCATGAGAGGAGCCTTGTGTGGCCCACTCCCTACCACTCAATCTAACCCTTCAAAGCCGATCTCAACTGTTAAAATCCACCCTTTAGAGCTCTAGATTACATCGGTGGAAGGAGGAAGTCTGAGAAGATCAAAGGTGAGTGATCTTATATCTACATTTTTCATTTTTTACTGTTGTGATTTAGGGCACACATATGGTGGGACCCACCTCGATGTATACTTTGTATAAGAGGGGCCCATAGTGGCGGGGCCTCTCCATTACCGACAGTATCTCTCTCTCTCTCTCTCTCTCCTCTATTGCAGCCCACCTGATGAATGTGTGGATCCACACTGTCCAACAGATTTGGACGGTGAGACCCACCTGTTACATCTAGGCCGTCCATTTTGGACAGGCCCAGATGAAGGGAAACATAAATAACAACTTGATGCAGCGTGGGACCCACCTGTTAGAGGGGCTGGATTGGCTGGTTACCGCACACCAGTTATATAGCTGATGTACGACGTCAGCAAGTTCCATGGGTCATGAGGTTTGTGTATTACCCGAACCGTCCATCTGTTTGATCCTAGTCGTCCAGTGTCTGGACGTAATCGTGGGATTCCATGATGATGTATGTGTTTTATCTAAACTGTCTGCCAGTTTGGATGCATGTGGGGCCCACCCCACACGTGTGACACGTGTGGGCTAGTGGACCCACCATGATGTATCCGTTAACCCCACCCGCCCATTTGTCCAGCCGTATGGCAGATGCACCGACGTCAGCAAGTTTGAGGGCCTCACCGTACATGGTATATGTGTTTTACAACACCGTCCGCCTGTTTTTCCTTGACAGGACCGTGGACCCACTCCACACGTATGACACGTGTGGAGGTGGGGCCACCTTAATCCGTGCATTCTACTTTCACACCGTCCATCTGGATGATGTGGTGTAAGGCCCACCATGATGTATTATATATACATGTCGTCCATCTATTTGCAGGATGCGGGACCCCACACGTGATACATGTGTGAGGGTGGGACCCACCTTAAATGTATTGTATATCCCCATCGTCCACGTGGACAGTGGGGCGGGCCATGAGGTGTGTTACAGCCATACCGTCCATCTGTACTGAGTCCCAGCAGCAGTTGCTGCTTCCTGTTGATGTCAACATAGTTTTATGGGCCCCACGTGTGGGGCATGTGTTGTATCAACACCGTCCATATGGATGGGCTTTGCGGGGCCAACGGTGATGTATATGCCTTGTATCCGCACCTTCCCAGTGAACTGGATGGTGGAGACCCACCTTGATTGTATGTGATTCAACCATGGTTGCCCTATCCGGCCCAGTGAGATGTATTTGAGGCCCACCTTTGATGTTTATGTTTTAGCCAAGCCGTCCAGACTGCTGGACGTGCGGCCCGATGCTGAGGACTATCTAGCCGTCCATCACGTCGGTTGCACCGTGATGCATGGGTTTTAGCAAGACAGTCCATCTATATGGACGTTAGCAAGTTCTGTGGGCCCTTCCATGATGTATGTGCTACCTCCAAACCATCCGTCCACATGGTGAGCTCGTCTTAAGGCCTGAGATAAAAGTTAAGGTAGATCTGCCTATCAGGTGGACCACTCTGCAAAAATTAGTGGAGGGTTGAACGCCTATCATTGAAATTCGTTTGGGGTTCCAGGAACTCTAGATCAATATGAAATTTGATTTCCCTCTTAATTCAGGTCTTTGTGACCTCATGAACAGATTGGAAAATAAACTTATGGTGGGCCTTGGAAATTTTAAGCGGTGCAAATCATTATCTCCACTGCTATTTGTGGTATGGTCCAGATAATCTTTCTATAGGACTAAATTTTGTGGATAGTGCTCTTAAATGATCTCTAAAAATAGATGAATGGTGTAGATGGACCGACCCATGTGATGTGACCCACTTCATGTATATGAGGCTCACTGGTGCGGCCCATGTGACGTGACCCATTACGATATATATGTGGCCCAAGCGATGTGGCCCACTTGATGTGCATGAGGCCTAGGTGATGTGGCCCATTATGATGTATTTGAAACCCATGGGATGTGGCCCACTGTGATGTATTTAGGGCCCATGGGTTGTGGCCCATTATGATGTATTTGAGGCCCATGAGAAGGGCCCACCTGTTGTGTATATGAGGCCCATGAGTGAGGCCCATTGTGATGTGTTCGAGGTCCATGTGATGCGGCCCATCGTGATGTATATGTAGCCCTTGTATGAAGCCCATGGTGTTGTATATTAGGCCTTTGTGTGAGGCCATGGGCCTACTTTATGTTTGACTCTATAGGGGCCACTGCTTGGGAGCATTGATGGTTAAATATCCACATTGATGGGCGATGATGGATAAATGTTCACATTGTGACCTTCCCTTAGCTCCTTTGTTAGGCCAATTACCGATTTCGATTATCGGGGTCGAGGCCGATTCCGATTGCCGATTACCGATTTGATTATCGGGGTCGAGGCCGATTCCAATTACCGATTACCGATTCCGATTATCGGGGTCGAGGCCGATTTCGATTGCCGATTACTGATTTCGATTATCGGGGTCGAGGCCGATTTTGATTACCGATTCCCGATTCCAATTATCGAGGTCGAGGCCGATTCTGATTGCCTATTACCGATTTCGATTATCGGGGATAAGGCCGATTTCGATTGCTGATTACCGATTACCGATTTCGATTATCGGGGTCGAGGCTGATTCCGATTGCTGATTATTGATTTTGATTATCGAGATCGAGGCTGATTCCGATTGCCGATTACCGATTCCGATTATTAGGGTCGAGGATGATTCCGATTGCCGATTACCGATTTTGATTATCGGGGTCGAGGCCGATTCCGATTGCCGATTACCGATTCTGTTTATCGGGGTCGAGGCCGATTCCGATTGCCGATGACCGATTTCGATTATCGGAGTCGAGGCTTATTCCAATTGCCGATTACCGATTCGATTATCGGGGTCGAGGCCGATTTCGATTGCCGATTACCGTTTCTGATTATTGAGGTCGATTCTGATTATCGAGGCTGACTCCGATTGTCGAGGCCGATTGTCGAGGCCCATTGTGATGTATATGCGGCCCGTATTTGAGGCCCATTCTGATGAGCATTCGGCCTCGGCTTGATGCATTTGAGGTCTATGTAATGTATGTGAGGCTTATGTGATGAGGCCCATTGTGGTGCATTTGAGGGCTAGGCGATGGAGCCCATTGTGATGTATGTTAGGCCTGTGTGAAAGGCCCATCATAATGTGTATTAAGCTCTTGAGTGAGGCCCATGGTGTTGTATATTTGGCCCTTGTGTGAGCTCATGGGTCCACTATATGTTAGGCTCTATATGGGTTATTCCTTAGGGGCAATGTTGGTTAAATGTCCACATTGTCAAGGTCGATTATGATGACGGTTATTGATACCGATTATGAGTATGTGATAGCATAGCATTATGATACATGCCCATACGTATAATCTACATGTTTGCTATGAGATATGATTGACCATTGCATATGTCATAATGCCGGTTGTTATGAGACTCCCTGATAGGCGGAGATTGTCTCACATGAGCACACGGTATGCGGAGGATTGATGCATGACTGGATTGTATGACTCATGCATCTTGCATTGTGTGTTGTGATTACTATACGCTATAGCGACATCAGGGCCGTAGCCTCACAGGCATGTCGTGGATGGCTAGATGGGACACCGAAAATATTTGGTTCGAGCATCTGAACACTTTGGATGTCCGTGGGTGAAAGTCCCTAAACCTCCAAGGCCAGGAGACGCCTCAACGTCTAGACCGAGTCGTTACATGAGCGCCCAAGTGCTGAATACCAGGTAGTTGCATCTCCCACTGTGTAGTAGTCGGTTGGGAGGCGGTGTGGCCTTACCTGCCCGAGAGTAGGGGGCATAGCTAGGCTGAGTTTGACCAGATCGTGAATGGGTCCACTATTGACGTGCCGGGTATATATTAGCTGACTACTGGCCAGGCAGATAGTGAGGTCTCTTCCACTTGCATGGTCGTGTGTCAGGGGACGACGATTTTCATGTAGAGTGTACTAGACCCTGGTGATGATTCCAGAGATGTACAATATTGATATGTGGACTTATTGAGCAGAAGTTGCATACTTATTCATTCACTTACTATCCACTCGGGCTGGTGGTGCACAACTAATTGTTGTGTACCTTCGCATGACCAGAATTTAGGTTGGGCGCGTTACTAACCTGAGATCAGGAGTCTACCACATTGAGTCTGACTATCCAAATTTAGGTATGAGACTGGTTTAGATAGAAGTCCTTAGTGGTAGACCCTGTAGCTTGCGATACTATGTACTATCATCCCGACTTCACACTCCAGCATGGTCATTCCCTTCGCACCACATATTGCATTACATCTGTAGCATATGATATTTTGGGTTACCATGTTTCTGCATTTATATGGCCTAGATACGGCTGACGGTATTTGTGAACTTATCAGGAATTGTATATTACATTGCATCCTTGGCATATGATATTTGGCTCTTTATGACTCCTCATTTGCATAGCTGATCTGTATTGCGTACTCTGATATTATATGATTCATGGACTTGCCAGTATTTTCGATATCGTATGATTATGACATTGTATTGAATACTTGACACTTATCTCATGCACACACTACACCACCCTCTAAGCTTTCTATAAGCTTATGCACGATAGATGCGTGCAGGTGATGTTAGGTTGCAGCAGCGATGGGCTTGGAGTGTGCAGCGGTCTTCTGGAGCTTTGATTTCGATATATGTATTTCCCTTTCAGCACTGTATTTAAATGTATTATCTTAGTGGATATGTGATGATGATGTTGCCTTTGTGATTTGGGTAAACTTGTGGTTATGCTTATTACGAGTTAAATGTACATTGGAAAAATCCTCCTTGCAGGATCCCAGGATCGGAATCTGGCGTATGGACGTTGGGAGCCGAGAATGGGGTACTACGGAGGCTGTTGGCACCGGATTCGGCGATCAGAAATTTGTAAGTCCGATTTTCGAGTTTGGGGCGTGACATGAGGCCCATTGGTGTGGCCCATTGATGCAGCCCACTTGGTATATACGAGGCTCATTGGTGCGGCGCATTGGGAGGCCCATTGTGATATATGTTAGGCCTAAGTATGTGGCCCATTGTGATGTATTTGTGGCCCGTTGTGATGTATTTGTGGCCCGTATGTCGAGGCATGATGTGGTGTACATGTGGCCCTTGAGTAAGACCCAATGCAATGAATGTGAGGACCAATGTAATGTGTGATTTCACTATAATATATGTAATGATATTTATGTAGGCCACTGCTTGGGAGCAATGTTGGTTAAATGACCACATTGATGGGCAATGATGGTTAGAAGTCCACATTGTGACCTTCCCTTGGGCCCATTGTGAGGTCCATTCTTGTTATGAGTAGCCTATCTAGGCCCATCCTTAATATGAGGAGAGTACACCATCATCTTATAACATGCTTACTATAGCTTCATGATTCATGTCCATGCACATCATACGTATGCTTGATATGAAGAGTGATTGATCATAGCACATGCCATTGATAGATTATTATGGGACTTCATGTTAGGAGTTGTCCACATGAGCGTGCGGTACGCGCAAGATTGTTGCATGACTAGATAGTATGGCTCATGCATCTCGCATTGTCTGACATGACCATTGTATGCCTTAGCGACATTAGGGCCGTAGCCTTCACGGGTATGTCGTGGATGACCAGATGGGACACCGGAAATCTGTTCTACATGGGGTGCTATAGATATCCCTGGGTGAAATTCCTTAAACCTCTTAGTTCCAGAGGTTGTTCCAATGTCTAGACCGAGTGGATGCATAAGCCCATGAGGGTCGTATACCATTAGGCGTGTCTCCCACTGTGTCATGGTCGGTTAGAATGGGGTGCGGCCTTACCTGCCTGAGAGGAGGGGGCAATGCTAGACTGAGTCTGATCAACTCGAGGAATGGGTCCGCTATCGACGAGCCAAACCCTATCTTGGCAGGTAGATAGTGAGGTCTCCTCCACTCACCTTGTTGCGCAGGTTTGGAGTGTAGTAGACCCCGATGATGATCCCAGAGATGTACGGTACTGATATGTGGACTTACTGAGCAGGTGTTGTATACCCAGCATTTTTCTCATCAATTCATTCATTCACTATCCACTCGGGCTGGTGGTGCACAACTAATTGTTGTGTACCTTCGCATGGCCAGGATTTCGGTTGGGGCATGTGACTAACCTGAGATCAGGAGTCTACTACATTGGGTCTGGCTATCTAAATTTAGGTATGAGATTGGTTTAGATAGAAGTCCCTTGTGATGGACTCCGTAGCCTGCGATACTACATGCTATCATCTCGACTTCACACTTCAGTTTGGCCATTTCATTCATATCACATATTGCATCCTCAACACGTAGCATTTGTTTTACTTTGCTTCTGTATTTCATAACCTGATGAGGTTGACGGCATTCGTGGACTCGTCAGGATTCGTATATTGCATTGCATCCTTAGTAGATGATATTTAGCTTGCTATGTCTCCGCATTGCATAGTTGATCTACATTGCTTCCTTAGTATATGACATTGGCTTATTGTGTTTTTGCATCGCATAGCCTGGATAAGGCTAATGGTACTTATGGACTTACCAGTATGTTTCCACTTACTTTGATATCGTATGATTCATGATCTTAACAGTATTTTTGACAATGTATGATTATTGCATTGTATTGAATACTTGACACTTACCTTGTACATACACTTTCACCACCCTCTAAGCTTTCTATAAGCTTATGCACGATAGATGCGTGCAGGTGGCGTTAGGTCGCAGCAGCGTTGAATTTGGAACGTGAAGCGGACTCCTGGAGCTTTGATTTCGATATATGTATTTCCCTTTCAGAACTGTATTCAAATGTTTATATTACTGGATATGTGGTAATGATGTTGTTCTTGTGATTTGGGTATACTTGTGGTTATGCTTCTTATGAGACAAATTCATGTGAAAATCCTCCTTGTAGGATCCCAGGATCGGAATCTGGCATATGAATGCTAGGAGCCGAGAATGGGGTACTATGGAGGTTGTCAGCACCGGATTCGGTGATCGGGAATTTTGTGAGCCCGTTTTTCTAGTTTGTGGTATGAAAGAAGTTGGTATCAGAGCATAACTTGGGAATACCTGAAGATAACATCACATATCTGCTGATAGCTACCCTACACTCTATGATTATTGAGAACTTAGAATGATTAGGTCCTCGAGTTCGAATAACTTAAAGATTTTCTGATATAGCTCCATACTGTTGAGATTATGAGGCTGCTTAGTGTTCCAGTCTCGATCGTTTCTGACCGGGATCCAAGGTTCAGTAGGATCACTATAGTGTTGATGATGCATCTTGGGAGAGCACTATCTTCATCCTTTTTTAGATTGATTTAGTCCTTGACTGGGATCCGAGGTTCAGTAGGATCACCATAGTGCGCACAAAGGTCTCATGTGGTACAGTGCGCAGGACACCATTACTATATATATATATATATATATATATATATATATATATATATAGAGAGAGAGAGAGAGAGAGAGAGAGAGAGAGAGAGAGAGAGAGAGAGAGAGAGAGTATTGCTCACACACAACTAGTTGGACATTACATTTTCATCCAACTAGCTATGCATTTAATGAAAAAAAATCTTAATGTAAGTAAATGCTTCCATTAGATATTAATTTCATTTTAGCATGGAAAAGCATCCATGGCTTAGGTGGGCCCATCATGGTGTTAATGTAAAATCAACTCCGACCATCATGTATGTCACTCCATGTTAGATCAATGTCTCAAAATTTATCCCCATCCGTAGCTCAAGAGGACCACACGATTGGAATTAATGTACATGTAAATATTCACCCTCCAAACAGTTTCACTTGGTGTGGATCACATGAATCATGTATGAACCTAAATTTTGGGACACAGACTTACTTTTGGTGTGACATCTAATTGTTGGAATAGATTTCAGAGTTTTGTCATGATGGGCCCAATAAAAATCAAGGGTGGATGTCTCTCTCCTAGTTATTCTCATTGGTGTGGCCCATCTGAATCACGGATTAGCCTGATTTATTGGCACTAGGCCTATTACTTAATTATACATCTAATGGTCGGAGAGGATCTCATGTGTAGGTTAGGCCTATAAAAAAATCAGGGGTGGGAGTCCATGTAGTATCTGTTTCCAACACTGTCACGCCCCGAACTCGGATACCGGGCTCACAAAATTCCCGATCGCCGAATCCGGCATCGATAGCCTCCGTAGTACCCCATTCTCGGCTCCCGACACCTATATACTAGGTTCCGATCCTGGGACGCTACAAGGAGGATTTCTAATAATCAATTTGATTCGTAATGAGCATAACCACAAGCATAACCCACGAACAATAACCACAAGAACACCACCACAAAATCCACTATGATCAAAAACTTTGAGTACAAGGCGTATGAAGGAAAATCCAAGATAGTGATAATAACAAAAACTCCAGAAGCTCGGCTGCACACTCCAACTACGGCAAGACTACGGCTGCGTCCTGGCGTCACCTGCACGCATCAATCGTGCATAAGCTTATAGAAAACTTAGAGGGTGGTGTAAGTATGTGTGCAATATGAGCGTGCTCAGAATGCAAGGTCAGAGTAATGCGGAAACATGCTGATGAGTACATAAATGCAGTCAGCCGTACCATGGCTATGGGTTGCAAGATATGAATACTATCGGCCATGTCAAGGCCATGCGATGCATCATGCAAGTCAAGCATGCCAATCCACCTCAACATATCAATGCAGCTCCTCACTAGAGCATCAAATCAGTACGGTTCTCAGTCTGGATAACCACCGGGGTCTAGTACACTCTACGCCAGCTTGTCGTCCCTATCCGAACACACAACTGGGAGAGTGAAAGAGACCTTACTATCCTCCTGCCAATATCGGGCCTGACTTGTCGATAACAAACTGTAACGACTCGAAAAATTTCATACAATGGCCCGAGTACCACCTCAGGTAGAAATCACTTAGGATCAAATCCTTTAGAAATTAGACAAAGTTAACTAAGTGCTACACTATATTAGCCATGAAATCCGCTTGAATCACTTTAAATACGATCTGCAAGACCCAAAACTTGTAGAATCATTGACGCTAGGTTACCCTAAAATCTAGGATCAAACTCATTACCCGACTGCTCTCGGGAGCACATCAAAACTCCGTATCAGATTTGGACCGCACATCGAAAGTCCGAATGATACGAGGTTATAGAATTAGGACCGCCTCGCTGGGCTTGATAACCATCTCGGAAATCAAATCCAGACAGTGTCCCGTGGCTTTTCGCATGAGCCCGGAGCGAGGAGTGTGAGAAAACCTAGTTTTCTTTAGAAATTAAATAAACTTTAAGTAATTTGAGACTTGATGTTTGCGAGCCAAATATAAGCAATCAGATCATTGGAATCTGATCCAAATACACCCTCGGATCAGGAAAAATTTCATATACGTGGCAGTGTACTTGAAATCCCCGATCGAGATTCGGCGACCATTGAACTGAAACTGGTCCACCACACGTGATCTGTGAATCCGACTGGAACGAAAACTTAACTCCACCTAGATCCAAGGTTGGTGAGCTTAAGTCCGATCGCACGCAGAAAAGGGGCCGCCAGAAGTGCTCTGTTGAGACGGAACAGACCCACTTTGGTTATAACTTAAGTATACCTTGACCTTAGGTCTATTTCAGTGAGGTTTTAGGCTATATAAGGACCTTTAACCCTCTCTCATTCAGCCCATATGAATTTGAGAAAAACCCTAGGAGAGAGAAGAGAGAAAAGAGAGAGAAAGTGTGAGATAAGTGGGAGGATCTCCCTGCCATCTTACCCTGCCATTCTGCAAGCTTAACCACTCCATTCTAATCTCTTTCTCGTCGATTCCAACTTCATTTTTAGGTAAGAAACCCTAACCCTAATCTGTTTTGGGGTTTTGACAGTTGTAAGTTATGAAATAACTAACCTAAAGCATGTTATAGGTTGCCACATCGCCGTATACTAAAGCTTAGGGAATCTATCAAGTTCATTACGCTTCTACGGCGTAAGGTGTGGACTTTAGGTGTATAGGTTATAGTTTTCAACGCTTTAATGTCAGATAATGATAGATTCATGATCTGTACGTTATTGTACATGTACAAAGTGCTGTCCGTTTCGTTTTTCGGTTACACGTTACCTATGTTGGATATACTGTATTCCTCGTATTTGTAGAAAGTACCGTATACGTATAAATTTTGAAAGTGTGTTTGCCATGATAAATGACTATATGAACATGCTATATATGTGTATAATACTTACTTGGCGAAAGGGTTCATCCTAATACATGTTTTGCTACTATACGCTATGTATGTTAAAATAGTGTATTCTAAGTGTTTGTGAAAATGCTTGTAAGAGTAAGTGCTTGGACGATTGTGCTTTAGGTGGGTGTTGAGATGGGATTCTCAACTGCCTTCGAGACGTATATGATTTTCTCCATGTTGGTTGTTTAATTTAACCGCTTATTTATGAAATATATGTGTTTGTATTTCCTGTTTATATTGTGCTTTATAACATGCTTTATGACATGCTTGTTACATGCTTGGATTACTTTGTTTATTCTTCTTTACTCTACATGCTTCTGAATAAGGAATGATTATGATTGGGGCTATGATTATAGTCCAGACAATCGGTAACAGACTTGAGTTCTTGGTTGAGATTCATTTTGCCACGTAAGATGTGTCTGAAGAACCCGAGTCGTACTTCGGTTGGCGACAGTGATTAGGCCATGCGAAGTGATTATGCACTTCATGTCGTTCAGTTGGTTGTGCGCTCGGGCTAGTCTGGCTCGTCAAGTAACCCGATCTGTCTAATGTATGTTCACCATGTTTGGAATCCACTGCTTGAACCTAGGGTACCAAACTTACCAGTGTAACCCCGTGAACCTTGGTACCTCGATCCGCTAAGACTCATGAGCCAGGCATGGTGGTTTGGGACATCGTGGTCGAGCTGTCAGCCTACGCTGGGGCCACGTGCCTCCCCGTAGTGACCAGTGAGCAACCCTGACTCATGAGCCGAATACGGTGGTATGGGACACTGTGTTCGAGCTGTCGGCCTACACTGATTGGTGATGAGCCCTTTGTAGTGACGTCGAGCATACTCTGAAGCTGCAAAGAGGCGACTAGCCTTCCCGTAGCAACAAGAGTACAAACTAGGCCTGTATTGATAAGGTGATGGGGGGGTGGTGTAACGATTCCGCGTAACAGCCTAGACAGCCCTTGCAACGACCTAGAAACACACCATCGTATGAGATTGTCTAGGACTGACGACCCTAGAATGGATCATTGTTGGGAATGATATAAGGAAGGTACCTTAGTTTTCCCAATACTGCTGTTTGAAATGGACTAATAACAACTCGGTAATCATACTCATCATCGCATTGCATGTGCCTGGAAGATGTGGAGCACTGAGGGTGACAGCACGAGGGAGTATGTTGGCGAGGGCATGCATCATAATCGCATCTCATCCTTGCATTAATTACAGTACTTAGGAATGTTGATTGTACTGCTTTATCATTACTGCTTGACTGAATTGATAACTTGTTAACCTATGCTTATTGTTCCACTGAGTTAGCTACTCACTCCCTCGTTACGGGACGGTGTTCCTGACACCCACCAGAATCTGTCTTAGACGCAGGTACCGACGATTCACGGGAGGCTGAGCCTGATTATTATGAAGATCAGGATGAGTTCTCTTATATGCAGTTCTCCGGCGGCTTTGCTTAGGCTATCGGATTGACGGGGCTATTGGGCTATCTCGACAGTTGGACTCTTCTTTTGGCATTTTGTTTTTGATTCAGTACATGTATATGATGACTCAGTGAAGTAATTATACTTTGAGGACAGATCGAAATCGTTTTGTTTTTATATACATTTATATACATCTTTCAGTCTTCCGCTTGCGTTTTGTACAATGATCTGGAGTATGGATTACTGTTTTGGCATAATCTCACTCATGTTTATTGCACTAACATAGACAACATTCAATCATCATTCTCTATGTTGCATAAGTGATGTTTTGGAACTCGAGAGTTGAGTTGTTACTCGACCCTCGAATTTCAGGGCGTTACAAGTTGGTATCAGAGCATGATTTGGATTAAACCGGACCTGAGTTATGGTCTCACGACGTACGCTATGCATTTTGACATAGGAGGGTGACTGAGCAATTTAGAAACAGTCTTAGGCATCCCAGTTCATCCAACGACAAAGTTCACTGAAAACGAACTCCAAAATCGAGGTTGTATGCTATCCTGATCGCACGAGTCGCCCCCAACACACTTATAGACCGTCAAATGACTGGTCTAGATCACAATCCACACAATCCTAGCCATTGAAAATTAGTAAAAGACCATTATGTATCAGAATCTACTCGAATTGACCCGAAACAACTCGAAACGGAGTCGAGGGCCACACGATGCAATCCGGGGGGACCCACGGTGGACCCGAGGTGTCATTGGCACCTTAGGAGGAGGGTGGCCGCTGCGCTACCACGGCTGCACCGCGGATAGTCCAGAGGACCGCAGCGGTGCCGCGCTAACCGCGGTCGACCGCGGTCCCCTTGGGCCGGGCTGGTCGGGCCGGTGCGGGTCGGCGTCTGGCTGACCCCTAGGTACGTGTGGGACCAGCGAAAATTTGTGGGGACCCTTATAAGTGGTCTGTTTTGCCCACGTTTTCACTTTCCACCCTTCCAAGCCCTATTTTCTCTTCTACCTTACTGTTTTCTCTCTCAAATCTCCCTCCCAATCGCCCAATCCATCATACCCATCCATTTCCATCGTCTACAGCACTCCCTACTCCCCAACCCTCTCCATTCTCTCTCATTTGGGCTCTTACGTGGCCCATTTGTAGCTAAAAATCATGCACACGCCCTACCCCACTCCATCTTTCCATTTTCCTTCTCAAATCCCTGTCCTTTGGGCCTTTAAAACTCTGTTGAGGCTCAAACCCGTGGAGGATCAGCAACTCCAGCCCTTTCTCTCTCTTTCCATCACTTTTCATCACTTTCCATGGCTCTATTTGAGGTTGTTACGGCCATTTTCTCCATCTCCACCATCTTTTCTCTCATGGGAAAGAGGAAGAGTGTCGTGGATGAAGCTGGGCCTAGTCGCCTAACCCGTTCAAGAAAAAGGACTGACGCCGGGGCTAGTACAAGTGCCGTCCGTGAGCATAGGTCGAAGCTGGACATAGATCCCCAAGTCCCCATTGAAAGAGCGCTACCGATAGGCTTTGAGCACGGTCAGTTTGGTAGCCGCAGGGTTGTACTTGAAGCTCACGTAGATGAGAGGCTGTTTGGACCACACTCGATTATGGACCGCTTGGTGGACGTTGAGTGGGGTCCTATGTTCGAAGGTCAGACTCCCGCATGTGAGAACACGGTTCGTCCTTTCTACGCTCACATTCGAGACTCTTCACTTGATCCTCTCCAGTTCATTGTTTCAATTAGGGAGCGGAATTACACCATCAACGTGGACTTAGTGTCCTGGGTCATGAGAATTCCACGTGGTGAGGTACATGCTGATGAGGATTATTTCAAGAGTGTACGGGAAAGAGACCGTCGTACGCGATACCTTTGTGGCCGACTGGTTCCCTGGACTAGGGGCAACTGCCTCCCATCGACGAGGTTAACAAACGATTTTCTCCTGCTTCATTACATCTTCACGTATAATGTGTATCCACGGTGGGGCAACCGCACTGAATGTACCTGGTTGATGGTAGACTTCCTGTACAGGGTTGGACATGGGAATAAGTTGTGCCTGCCCACGTTCGTCCTATTCCAGATAGTCCAGACCGGTCGGTCTGTCAGGAATGATATTTTACTCCCGTTCGGTCGATTGATATGTAAGCTTGCTCGAGAGGTCGGCTATAGACTTAATATGGATGATGTTGCGCCGATTCGGATCATAAGCGATGCTACGCTTAACAATATGGGGATCGGTCCTCGACAATGCCAAGCCCGACTCGACGAGTATGGGGATGAGTTCGATAGCAAGGGGAAGGAAAGCGTGGATCTAGAGGAGGAGAGTGAGGAAATAAGTGGTGATGAGATAGAGGAGGAACAAGAAGAAGAAGAGGAACCTGAGGCTCAGGATACCGAGGAGAGCTCCCATCCTACGCCACGCGAGCAGGACGCAGTTCAGGCTGTGAGGGATGCTCGTATGGTTCTCATTGAGGAGGGCCAAGCCACCCTGCGCTAAGAGATTGGGCAGGTTCGGGCCGAGCTTGGTGAGACCTGAGCCAAGCTTGAGGTGGCCAAAGCCTTCATGAAGCGGAGTTTTAAGAAGGTGTCTCGCACATTGAGGACTATCCTATGTTGTGTACAGGACAAGGATGCCCCTCCATCGCCTGAATCGGATGCCTAGTCATCCATGCTGTTGTTTGTAGTTTGTTTTGCTTACCGCTTTAGGCGGTTTATGTTTTCATGTTGATGGATGTAGTAGTGAGTTGTATGTTTTTTTTTTTTTTTTTTTTTGAAGCTTGGTTGTATTAGCTCCCATGCATCTCCTGTCATGATTCATGTAACTCTGTATTCCATGTATTATGACAATTTTGATAATGAAATGCTTACAACCTCTTTTGCTATGAAGTGTGTGGAATGCTTAAGTGATTATGTATTGTGTTGCTATGTGCTGTATAGGACATGCCACGGAAGAATACGAGGAGCGCGGCATCCCTCTTGCTCACTGATTCGATGGACCAGACTCCTTCTCGCAGAGGTGGTCCTACGGACCTGGGTTCTGGCTCAGATTAACCTTCTGCTGGTCCTACTGGTGGACTGCCACCTTTTACACCACCGGTTCGCGAGCAGAACCGGGCATCCTCTTCAACACAGTATGAGCCACAGGCTGCTCCACCTACTGATAGGTTTGAGCAGATGATGATGCTGATGCAACAGCAGCACCAGCAGCTCTTGGCGGTCTTATCTTAGGGTGGGAGTGCGACTCCACCTCCGACATTTACATGCCCTACCGAGACTGCCGAGCCTCCTGCTCAGTTTGAGGATGTACCTCCACCTTTACCTGCTGCCTACACTGTGGGAGACGTGGGTACTCGCGGTCTTCTCGAGCGATTCTAGCGCTTGAGGCCTCCTACTTTCACGGGTTCTCACATACCCGAGGACGCTGAATACTGGTTAGACCGCATCTCCAAGATACTGAAGATGCTGCATTGTACTGAGGCTGAGCAGGTCGAGTTAGCTGCCTTTATGTTCGAGAAGGAGGCTAGCTTGTGGTAGGACAGTATGCTGCGAACCATTGCAGTAGGGTATGTATGGACATGGGCTGCCTTTGAGTTTCGTTTCCACGAGAAATATTATCCTCAGGCCTATCGACATGAGAGGGTGAACGAGTTCCTACGCCTTAGACAGGGAGGCATGACAGTTACTGAGTATGAGCATCGCTTTACTGAGTTGGGCCGCTTTGTTCCGACTATCCTTGCTGATGAGCAGATGCGGATTAGGCATTTTTCTGAGCGCTTACGACCTGACATCTGGTCAAAGATGTGCTGTATCCGTATATCATCTTATGCGGAGTTGATTCATATGTCTATTCAGGCGGAGCAGGATGTAGACCGTTTGACACGCTCTCGTGGCCCTATGGTGCCTAGGCTACGACCGGATACGCTGAGCAGGCCTTTCCTCAGCAGGAGGCCTCTTACTGATTCGCCTCCCAGGATCGCGGCACCAGTGGTTTCGATGAGGCGTCCAGGTGTGACCTATACATACTGCAGGAAACCAGGTCACCCTATCGAGAGCTGCTTTGCTCGGATGAGGGATAGCGGGTTCTCTCCGCCGCAGAAGATTGATCGCCCTCACCCTTAGACTTTATCGGCTCCACCACTACGGATTGCCCCTGCACATCCATCTTTCAGACCTTCTGCACCTCGCTTTAGGCCGCCACAGCGACCCATGGTACCTCAGCCCAACAGATCTCAGCAAGCGCGTGTTCATGCGCTTACAGCAGGGAAACCAGAGACTGCACCTTCATCACCTATGGCCTTCGAGGTCACTGCACACGTCCAAGGTAGTCCCATCTTCTTATTGGTGCACACTGGATCCACTACCTCTATGATTTCATGCATGACAGTCAAGCGACTGGGTTTGGACACTGCTCCTACGAAGGGAGTGAGGGTCATCACTGCCACAGGGACTTCCTCTGAAGTTACTCATATGTGTGAGGGCTGCCTGATAGACTTCGGTGGTAGAATGATACTAGTTGACCTGATCGTCGTCCCCCTATTTCATTACGACGTTATCTTCGAGATGGACTAACTCACTGAGATGCGAGCGGAGATCAACTTCGAGACTAGGGTGGTGACAGCCTATGGACTTGATGGCACGGGCTTTACTTTTCCTGTTCAGGTCAGTCACGCTACTCGGTTAAGATGTTACGCTTCTTCACTGAAGGATATTGATGGTTCGGTACTTGTAGAGACGCCTGTAGTCCAGGATTTTGCGGATGTCTTTGAGACGATCCCTGGTTTGCCACCTCGGCGCGAGATCGACTTCACCATTGATCTTACACCCGGTGTGACACATCTCTATGCCGACTTATCGTATGCCTCCGTGTGAGATGGAGGAACTGTGGAAACAGATTGACGGGTTGGTAGAGAAGGGCTTTGTACGACCTAGTATATCTCCCTGGGGAGCACCTGTACTGTTTGTGAAGAAGAAGGATGTCTCACTACGGTTGTGTACCGTAGATGGAACCAAGTCACCGTGAAGAACAAGTATCCTTTGCCCAGGATAGATGATCTGTTTGATCAGTTGAAGGGGACAAAGTATTTCTCGAAGATCGACTTGCAGTCAGGGTACCACCAGTTGCGCGTCAGAGATGAAGGCGTGCAGAAGACAGCTTTCAGGACCTGTTTTGGGCATTACGAGTTCTTGGTGATGTCGTTCGGTCTTACGAACGCACCGGCTGTGTTCATGGACCTAATGAACAGGGTATTTCGGCCATTTTTATACTGATTCATCATCGTATTCATCGATGACATCTTGATGTACTCTAGGAGTCGGGAATAGCACGAGGAGCACATGAGAGCGGTGTTGGATACTTTGAGGAAGAACCAGTTGTTCGCGCAGTATAAGAAGCGTGACTTCTGGCAGGAAGAAGTCAAGTTCCTGGGACATGTAGTGTCCAAGAATGAGATAGCTATGGACCTTCCTAAGGTAGCCGCAGTTCAGGATTGGAAGCAGCCTGGCTCGGTTACCAAGGTGAGGAGTTTTTTTGGCCTGGCAAGGTACTATCGACGCTTCATTCGGAATTTCTCGAAGATAGCTAGACCATTGTCTCAATTGACACGGAAGGATCTGAAGTTCGCCTGGGATGAGAAGGCGGATGCAGCTTTTCAGGAGCTGAAGGACAGACTAACGTCCGCCCCTGTGCTAGTATTGCCAGAGCAAGGGGTCAAGTACACTATATATATTGACGCGTCTCGTGTTGGTTTGGGTTGTGTCCTTTTGCAGGAGGACAGGGTGGTTGCGTATGCCTCGAAACATTAAGAAAGAACGAGGAGAATTACCCTACGCACGACTTGGAGTTAGCAACGGTCATATTCGCATTGAAGCTCTGGAGACATTACCTCTATGTTGAGGAGTTCGAATTTTCTGCGACCACAAGAGCCTTAAGTACATATTCACTCAGCGGGATTTGAATATGAGGCAGCGCCGATGGATGGAGACCTTGAAAGATTTCAAGTTCGAGGTTTCCTACCATCTGGGCAAGGCCAACCTTGTGGCAGATGCGTTGAGTCACAAGAAGGCTATAGCATTTGCGGCTCCGCTGATGATAGCAGAGTGGGATATGTTGGAGTTCGTGCGGGACTTCGGGCAGAAACTCACAATGAAGGAACCATTTGAGTGTGTTGCGCACGTTCGGGTGCGGCCACTTATTGATGATAGGATTATCGAGGCCCAGAAGGGCGATGAGCGGTTGTCTGAGCTTCGAGAGCAAGCTAGCGACGCCGATGACTCAGAGTGGAGAGTTGGCATAGATGGGGTGTCTACGATACCGTGGCCGCCTATGCGTTCTAGATATTCACGACTAGAGATAGGAGCTTCTCAAGACTACCCACAAATTGAAGCTTGCGATGCATCCTGGTAGCACGAAGATGCACCAGAACATGAGGCGATCGTATTGGTGGGACAATATGAAGGTTCATATCGCCGAGTATGTTTTCCGTTGTCTGACGTGCCAGCAGGTCAAGGCAGAACATCGCTAACCTCCTGGACTCCTTCAGCCCATGCCCATAGCTGAATGGAAGTGGGACTTCATCTCTATGGACTTCATCTCGGGGCTACCGAAGACGAGAAAGGGTTATGACTCTATTTGGGTGATCGTGGATCGATTAACCAAATCGGCTCATTTTCTCCCTATTAGAGTGACGAACTCTGCAGATGACTTGGCCAGGTTGTACATCAGAGAGATAGTCCGTCTGCATGGAGTTTCTTTAGAGATCGTGTCAGACCGCAACACGTGATTCACATCTATCTTCTGGACTCGTATCCAGGAAGTGATGGGTGTGAAGCTGAAGTTCAGTACTGCGTTTCACCCTCAGACCGACGGGCAGACAGAGCGGGTGAATTAGATTTTGGAGGACATGTTACGGGCTTGTGTTTTGGACTTCAAGGACAGTTAGGATGACTGTCTCTCGTACACAGAGTTTGCCTACAACAGCAGCTTTCAGGTGAGTATTGGCATGACTCCTTATGAGGCCTTGTATGGGCGCCCTTGCAGAGCACCGCATTACTGGGCTGAAGTTGGTGAGAAGAGCTTGATTGGCCCAGAGTTGGTTCAGGCGACTTCTGAGAAGATCGACATTATCAGGTATCGACTTCTTACTGCACAGAGCAGACAAAAGAGCTACGCTGATACGAGAAGGCGACCACTTGAGTTTGAGGTTGGACATCACGTATTCCTCAAAGTTTCCTCTATGAAGGGAGTTCTTCGGTTTGGGAAGAAGGGGAAGCTTACGCCGCGGTTTATTGGGCCGTTTCAGATACTTGACCGAGTGAGTGTGGTGGCATATCGTCTCGCTTTGCCCACACCACTCGCGGGCATGCACAACGTATTTCATGTATCTATGCTGAAGAAATACGTTCCTGATCTTCTCCACCATTATCCATTGGGAGCAGGTGCAGTTTGCGTGACGATGCTACATATGTACTGCGTCCGATGTTTATCCTAGACAGGAGGAGCATGTGTTTCACAGTAAAGTGATTCCACTCGTGAAGGTATAGTGGACGCATCATACAGGAGGAAGCTACCTGGGAGACAAGAAGCCAAGATCTGAAGGAACTACCCTCAGCTTCTCGAGGAGTACGAAAAGGTACTAATTTCGAGGGCGAAATTTTTCATTAAGGGGGGTATATTGTAACGACTCAGAAAATTTCGTACAATGGCCCGAGTACCACCTCAGGCAGAAATCACTTAGGATCAAATCCTTTAGAAATTAGACAAAGTTAACTAAGTGTTACACTAGATTAGCCATGAAATCCGCTTGAATCACTTTAAATACGATCTGCAAGACCCAAAACTTGTAAAATCATTGACGCTAGGTTACCCTAAAATCTAGTATCAAACTCATTACCCGATTGCTCTCGGGAGCACATCGAAACTTCGTATCAGATCTGGACCGCACATCGAAAGTTCGAATGATACGAGGTTATAGAATTAGGACCGCCTCGTGGGCTTGATAACCATCTCGGAAATCAAATCCAGACAGTGTCCCGAGGCTTTTTGCTTGAGCCCGGAGCGAGGAGTGTGAGAAAACCTAGTTTTCTTTAGAAATTAAATAAACTTTAAGTAATCTGAGACTTGATGTTTGTGGGCCAAATATAAGCAATCAGACCGTTGGAATCTGACCGAAATACACCCTCGGATCAGGAAAAATTTCATATACATGGCAGTGTACTTGAAATCCCCGATCGAGATTCGGTGACCGTTGAACTGAAACTGGTCCACCACGCGTGATCTATGAATCTGACTGGAACGAAAACTTAACTTTACCTAGATCCAAGGTTGGTGAGCTAAGTCAGACCGCACACAGAAAAGGGGCCGCCAGAAGTGCTCCGTTGAGACGAACAGACCCACTTTGGTTATAACTTAAGTATACCTTGACCTTAGGTCTATTTCGGTGAGGTTTTAGGCTATATAAGGACCCTTTAACCCTCTCTCATTCAGCCATACGAACTTGAGAAAAACCCTAGGGAGAGAGAGAGAGAAAAGAGAGTGAAGAGAAAGTGAGAGAAGTGGGAGGATCTCCCTGCCATCTTACCCTGCCATTCTGCAAGCTTAACCACTCCATTCTAATCGCTTTCCCGGCAATTCCGACTTCATTTTTAGGTAAGAAACCCTAACCCTAATCTGTTTTGGGGTTTTGACAGTTGTAAGTTATGAAATAACTAACCTAAAGCACGTTATAGGTTGCCACATCGCCGTATACTAAAGCTTAGCGAATCTATCAAGTTCATTAAGTTTCTACGGCGTAAGGTGCGAACTTTAGGTGTATAGGTTATAGTTTTCAACGCTTTCAATGTCAGATAATGATAGATTCATGATCTGTACATTATTGCACATGTACAAAGTGATGTCTGTTTCTTTTTTCGGTTACACGTTAACTATGTTGGATATACTGTATTCCTCGTATTTGTAGAAAGTACCGTATACGTATAAATTTTGAAAGTGTGTTTGCCATGATAAATGACTATATGAACATGCTATATATGTGTATAATACTTACTTGGCGAAAGGGTTCATCCTAATACATGTTTTGCTACTATACGCTATGTATGTTAAAATAGTGTATTCTAAGTGTTTGTGAAAATGCTTGTAAGAGTAAGTGCTTGGATGATTGTGCTTTAGGTGGGTGTTGAGATGAGATTCTCAACTGCCTTGGAGACGTATATGATTTTCTCCATGTTGGTTGTTTAATTTAACCGCTTATTTATGAAATATATGTGTTTGTATTTCCTGTTTATATTGTGCTTTATAACATGCTTTATGACATGCTTGTAACATGCTTGGATTACTTTGTTTATTCTGCTTACTCTACATGCTTCTGAATAAGGATTGATTATGATTGGGGCTATGATTATAGTCCAGACAATCGGTAACAGACTTGAGTTCGTGGTTGAGATTCATTTCGCCACGTAGGATGTATCTGACGAACCCGAGTCGTACTTCGGTTGGCGACAGTGATTAGGCCACGCGAAGTGCTTATGCACTTCATGTCGTTCAGTTGGTTGTGCGCTCGTGCTAGTCTGGCTCGTCAAGTAACCTGATCTGTCTAATGTATGTTCACCATGTTTGGATGCCACTGCTTGAACCTAGGGTACCAAACTTACCAGTGTAACCCTGTTAACCTTGGTACCTCGATCCGCTAAGACTCATGAGCCGGCATGGTGGTTGGGACACCGTGGTTGAGCTATCGGCCTACGCTGGGGCACGTGCCTCCCCGTAGTGACCAGTCAGCAACCCTGACTCATGAGCCGAATACGGTGGTATGAGACACTATATTTGAGCTATCGGCCTACACTGATTGGTGACGAGCCATTTGTAGTGACCTCGAGCATACTCTGAAGCTGCAGAGAGGCGACTAGCCTTCCCGTAGCAACAAGAGTACAAACTAGGCCTGTATTGATAGGGTGATGGGGGAGTGGTGTAACGATTCCAAGTAACAGCCTTGGCAGCCCTTGCAGTGACCTAGAAACACACCATCATATGAGATTGTCTAGGACTGACGACCCTAGAATAGATCATTGTTGGGAATGATATAAGGAAGGTACCTTAGTTTTCCCAATACTATTGTTTGAAATGGACTAATAACAACTCGATAATCATACTCATCATCCATTGCATGTGCCTGGAAGATGTGGAGCACTAAGGGTGACAGCATGCCGCGGACGTAAGATGGTGCCGCACGAGGTAGTATGTTGCGCGAGGACATGCATCATAATCGCATCTCATCCTTGCATTAATTACAGTACTTAGGAATGTTGATTGTACTGCTTTATCATTACTGCTTGACTGAATTGATAACATGTTAACCTATGCTTTATTGTTCCACTGAGTTAGCTACTCACTCCCACGTTACGGGACGGTGTTCTGGACACCCACCAGACTCTGTCTTAGACACAGGTACCGACGATTCACAGGAGACTGAGCCTAATTATTATGAAGATCAGGATGAGTTCTCCTATATGCAGTTCTCCGGCGGCTTTGCTTAGGCTATCGGATTGACGGGGCTATTGGGCTATCTCGAAAGTTGGACTATTCTTTTGACATTTTGTTTTTGATTCAGTACATGTATATGATGACTCAGTGAAGTAATTATACTTTGAGGATAGATCAAAATCGTTTTGTTTTTATATACATCTATATACATCTTTCAGTCTTCCACTTATGTTTTGTACAATGATCTGGAGTATCGATTACTGTTTTGGCATAATCTCACTGATGTTTATTGCGCTAACACAGACAACATTCAATCATCATTCTCTATGTTGCATAAGTGATGTTTTGGAACTCGAGAGTTGAGTTGCTAATCGACCATCGAATTTCAGGGCGTTACACGGACCTATTCCTCAAGCTGGTCAAGTTCAACTTAGAAATTGCCCCCTCACTCAGGCGGGTAAGGTCACACCCCTTTCCAACCAACCACGACACTGTGGGAGACGTGACCTATTGGTATACGGCCCTCGCGCACTCGTGTATCCACTCGCTCTCTACGTTGGAGTCATCCTCTGATACCATCGGGTTTAGGGATTTTCACCCAGGGACATATATGGCGCCCGTATGTTAGAACCAAACATTTTCAGTATCCAATCCAGCCACCCACGATGTGTCTGTGGAGGCTATGGTCCTGATGTCGCTAGGGCATATAATAATCATGATCACACAAATGCAAGTGCATGAATCACCCTACCAAACATGTAACAATCCTGCGCGCGCCGCGCGCTCATGTAGGGCAACTCCGCCTTTCAGGGATCCCATAAACAATCCGTCCGAAGGCATATGCTATGATCAGTCACTCATCATATTAGACATACATATGATGTGTATGATCATTAATCATGAGTCTACACTAAACATGTCATAGGGTGATGGGCTTGTGCATAACGGATATGGGCCTAGACGGCCTACTCACTACAAGTATGGGCCCATCAGTGGGCCTTAGGGAGTGACAATGCGGACATTTAACCAACATTATCCCTACAATGTGGGCGTCAAACCATCATTGCTCCCAAGGCATAGCCCACTATAATAGTCAACACATAAACCATGGTTGAATCACGTTATAATGGGCCTCATGTACATCCCATTGGGCCTCGACCCATGGGCCTTCAATACATCAAATGGGCCTCAAACCATGGTCTCATATATATCAAAGTGGGCCTTAATGGGCGGGCCACAAATACATTAAGATGGGCCTCAACAATGGCCTTAAAATAATCTCAAAATGGTTGGGCGGTTGGGATGAAACTCATGCATCATGGTAGGTCCCATAGTGGTTGAAGGGAGTACCCATAGCAGGGCCCACACTCTGGAAGGTGTGGATACAATACATACATCGGTGGGTCCCACGTGGGGCCTACCATAATATTTATTTTCCATCCAGTCGGTTGACAAGGTTATAGGGGCCCACCATAATATTTATTTTCCACCCAAGCTGTTCATAGGGTCACATGACCTAGGGCCCACTGTAATGTTTATTTACCATTCAAACTGTTCATAAGAACACGTGGTCCCGGGCCCACCATAATGTTTATTTTCATCCAATTTGTTCATAAGATTACGTGGACCTTGGGGTGGCCCACTGTAATATTTATTTTCCAAACAACCTGTTGATAGGGTCACGTGGACCAGAGGCCCACTGAAATGTTCATTTGCCACCCAACCTATTCATAGGGTCAGACGGTCAGGGAGGGCCCACCATAATGTTTATTTTCCATACAACCTGTTTATAAGGTCACGTGGACCAGGGGTGGACCTGCGGCCCACCTCAATGTGGTTCACCAATCCAGCCCACCCATTATGTGTGTCCCACTTGGCTGAGGGTTCAAACCAAGTTTCAGCCACATCCAAATTTCAGGTAGGCCCCACCAAGTGAATTTATATGTTTTAGGCATGTCGTCACATGATTTTAGATGGTATGGCCCACCTGAGTTCCGTATACGGCTGATTTTTGGGTGGCCCATAGCCAGGGGGAGGCCCACCCAATGCACGATGCTGATGTTCGAAACACATCACGGTGGGGGCCCACAGCTGGGGCCGTGAGGCCCAGCCGTTTGTCCGCTCTCCCATGTAGCGCAGGCGCTGCCTGCGCCTTCTGTCAGCAACAGCAGTAGACGCTGCTGTTGTGATTTATTATTATTATTTTTTTTTGTAATCATGTTTTTCCATAGTTTTCCTTAGGTGGGGCCCTCATCAGGCAGATCCACTCCAACCATTGCATTCATGGCTCAAAACAGACTGATCAAGCCCAATATTGGGTATGTTTCGGTGGGCAAAATCATCAGGTGGGTTTTTAACGGTAGGAAACACTATTTCTTATGCTATGGCCCGTCAGATAGTCGGATTAGGTTCATTTTCCAACTCAACGCTTGAAATGAGCTGGGGAATGGAATGGACGGATTGGATTAGCCCCATATATCAAGGTGGGGCATACATGGGTGGCCCACCCCAAAAATAATTTTGGGCTTGGTTGTGTAAGATAAAGGTATGGGTTGTTGTACTTGGGTGCGGAGTGACTTGACTTGTACTTGACATGAGTGATTGATTGATTAATTGGACATTTCGTAGAGATTCTCTCGAAGTTCGCAATGCGCGGCGTTTATTCGAATTGAACGTGGGCTTACATCTTCTACCCTGGGTATCGGATCAGTGAGTGAGTCACAGTGTTGGAACCGCGGCGACGGCGTGGTTGCTATGATACAAGTTCTGGTTGTAGCTGAGTTTGGCATGCAGGACTCGGCTTAGGATTGCGCGCAAACGTCGGTAATGGGTCGAGGTTGCCGGAATTCGAACAGTTAGATCGCGGAAGCCTATGAAATGGTACGGACTAGGGTACAGGTCTTACAACTCTCCCCTCCAAATAAAAATTTTGTCCTTGAAATTTGCACAATATAGACATAACTTATAATAGAAGGGAAACAAGGCATCATCATATAAAATTGAATACAACATACAAGATACAACATATAATCAATCATAAAATTGAGGGGGATAGCGCTCTCGAATCTCAGCCTCACTCTCCCAGGACGCCTCATCAACAGAATGGTGACCCCACTGAACTTTCACCAAGGGTATGACATTGGTTTGGAGGACCTGCTCCTTTCGATCAAGGATACGAACTGACTACTCAATGTAGGAAGCGTCCTCACGAACCTCCAATGGCTGTCAATCAATAACAGGAACGATGTCTGACTCACACTTCCTCACCATAGAGATGTGAAAAACGTTGTGGACGCCAGATAACTGAGATGGCAAGGCAAGCCGTTAGGCCACAACGCCAATGTGCTCAGTGATCTCGAAAGGTATTATGAATCTCGGGGCAAGCTTGCCCTTTGCTCCAAATCGAACCACGCCCTTCATGGGCGAGACCTTGAGATACACATGGTCCCCTACATCAAACTCCAAGGGATGACATCGGCGGTCAGCAAAACTCTTCTGCCGACTCTGAACTATGCGCATCTTTTGCTTGATGATATCGATAGCCTCTGATGTCTCCTGCACAAGCTCGGGACCTAGAAGATGCAGCTCTCCAACCTCGGTCCAACAACTCAGAGATCTGTACGGTCTGCCATACAATCCTCAAAAGGAGCCATGCCAATGGTTGTCTGATAACTGTTGTTGTATACTAACTCAGCTAATCGGAGATGCCCATCCCAGCTACCCCAGAAATCAATCGCGCAGGCCCGAAGAATATCCTCAAGTATCTAATTGACCCTCTCGGTCTGGCCATCGGTCTGCGGATGATACGCGGTGCTGAGCTGTAAATCAGTCCCACTCGCTCTCTGAAAGCTCCTCTAGAATTGAGACGTGAACCTCGGGTCTCGGTCAGAAACGATCGAGACTGAAACACCGTGCAGTCTCACAATCTCCTCGATAAATAACCTCGCAAGTCGGTCCAAAGGCCAAGTCGCACGAATCACAAGAAAATGTGCCGACTTCGTCAGACGATCAACGATAAACCAGATGGCGTCATGACCACGCTGAGTCCTCGGCAAACCCATGATAAAATCGGTAGATACGTGCTCCCACTTCCACATCGGTACGCTCAACGACTGCAATATACCATGGGGTCTCTAATGATCGGCCTTGACACACTGGCATATGTCACACTAGACCACAAAACTGGCAATCTGACGCTTCATCCCCGCCCAGAAATACTGTCTCCTCATATCACGGTACATCTTCGTCGAGCCAGGGTGGACAGAAAACTGCGATCGATGTGCCTCAGTCATAAGATCTCTGCGCAACTCAGGAATATTCGGGACACATAACCGGCCTCTGAAGTGAAGTCTACCAACAGAACCAATCTGCCAATCTGCCTGACTCTCAGATGCTGCCTCTGCTCGGTAATCCTGCAACGACTCGTCTGTCTGTTGAGTCTCGATCACCCTTACTACAAGAGAGGGTTAAATCGACAGGCTCGATAGCTGAACGATAGAAGACTACAGACTAAAATCAAAGTCGTACTCTGCTATATCCTCGAGCATCCTCCACTCCTGAATCATCATGTGTACCACCAGGCCTCGTGGCTGACGGGTGAGGGCATCCGCCACCACGTTCGCCTTGCCTGGGTGGTACTGGAGATCAAAATCATAATCCTTCAGAAGTTCCATCCAACGCCTCTACCTCATGTTTAGCTCGGACTGAGAGAATAAGTACTTCAAGCTCTTGTGGTCGAAGAAGAGCTCGAACCTGACCTCATAGAGATAGTGCCTCCACACCTGCAGTGCGAAGACAACTGCTGCCAGCTCCAAATCATGCGTGGGGTAGTTCAGCTCATGGACCTTGAACTGACGAGACGCGAAGGCTACAGGTCTTCCGTGCTGTATCAGGACAACACCTAAACCAATACGTGAGGCATCGGTAAATACAACAAATCCATCACTGCCAGAGGGAGGAGTGAGGATAGGAGCGGACTTCAGATGGTCCTTTAGTTCCATAAATGCTTGCTCACATGAGTTAGTCCAAATAAAATTGCACCCTTCCGAGTCAACCTGGTCATCGGGGCCACGATATGGGAGAAGACCTCTATGAAACGTCGATAGTATCCCGTTAAACCAAGGAAACTGCAGATCTCGGACGCAGTCGTGGGCTAGTTCAACCTTCGAGGGGTCCACTGTGACACCCTCCATCGTCCCTACGTGACCAAGGAACTTCACCTCCTCCGCCCAGAACTCGCACTTCTCTAGCTTCGCATACAGCTGGTGGGCACGGAGGGTCTGCAATGCGATCTCCAGATGCTGCATATGGTCCTCACGGGTCCTCGAATGTATTAGAATGTGATCGATGAAGACCACAACAAACTGATCAAGATATGGATGGAAAACCTCGTTCATCAACTGTATGAAGACTGCGGGTGCATTGGTCAGTCCAAAGGACATGACCTGAAACTCAAAATGACTGTAACGCGTCCTGAAAGCTATCTTCGGGATGTCCTCCTCTCGGACACGAATCTGATGATAACCGGAACGCAGGTCAATCTTCGAAAAGAACTGTGCACCCTTCAGCTGATTAAATAAATCGTCTATCCTCGGGAGTGGGTACTTGTTCTTAATCGTGACTCGGTTGATCTTATGGTAATCGACGCAGATCCTTAACAAGCCATCCTTCTTCCTGACGGAGAGTACTGGCGCTCCCCAAGGTGAACTACTCGGACGAATAAATCTCAACTCACGCAGCTCGTCCAAATGTCGTTGTAGCTCACGCAACTCTATAGGTGTCATACGGTACGGGGCCTTCAAGATAGGCGTGGTACCCGGCACAAGATCGATCTGGAACTCAATATGACGGCGCGACGGCAGTCCCAGAATCTCCTAGAACACGTCGGGAAAATCACAGACCACCGACAACTGATCGATACACAAGGCAACGGGCTCCTCGACTACGCAGGTCATCAAACGAGACAATGGCTCTCCTCGAGGCTCTGCAACGAACTGAAACTGTGGCAAGTCGGGTATGCAGAACGTGACTGTCCTTGCGGAACAATCCAAAATGGCGTGATACTCGGCCAACCAATCCATGCCGAAGATAACGTCGAAGTCTGTCATCGGCAGCACAAACAAGTCAGCGGGCAAAAAGATATCACCGACCAGAATGGGGTAAGACGAACAGAAACAGCCCAATACTGTGGTCTTCCCCAAGGGCGTCAATACGGTCAATCCCTCACTAGCAGACTTTATTGGTAATCTAGTCGATCGACATAAATTCTCAGACATGAATGAGTGCGAAGCACTAGAATCAAATAATACTCATGTGATGCATGAAGAGACTGGAAGTATACCCTTAACGACTTCTCGGAGGTCTGCGGGTCCTGCTGAGTGCATAAAATCTAGCTTGAGTTGACTGTGGAGGCGCCTGTTCCCTTTGAGGATGCTGCTGCTGCTGATGTTGCTGAGGCACTCGAAACTGCTATCTCTACTGTTGTGGCCTTGGAGGCTGGTGCTGCTGCTTAGGGGGCCTCGGTGGTGGAATCTGCTGTCGATGCTGCTGCGGTGCTGCGGTCTCTCGGCTACTGTGGAGGCTGCTGTGGTGCTCTCGGCTACTGCTGCTGAGGTCGGGGACACTCCCACCTACAGTGTCTTACCCCACCGTAACCATAACAGCTATCAGAAAGCTGCCTCTGAGGTGGTGCTGCTGGGGGTGCCGACGGTGCTACTGGTGCTCTGGCGGATGGGTGGATCCTATATCTCTGCGGTCGTCGGTGCTGCTGGGAGCTACTGGAGGGGGCCTACCTCTTCTGACCCCTCCTCTGATCCCTATCGCTCTATCCGGCGGCCCACTTGGCCTCATAAATCTGAGCCCTCCGCACTACCACTTAGAAGGTCGGGAGCTCATGCCCAATAACATGACCTCGTAGACCGTAACGTAAGCCGTTCTCGAAATGGCGGGCCTTTCGCCCCTCATCATCAACCATATATGGCGCAAACCTCGATAGCGCCACAAAACGGGCCGCGTACTGCGCCACGGTCATGTCCCCCTGCACGAGAGTCTCGAACTCCAGTGCTCTCTGACGACGGATATGGTCGGGGAAGTACTGCTCCTCAAATCGGTTTATAAAGTCCTCCCATGTCCAGATATGATCAGGTCCTCCGACGTAGGTAACGGAGGTCCACTAATGCTCGGCCTCGCCCTGGAAGAGAAATACTGTTAACCGGACTCGCTGCTCGGTCGTACATGACATAGTATCGAAGATCTTCTCCACATCGGAGCGCCATCTCTCGGCTGCAGTCGGATCTGGCTTGCCTTGGAAATGCGGAGGATCAAGCTGTCTGAACTCTCGAAGAAGAGCACTCGCGCTCCTGCTTGGCCTGGGCTGCAGAAACAACTGGGCGTCTGCCCTGTCCCTGAAGCACAGCAGTTACAGCCTGCAACATCTGTTGTAGCTGCGAGACACTCACAGGCACGGTCGGATCAGCACCGGCATCAGGTGGAGGAACATCATCATCAGGCAAGGGAGCAGGGATCTCTAAAGGTGGAACGGGATGCGCAGGTGGTAAAGCTGGAGCCTCAGGTGGTGGATCGGGGTGCGATCGGGTCACTCTCCTGGGCGACATGTCCTATGGCAAAGATAAGGCGCCAATCAATCTTGAGAATCGCACGTTAGTGAAGTCAATCGGAAGGTTTCGCACTCTGAACCTAATCGCCCTAAACTCATAGCAAACATGTGATGCTGCTCTCGGTTATTCCCAAGTTATGCTCTGATACCAACTTCTGTCACGCCTCGAACTAGGAGACCGGGCTCACAAAATTCCCAATCTCCGAATCCGGCGTCGACAACCTCCGTAGTACCCCATTCTCGGCTCCCGGCACCCATATACCAGGTTCCGATCTTGGGATGCTACAAGGAGGATTTCTAATAATCAAATTGATTCGTAATGAGCATAACCCATGAACAATAACCACAAGAATACTATCACAAAATCCACTATGATAAAAAACTTTGAGTACAAGGCGTATGAAGGGAAATACAAGATAGTGATAATAACAAAAACTCCAGAAGCTCGGCTGCACGCTCCAACTGCGGCAAGACTACGGTTGCGTCCTAGCATCACCTGCACGCATAAATCGTGCATAAGCTTATAAAAAGCTTAGAGGGGTGGTGTAAGTGTGTGCGCAATATGAGCGTGCTCCGAATGCAAGGTCAGAGTAATGCGGAAACATGCTGATGAGTACATTAATACAGTCAGCCGTACCAAGGCTATGCGGTGCAAGATATGAATACTATCAGCCATGTCAAGGCCATGCGATGCATAATGCAAGTCAAGCATGCCAATCCACCTCCACATATCAATGCAGCTCCTCACTCGAGCATCAAATCAGAACGGTTCTCAGTCTGGATAATCACCGGGGTCTATTACACTCTATGCCAGCTTGTCGTCCCTATCCGAACGCACAACTGGGAGAGTGGAAGAGACCTCACTATCCGCCTGCCAATATTGGGCTCGACTCGTCGATAGCGGACCTATTTCTCAAGCTGGTCAAACTCAACCTAGAAATTGCCCCCTCACTCAGGCGGGTAAGGTCACACCCCTTTCCAACTGACCACGACACAATGGGAGACGCGGCCTACTGGTATACGACCCTCGCGCACTCGTGTATCCACTCGGTCTCTACGTTGGAGTCATCCTCTGGTACCATCGGGTTTAGGGATTTTCACCCAGGGACATCTATGGCGCCCGTATGCTAGAACCAAACATTTTCGGTATCCAATCCAACCACCCATGATATGTCTGTGGAGGCTATGACCCTGATGTCGCTAGGACATACAATAATCATGATCACACAAATGCAAGTGCATGAATCACCCTACCAAACATGCAATAATCCTGCGCGCGCCGCGCGCTCATGTAGGGCAACTCCGCCTATCAGGGAGCCCATAAACAATCCGCCCTATGATCAGTCACTCGTCATATTAGACATACATATGATGCGTATGATCATGAATCATGAGTCTATACTAAACATGTCATAGGGTGATGGGCTTGTGCATAACGGATATGGGCCTAGACGGCCTACTCACTACAAGTATGGGCCCATCAGTGGGCCTTAGGGAGAGTGCCAATGCAGACATTTAACCAACATTATCCCTACAATGCGGGCGTCAAACTATCATTGCTCCCAAGGCATAGCCCACTATAATAGTCAACACATAAACCATGGTAGAATCACGTTATAATGGGCCTCATGTACATCCCATTGGGCCTCGACCCATGGGCCTTCAATACATCAAATGGGCCTCAAACCATGGTCTCATATATATCAAAGTGGGCCTTAGTGGGCGGGCCACAAATACATTAAAATGGGCCTCAACAATGGCCTTAAAATAATCTCAAAATGGTTGGGCGGTTGGGATGAAACTCATGCATCATGGTAGGTCCCGTAGTGGTTGAAGGGAGTACCCATAGCAGGGCCCATACTCTGGAAGGTGTGGATACAATACATACATCGGTGGGTCCCATGTGGGGCCTACCATAATATTTATTTTCCATCCAGTCGGTTGACAAGGTCATAGGGGCCCACCATAATATTTATTTTCCACCCAAGCTGTTCATAGGGTCACATGGTCTAGGGCCCACTGTAATGTTTGTTTGCCATTCAAACTGTTCATAAGAACACGTGGGCTAGGGCCCACCATAATGTTTATTTTCATCCAATCTGTTCATAAGATCACATGGACCTTGGGGGGCCCACTGTAATATTTATTTTCCAAACAACCTGTTGATAGGGTCACGTGGACCAGAGGCCCACTGAAATGTTCATTTGCCACCCAATCTATTCATAGGGTTAGACGGTCAGGGAGGGCCCACCATAATGTTTATTTTCCATACAACTTGTTTATAAGGTCACGTGGACTTGGGGGTGGACCTGGGGCCCACCTCAATGTGGTTCACCAATCCAGCCCACCCATTATGTGTGTCCCACTTGGCTGAGGGTTCAAACCAAGTTTCAGCCACATCCAAATTTCAGGTAGGCCCCTCCAGGTGATTTTATATGTTTTAGGCATGTCCTCACATGATTTTAGATGGTATGGCCCACCTGAGTTCCGTATACGGCTGATTTTTGGGTGGCCCGTAACCAGGGGGAGGCCCACCCAATGCACGGTGATGATGTTCGAAACACATCACGGTGGGGGCCCATAGTTGGGGCCGTGAGGCCCAGCCATTCTTCTGCCCTCCCATGCAGCGCAGGCGCTGCCTGCGCCTTCTGTCAGCAACAGCAGCAGACGATGCTAGTGTGATTTAATTTTTTTTTTTGTAATCGTGTTTTTCCATAGTTTTCCCTAGGTGGGGCCCTCATCAAGCATATCCACTCCAACCATTGCATTCCATGGCTCAAAACAGACTGATCAAGCCCAATATTGGGTATGTTTCGGTGGGCAAAATCATCAGGTGGGTTTTTAACAGTAGGAAACACTATTTCTTATGCTATGGCCCGTCAGATAGTCGGATCAGGTTCATTTTTCAACTCAACGCCTGAAATGAGCTGGGGAATGGAATGGATGGCTTGGATTAGCCCTATATATCTAGGTGGGGCCTACATGGGTGGCCCTCCCCAAAAATAATTTTTTTCTTTTTATTACCTTGAAAGTACACACCCATGTCAGTCCACGCACTCCATATAGCTATACCCGTCCAGCGTCTAGGGACGCTGGACGGTATGGATACAACACATGCAGTGTGGTGGGTCTCACATGGACGTGGCCCACCATTCTTATATATATACGTGTATGTATATATATATATATATATATATATATATAATATATATATATATATATATATATAAATGTAAATATAATACACTATATATGTTATGTAGACTATGGATCTCTCCTAAAATGCAGTGGGCCACACCATCCGATGGATGGAGTAGGTTTAACACAAATTGATGGGCCCACTACATTCTAAGGAGAGGAAAAAAAAGATAAGGAGTGAAAGAGAGAAAGAGAGAGAGAGAGAAAACGGTGATGGTGGGGCCCCGCCACTATGGGCCCCACATAATATAACTCATACATCAAAATGGATCCCACCAACAAGTGGGCCCTAAAAATAAGATTTCAACGGTGGATCACCCTCTTGCACTCCTCCTTACTCCTTAGCCTCCTTAGCTCCTTTGCTTGACTTTTAACGGTGGATGATGGACTTTTGATGGTGGGGATGGTGGATCAACGGTTGAGATGGGAGATGAGAAGGTGGGATGAGTGGGCCACACTTGGCATTTGGGAAGGAGAAGCTTGGACGTGGGATGTTGCTTTGGAGATTTGAGAAATGAGAGAGAAAATGAGGTGATGGGATGATGTGTGATGGGGATGGGTGGAGTGATGTGTTGTAAGAAGGGATGGGTGGAGAGAGAGGTGAAGTGATGTGAGGGTTGACTTTGGGCTTGCTTGTGTAAGAGAAAAGTATGGGTTGTTTTACTTAGGTATGGAGTGACTTGACCTGTACTTGACATGAGTGATTGATTGATTAATGGGACTTTCGTAGAGATTCTCTCGAAGTTCGCAACGCGTGACGTTTCTTCGAATTGAACGTGAGGTTACATCTTCTACCCTGGGTATCGGATCAGTGAGCGAGTCACAGCGTTGGAACCGCGGTGACGGCGCGGTTGCTATGATACAAGTTCTAGTTCGAGCCGACTTTGAAATGCAGGACTCGGCTTAGGATCGCGCGCAAACGTCGGTAACGGGTCGATGGTTGCTGGAATTCGACCGGTAGGATCGCGGAAGCCTACGGAACGGTACGGACTTGGGTACAGGTCTTACAAACACACTATTAGTGCCTGTTTGGTTTTACCAAATACCAGTAAATTGGGTGAAAAGGGTAATTAAGACTTTTTACACCCGTTTAAATTTTAACGTATTTGGTTGCATTTATAAGGGCGTGTTTGGGTAGTGGGATTAGAAGGGATTAGGTGGTATGAGAATCATCTGGTCCTGTGCCAATTCCACTCCATGTTTGGGAAGAATGGAAAAGCTTGGAATTAGATTAAATCGAATTGCATTGGGTCCCGTGCTAAGTTCACTCAATGTTAGCAAGTTGTGTAGGTCACACCATGATGTGTGGGCTATATCCACACCGTTCACCCATTTTTTGAGATTATTTTATAGCATGGGCCAAAAAATCAGGTAAATCTAAAGCTCAAGTGGACCCCACCATAGAAAGCAACGGGGATTGAATACTTACCATTGAAAACTTCTGTGGGGCCACATAAGGTTTGGATCTACCTCATTTTTAGGCTCATGCCATAAAATGAGGTTACAAAACAAATGAACGGTTTAGATATAACACATGTGTGTTATTCTCAGTAATTTCAAATGATGGTGGGTATATCCATTTAATGTACCACCGTATTACCAAGAAAGCATGGCATTAATCTTATCCCATGGCAACAGGGGACAATCCCTGCCATGGGTAATAATTATGTTTTTTGAATCCCATCCCACCTAATCCCTTCTAATCCCACCACCCAAACACGCCCTAAGTAAATCCGCAGTTGGATGGATTCGGCGGTAAGGCAGTCACCAAATCCTGCACATTACAGGTACTCGATGAGATTTCATCTGACGCCCGTCTGTAAGACTGATAACAGTATGGTGGTCCGCGGGACACCACTGCTATCCAAACTACGAATAAATAGTTGCTTCCTGTTTATATTTTCATCTTCGCCTTTGCGAACTTCATCTCATTCCCAGTGACACTTGAAGAAGATTTTCATCAACAAGGTAAGATCCAGTTCCACTCGATTACGTTTTCAGAAATCGTTCCTGGATCTTGTTGGAAGCTTGCCATCCTCGCATGGTTATCTTCTTCAAAGTTATTTGTATATGCTAACCGTCTATCTCCCTCTTCTCAATAGTCTATAAAGGATAGATCTTGGTGGTAAACGACGTTACATCCACCTTCATCGGTGTGTGATCTGTCGAGAATAAGAATTTCATTTCTAAGGTTTGTCCTCCTCTCTCAGTAGACAACCTCACTCGCCATGGCTTACTTTTAAGAGAAATTACCTCCATTCCTCTACTGACCATCAGATATTGGGTCGTCTGTACATGCACAATCAGATTTTCCACAACAGTTATCCGATATCCAAACAGGTACGCTCCGATTGTTGGTATTTTACAGCCTTGAGAGGGTTTTTTATAAATGTTTTTGAGATTTTCTGATGAATTTCAGAAATCTGGGTTGTTACTATATATGTTTTTGTAGAGATTTGTTGGATAATAAAATGTTAGAGCTGCATCGAAGCCTCTATAAGATTTTGAGTAGGAGAGGCTTTTGATCGGTTGCATGGCAAGAAGTTTTTAAAAAGACTTTGCCTTTTGCGGACCGTTTGGATAAACAGCAAAAGGCATATGATGCCAGAATGGGGTGGTCCCATGTGCTCTCTTTATTTGTTACCAGTCATACAGTGGAATGTCCGAGCGGACGTTGCGTCCTCTGTTGACCTTCTGTCTACCCTCTGTTTAACTTCTTTCTTGCATGATGTTTATGACAGTTATTACTATAAATCCTCTGTTTACCTTCTGTCGGATTTTCATACATAAACAGAAACATGGAAGAGATGAATTTTTTTGGGGAGGTCGAATGCTTTTTGGGCAGATACATATAAACAATGGGGCCCATCTGATGAACGGCTTGCATCTCATATAGATGTACCGCATTTCAACATCAGTTGGCAAGTAGATGGCCTAGCATTCGTGAATGTGTTTTCCATGAATATCAGATGACAACATCAAAACTTTTGATCCTTTTATTTGAATGCAATCTTAGATTTTTTACTTATTAAGCAGTTATTTTATAAGAATTAAAAATGTATAATTACAGTATTTGATTTCATATCAGGGCCCATTTATTTTTTTCCAATTTGTTGTCCAAATGGGTCTGCGACAAGAAATCCCTACCAACGGTAGAACAGTGCCAATCAGCTTTGTGGTGCTATCAATGAGTATTGCATGACTCTTTGTATTATACTCAACGAGTATAATCCAAACGGGTCCTATAATGAAATCCACATTGTTCAATCATATTTGTATTATCATCTGCATATTACTCTACAGATAAAGAAAAGAAATTTTAACTGCCGCTGTTTTCTTATATCTCTGTTGTGATCTTGTTTCTCTGTTGTGAATTGTATGATATTGATTTATTGTTTATCAGTTTGTCCATTGGTATATGGCAACCACTGGTCAGTCCCATTCGATGACTAGTCTAGATGCAGAAATTCTTTGTCCAGATGAACAATAGTCATGATTAAAAAGGTCATATGTAATGCTCGCTTGGTAAAATTCAATTTCCTGTTTGAGCATGCCTATCATGCACAAGACTGATAACTTGTTCAGTTTTGTAAAAAACTGACATGCTAGTAAAAGCACTTATCTCGAACCCATTGGACCAGTCAACACCATCAGCATATTGGTTTGGTTTATGAAAAAAAAAAATCACACTCAAACGAAGTTTGAGAAGGTTAGACCAGTGTAAACAGGCAGGTGATCTTGGTTGCACTGGTAATAATCCCTAGTAATGATCCATAGGCTTCTTTGGTCATAACTCTACAGATAGATAATGAAATTCTTTCTTCGTTTGTAGTTGTTGGGTTTAGTTTTGTTTTCTGTTGTGATTGTATGATTAGTTTTGACAAATGTATGACCAGTTTATGATTAAAAAGGACCCATGATACATATAATAGTAATCACAATAACTTTTATCATTGAATTCCTTTTTGGCGATTTGTTTGATCGCTATTGACACTGAAAATTTTGATTTATATGGTCGTAAGGTTGTTCTTCCTTACGATTTTATGGACCTAAAATCTAGGTTTTGGTGGAGAAACTGGTATGGTTTTTGGGGATTTTAAAGACGATGATATTTTGATCTTTGTAACGCCCCAGATTTTTGCCAACCTGGAGTTAGATGTCCTTAGGCAAGGGGTAGATCCTAACCCCTTATGAACCTCTCAAACCTCAAATCCTTTAGGAATTAGATAAAATTAATTAAGTGTTAAACTAGATTAGCTACGAAATCCACTTGATCCACTTTAAATACGATCTGCAAGACCGAAAACTTGTAGAATCATTGATGCCAGGTTACCCTAAAATCTAGGATCAATCTCATTACCTAGTTACTCTCGAGAGCACATTGAAACTCCGTATCGGATCTGGACCGCACATTGAAAGTCTGATTTTTACGCAATTATATAATTAAGACCGTCTTGCTGGGCTTGATAATTATCTCGGAAATTAACTTCAGATAGTGTCCCGGGGCTATTCGCTTGAACCCGGAGTGAAATGTGTGAGAAAACGTGGTTTTCTTTAGAAATTAAATCTAATTTAAGTAATCTGAGACTTGTCGCTTGCGTGCCTAATATAATCAATCAGACTGTCAGAATATGACCCAAATACACCCTTGGATCAGGAGAAATTTCATACACATGGCAGTGTACTTGTAATCTTGGTCGAGTTCTGGTGATCGTTGAACCAAAACTGGTCCGCCACGTGTGATCTGGGAACCCGACTGAAATGAAAACTTAACTCGACCTAGATCCATGGTCAGGGAGATTAAGTCCGACCTTTGGCTCAAGGGGGGCTCCGGAAGAGCTCTGTTGAGCTGAAACAAGTGCCTTTGGTCATAACCTAAGTATACCTTGGCCATGGGGCCATTTCCATCAGTTCTGGGCCTATATAAGAGCCTTAAGCCCTCACTCTCTCATCCCATACGAATTTGGGAAACCCTAGGAGAGAGAAGAGAGGAAAGAGAGAGAAAGAGAGAGAGAGAGAGAGAGTTTGAGTTCATTCCTGAGATTCAATCTCATCCTTCCACGGGCTGAATCAGCTCTTCCGTACCGCTCTACCAGCGATACTGATCCCATTCTTAGGTAAGAAATTCAACCCCTAATCTATTCTAGGGTTTTCACTAGTTGAAATGATGAAATAGCCAACCTAGTTCATGTTATAGGTTGCAAATCCGCCGTTGACAAAGACTTAACGTCTAAAACGACTCCATTACACGTTTATCGGCGTAAGGTGTGGACTTTAAACGTATAGGTTATGGTTTTCAAGGCTTTCAATGTCAGTTAATGATATATTACTGACGTGGATTCTATTGCACATGTACAAAGTGCTGTCCGTTTCATTTTTCAGATATACGTTAATTATGTTGAATATACTGTATTCCTCATATTTATAGAAAATACCGTATATGTATGAAATATGGATTTGTGCTTGCCATGATTAATTGCTATCTATGTATGATAGATGCATGTGTATCAACTTCTGGGTGAACGGATTAGCTTAATACCGGTTATATTAATATACGTCGTGTATGTACAAATTGTAGCCTAAGTGTTTGTGAAAATGTCTAAGTGAGTATAAACTATTGTAACATCCCGGATTTTTGCCAACCTGGGATTAGACATCCTTAGGCAATGGGTCGATCCTCACACCTTATTAACTTGTCAGAACTCAATCCCACAGTCTAAAATCGCTCCTTAACCCATTTCCTTCACAAATCCCACCTTTCACCACCTTGTTCTTTAAATTTTTCTAAGTATTTTCACCCTAAACACTATCTCAAACTAGTTAAGTAGTATAACTTGGATCACTTTATATACAAACTACAAAGGCCCAGGTACTACCTCAGATAGAAATTACTCAGGATTAAATCCTTTAGAAATTAGGCGAGGATTAGCCAGTGTGAAACTAGAGTACCTGTGAAATTAGCACCAATCACTTTAAATACGATCTGTAAGACCCAAAACTTGTAGAATCATTGATGCTAGGGTACCCTAAAATCTAGGATCAATCTCATTACTCGTCTGCTCTCGGGAGCATCACGAAACACTATACAGATCTGGACCGCACGTCGGAAGTCCAATAAACATGAAGTTAAGGAATTAGGACCGCCTCACTGGGCTTGACAACCATCTCAGAAATCAAATCCAGCCAGTGTCCCAGCGCTATTCGCTTGAGCTCGGAGTGAAGAGTGTGAGAAATGTGAAATTATTTCAAAATAAAATATCTTGAATAGTAATCTAGCACCTCTCGCTTGCGGATCAGTTTTAAGTAACCAGACCGTCAGAATCAGACCAAATTACACCATCAGATCAGGAGAAATTTCATACACATTTACATGTACTCGGAATCTCCGATCAAGATCCGCTGACCGTTGAACTGAAACTGGTCCGCCACGCATGATCTGGAAATCCCACTGAAATGAAAACTTAACTAAACGTAGATCCAGTGTTAGTGAGCTTAAGTCCGACCTTTGGCTCAAGGAGGCCCGCCAGAAGTCCTCCGTTGAGCTGAAACTGACCCGTTTTGGTTATAACCTAAGTACACTTTGACCTGGAGTCTATTTCGGTGAGTTTTTAGACTATATAAGGACCTTAAACCCTCTCTCATTACAGCCATACGAATTTGAGAGAAACCCTAGAGAGGGAAGATAGAAAAGAGAGAGAAAGTGTGGGAGAAGTGGGAGATTCTCCCTGCCACTCTTCCCTGCCGGTCCACGAGCTCCACCACTCTGTTCTAATCATTTTCCGGTGATTCCAGCTCCATTTCTAGGTAAGAAACCCTAACCCTAATCTGATTTGGGGCTTGGGTGGTTGTAGGTTATGAAATAGCTAACCTATTTCGTTCTATAGGTTGCCAAACTGTCGAATACGAAAGCTTAGCAAACCTATCGACTTCGTTTCGATTCTACGACAAAAGGTGCGGACTTTAGGTGTATAGGTTATGGTTTTCAACGCTTTCAATGTCAGATAATGATAGATTCATGATCTGCATGCAATTGGACACGTACAAAGTTCTGTCCATTTTTCGTTTCGATTAAAGATGAAAAATGTGGAATTCTACATACTCTAGGTATTTGTAGAAAGTACCGTATACGTACAAATTTTGGAAATGTGTTTGACATGATTTATTGTTGTACGAATATATTATATGTGGATAAATTACTTGTTTGGCGAAAGGACTCGCCCTATACATGTTTTGCTCATATACACTATGTATGTTGAAATTGTTTATTATAGAAAGTACCGTATACGTAGAAATCTTGGATATGTGTTTGCCATGATTATTTGTTGTATGAATATACTATATTTGGATAAAAATACTTGCTTGGCGAAAGGTTAGCCCTAATACATGTTTTGCTAACATACATCATGTATGTTGTAATAGTGTATTCTAAGTGTTTGTGAAAATGACTGAATGAGTATATAATTCTCATTCGTGCTCGCCATGACTAATTGTCATGGCTTCATAATTTTTGTATTGGTGATACCCCTTTGACGAAAGGATTTGCCCTAAATCACGCCACGACCAATATAAACTATATATGTTAAAATGTGTGGCCCAAGTGTTTGTGGAAATGACTGAATGAATATGGAACTTGGATTCCTGCTTGCCATGACTATCCGTCGTGGGTGTATGCGTGTTATGATTGGGGTAACTCCCCAGTGAAAGGATTTGGCCTTATACCAATGTGATCAACATATGTCATGTATGTTGGTGTGTGTAGTCTAAGTGTTTGTTACAAAGTTTGAATGAGTAGTAGTTAGTAAATTGTAATGTATAAGGGTGTTGAGATATGATTATCAACTCTTTTAACTATGTGTATGATTTCCTTAGATAGTTGTGTGATTAGGAATTGAATATGTACAAACTCATGCTTGTGTTTTGCTTCATAACAAGCTCAACTGCTTTTATGATTTTATCTATGTAATGCATATGTTTAAATTCATATTTACGTTGTATGATCCATCTTGGGTGATGGGGGAGTGGAGCAACGATTCCGTGCAACAGCCCTGGCAGCCCTAAACGGATAATACCAGATTTGATTGTATGATTTGAATCTTGATCCATTCCTACTTTATCTATCTGCAATTGATTGTGTTTGGGGCTATGATTATAGTCCAGACAATCGGTACCAGAATTGAATTCGTGGCTGTGATTCATTTGTCATGTGAGATGTGTGCGACGAACCCGAGTCGTACTTCGGTTGGCGATAGTGGTTGGCCACGCTAAGCGCTTATGTACTTCATGTCGATCAGCTTGTTGTGCGCTCGAGCTAGCCGAGCTCGTCAAGTAACCCGATCTGTCTTATGTATGTTCACCATGTTTGGACGTCTCTGCTTGAACCTAGGGTACCAAACTTACCAGTGAAATCCCTTTTAACCATGGTACCTCGATCTGCTAAGACTCATGAGCCGGGCATGGTGGTATGGGACACCGTGGTCAAGCTGTCGGCCTACGCTGGGGCCATGTGCCTCCCCATAGTGACCAGTGAGCAACCAGACTCGTGAGCCGATTATGGTGGTATGGGACACTATATTCATGCTGTCGGCCTACATTGATAAGGTGATGGGGGAGTGGTGCAACGATTCCGTGTAACATCCTTGGCAGCCCTTTGTAGTGACCTCGAGCATACTCTGAATCTGCGGTGAGGCGATGAGTCTTCCCGTAGTAACAGAGTATAAACTAGGTCTGTATTGATAAGGTGATGGCGGAGTGGTGCAACGATTCCGTGTAACAGCCCTGACAGCCCTTGCAGCGACCTAGAAACACACCATCGTATGAAATTGTCTAGGACTAACGACCCTAGAATGGATTATGTTTGGGAATGATACAAGGGAGGTACCTTAGTTTCCAAATCCTGCTGTTTGAAATGGATTAATAACAACTTGGTAATCATGTTCATCATGCATTGCATGTGCCTGGAAGATGTAGAGCACTGAGGGATGAAAGCATGCCGCGAACGAAGAGGGTGTCGCACGAGGGAGTATGTCAGTGAGGGCATCCATCATGAATGCATCCATACTTGCATTAATAAGAGTAGTTAGGAGTGGTTGATTGTACTGCTTTATCATTACTGCTTGACTGAGTCGATAACATGTTAACCTATGCTTTATTGTTCCACTGAGTTAGCTACTCACTCCCACGTTACGGGACGGTGTTATACACTCCAACCAGATTTGTTGAGTTTCAGGTGATGGCGATGCTTATGAAGTAGAGCCGGACTACTATGATGTTGAGGAGGAACTCTCCTACATGTAACTCTCTGACAAGTCTATGAAGACCTGGTACTATATTGACGGGGCTATGGTACTTGGAATAGAAGACATTATATTTACACATTTGGTATATGTTAGAAATGTACTTAAAATTTATTAACCTAGTAATGTTATCACACTCTGGAGACTCACCACAGTTTTTATATATTTTATATATCTATCACAGTCTTCCGCTTGCTAATTCACTGTCTCTGGAGTATGATATGTTGTTTTGTCTTAATCTCACTTATGTTCACAACATTATTACAGACAACATTTAATCATCATTATCTATGTTGCATAAGTGATGTTCTGAAAACTCGAGAGTTGAGTTACTACTCGACCCTCGATTTTTCGGGATGTTACAGTTGGTATCAAAGCATGATTTGGATTAAACCGGACCTGGGTTATGGTCACACGGCACACTCTGACGCAGACTGACGCACTTTGACTTAGGAGGGAGCGACGGAACGTAGAAACAGTTATAGGTATTCCGATTTCGCTAATTGGCGAAGTTCACTAAAAACGAATGCCGAAATCGAGTCTGTATTCAACCATGGTCGCACGGGTCGACCTTAAAACATTTCTAGGCCGTCTATAAATGATTTTAGATTACAATCCACCTCACCCCAACCGTTGAAAATCGGTAGAATACGGGATAAACGTGATGAGCATAACTACTCCGAATCCTCGGAGCTTCTCTGGACTCCTCATAGAGACTTCTCGAATCCGTGAGGAAAGAAAGCAGAAAATAGAAATAAATTCTAATAAATTCGAAATTGATTAATGAATGACTAAAAATGAGTTTACAACCCTTTAAATAGGGATACCAAGTACTGGGAAAGAAATCAGAAACAAACTACAACTAAAACTCCTAAAATTCGCGACTTAGTATAAGGTCGTGATGTCTAATAGTGTGCAAGGTTTTCGGCCAAAAATAGTAAGTGTCCTATTTGGCTTTACCAAACCGTTCTCCTAATTATTCTAAACTCTTTTCACTATGGGCGTAACCCCTAAATCGCAACTGATGAAGAGTAATCAAATTAAAACTACTATTTTTAGTAAAACGAAATTGAAACAGGGAAACGACCGTCAATCGGAGGGTTTTTTCGCAATTCTGGGCTGCGCAACCTGGCATAGTAGGGTTGGTTGGCTTCATTAGTTCGTTCTACCCTAAATTCATATATTTTACGTTAGATAACTCATTCCGGATTGCAAGATATGGCACCTTGGGGGGATGGTGAACACCGTCCCGCTGCGGCGGTGCGGTGCCGGGCAAGGTGGACCGCGGCGGAACCGCGGTCGACCGGGTTCAGGCTTGGTCGTACGGGTCAGGCCGGGTCTGGTCATGGTCGGCCTGACCCCCTGGCACGTGTGGTGCGTGCGGAATTGCTGGGGGGCCCCTATTTCACATCGCTTTGCCCCCGTTTCTCTTATTTCACCCTTCCAAGCCCTCTAACGTGCTGTTTTTCTCTCCAAACTCCCTTCCAATCGTCTCATCTTCCATTTTCGACCACAACCTTTCCATATACACCATCCACAGCCATCCCTACCCTTACCCTCTTCACTTTCTCTCATTTGAGCTCACACGCCCCCATTTGAAGCTCAAAAACGTCTGAGCTCCCTAACCTATCCTACCTTTTCATTTTTCACCTTCAAGCGCTGTCATTGAAGCTTCTACAAACATCTGTTGAGGCTCAAACTAGTGGAGAAACAAACCTCCAGCCCTTACTCTCTCTCCCCTTCACTTTTCATTGAATTTCCATGGCCCTATTCGAATTGGTTACGACCATTTTCACGCTTTCCCACACAAGACTCATTTTTCAAAGCCTATAAAATTTATTTTCATCCCACCCACCCTCCTACCAACCATGCCACTCCCAATCCCGAGGTAGGATTAGTAATGCAGTCCCATTTAATACAACTTAAGGCCACTGGCCGAATAGTGTTGAAGTGATAAAGTCTCTTGATATACATTAACCCACCACACTCTGATAGCTTAAGCTTTTAGAGTAAATGGTTGTTTGACAAATAGACCCTTGGAGTTTTGGACCTAGAGCGGTGCTTCGACAGACCTGACAGTATAGGAAATTCGACAAATTAAGAACGTGAACCCTAGAACCCCCTTAGTTGGTTTGAGCATATGTGAAATGCTCGAGTGTCAAGTACAAATAACTCAATTCCAATTAGACAACTTGACCGTAAGTGATAAAACCCTTCCTTGTATTGGAAATGAAGTGAAATCATCTAGTGTATAAGCATAGACTTTGGACTCACCTATGGATTTCCGCTACTCCTAAATTAAGACTAGATTACTGGTTAGGCTAAGGAAAGTAAAAGACTAATTAATTATGCTAAGCTAATTAAATAATAGACTTAGTTATTCGGCTTAACTGACTCAGACCCACTACACAATTTTCTTTCCGTGTTGGCCGACCATTTGGAACTAAAAGTTTATCACTTTGTTCTTGAGAAGTGTTAGGAGTATATAGCCGATAGAGACTTTGTCTTTTAGGCCTAAGGAATTACCCAAATGGGCAACAGACAGTTAGGAATTAGGTCCCAAATCGGATGCCATGTCGGCATACATATTGTGCTTATGAACGTGGAAAGATGGCCTGCCTATTAAGCTAGACATGATTAAATAGGATAAGTCTGGACCGCGACAAAACCCCTTGGTAGAATTAGGCATCTTGCCTCAAACTCATACTTGCCCCTGAAATCAACCACAATACCCATCATCTTTAGCTTTCTATGACCATAGGTATCAATGCCATTGTACACATCGTCGAAGAAAGGCAGACCAATGTATTTCCCATTTCATATCAAGAGTAGGTCCTAAATTACACCTTGTTCCGATATACGGAGCAGGATATAAATCTTGAGCCTTGAGGGTGAAAATAAAATTTTAAGGGGGGTAGAATATTATGAGCCCAATCTAGATAGGTCGGCTAATACACTTTTTGATCTGGGTGGCGCAGCGAAGGCGTGGTGGACCCTTGCCCCACTGGCCCAGGATCGAAGCTGTGCTCGTTGAATACGAACATTATAGAAGCCCTAGCAAGTTCTACTATAAGAAACCGTTTTAGGATGATTTAGTAAGATTTGATTCACCAAGGAAGGACTCTCTTAGACTAAGACCTAAAGGGCAACCCAAGAAATAGAAACAAACAATTTGAGCCTTTCAATGATGGGCATTCCCTAAGTTTTTTTTAGAGTGATCGGACTACGGAGTTACTGAAATATACAACTGCGAAGCATTCGTGGTTTGACCCAATTCTCAATCCTGGGCGACTACCAATGGACTCACTGCTTGACCGAGCAGAAGACCAGGATCCACCAGGATTCGGAAGGGATACGATGAGCCTTCTACCCTGGTCAGGTAGATGATCGATGTATTGGGATCGAGCCCACCAAAAACGTCTCTCCGTGTTGGTCAAACATTGAAAACACCTATCTTACGCAAAATTGCTGGGATTTGTCGTCAAAACTCCAAATAGGTACATAAATAAATTGTAGCAAACCATCAGGATATGAGAAATGGATAAAGAAATAAGTTTTAAGGGGGGTAGACTAAAATGAACCAGGCTAGTATATACCCTACGCAAGAAAACTTAGGCAAAGGAACTAATTAAATCTTTTCTTATTACCCTTAGTCAATTTCGGGGATGAAATTTTGTTTTAAGGGGGGTAGATTGTAACATCCCGAATTTTTGCCAACCTGGGATTAGACATCCTTAGGCAATGGGTCGATCCTCACACCTTATTAACTTGTCAGAACTCAATCCCACATTCTAAAATCGCTCCTTAACCCATTTCCTTCACAAATCCCACCTTTCACCACCTTGTTCTTTAAATTTTTCTAAGTACTTTCACCCTAAACACTATCTTAAACTAGCTAAGTAGTATAACTTGGATTACTTTATATACAAACTACAAAGGCCCAGGTACCACCTCAGATAGAAATTGCTCAGGACTAAATCCTTTAGAAATTAGGCAAGGATTAGCCAGTGTGAAACTAGAGTACCTGTGAAATTAGCACCAATCACTTTAAATACGATCTGCAAGACCCAAAACTTGTAGAATCATTGACGCTAGGGTACCGTAAAATCTAGGATCAATCTCATTACCCGTCTGCTCTCGGGAGCATCACGAAACACCGTATTAGATCTGGACCGCACGTCGGAAGTCCAATTAATACGAAGTTAAGGAATTAGGACCGCCTCGCTGGGCTTGACAACCATCTTGAAAATCAAATCTAGCCAGTGTCCCAGCGCTATTCGCTTGATCTCAGAGTGAAGAGTGTGAGAAATGTGAAATTATTTCAAAATAAAATATCTTGAATAGTAATCTGGCACCTCTCACTTGCGGATCAGTTTTAAGCAATCAGACCGTCAGAATCAGACCAAATTACACCCTCAGAACAGGAGAAATTTCATACACATTTACATGTACTCGGAATCTCCGATCGAGATCCGCTGACCGTTGAACTGAAACTGGTCCGCCACGCGTGATCTGGAAATCCCACTGAAATGAAAACTTAACTAAACGTAGATCCAGTGTTAGTGAGCTTAAGTCCGACCTTTGGCTCAAGGAGGCCCGCCAGAAGTCCTCCGTTGAGCTGAAACTGACTCGTTTTGGTTATAACCTAAGTATACTTTGACCTGGAGTCTATTTCGGTGAGTTGTTAAACTATATAAGGACCTTAAACCCTCTCTCATTGCAGCCATACGAATTTGAGAGAAACCCTAGAGAGAGAAGAGAGAAAAGAGAGAGAAAGTGTGGGAGTAGTGGGAGATTCTCCCTACCACTCTTCCCTGCCGGTCCACGAGCTCCACCACTCTGTTTTAATCATTTTCCCGGTGATTCCTGCTCCGTTTCTAGGTAAGAAACCCTAACCCTAATTTGATTTGGGGCTTGGGTGGTTGTAGGTTATGAAATAGCTAACCTATTTCGTTCTATAGGTTGCCAAACTGCCGAATACGAAAGCTTAGCAAACCTATCGACTTCGTTTCGATTCTACGACAAAATGTGCGGACTTTAGGTGTATAGGTTATGGTTTTCAACACTTTCAATGTCAGATAATGATACATTCATGATCTGCATGCAATTGCACATGTACAAAGTGTTGTCCGTTTTTCGTTTCGATTAAAGATGAAAAATATGGAATTCTACATACTCTAGGTATTTGTAGAAAGTACCGTATACGTACAAATTTTGGAAATGTGTTTGACATGATTAATTGTTGTACGAATATATTATATGTGGATAAATTACTTGTTTGGCGAAAGGACTCGCCCTATACATGTTTTGCTCATATACACTATGTATGTTGAAATTGTGTATTCTAGAAAGTACCGTATACGTATAAATCTTGGAGATGTGTTTGCCATGATTATTTGCTGTATGAATATACTATATATGGATAAAAATACTTGCTTGGCGAAAGGTTAGCCCTAATACATGTTTTGCTAACATACATCATGTATGTTGTAATAGTGTATTCTAAGTGTTTGTGAAAATGACTGAATGAGTATAGAATTCTCATTCATGCTCGCCATGATTAATTGTCATGGATTCATGATTGTTGTATTGGCGATACCCCTTTGACGAAAGGATTTACCCTAAATCATGCCACGACCAATATACACTATATATGCTAAAATGTGTGGCCCAAGTGTTTGTGGAAATGACTGAATGAATATGGAACTTGGATTCCTGCTTGCCATGACTATCCGTCGTGGGTGTATGAGTGTTATGATTGGGGTAACTCCCTAGTGAAAGGATTTGGCCTTATACCTATGTGATCAACATATGTCATGTATGTTGGTGTATGTAGTCTAAGTGTTTGTTACAAAGTTTGAATGAGTAGGAGTTAGTAAATTGTAATGTATAAGGGTGTTGAGATATGATTCTCAACTCTTTCAACTATGTGTATGATTTCCTCGGATTTTTGTGTGATTAGGAATTGAATATGTACAAACTCATGCTTGTGTTGTGCTTCATAACATGCTCAACTGCTTTTATGATTTTATCTATGTAATGCATATGTTTAAATTCATATTTACGTTGTATGATCCGTCTTGGGTGATGGGGGAGTGGAGCAACGATTCCGTGCAACAGCCCTGGTAACCCTAAACGGATAATACCAGATTTGATTGTATGATTTGAATCTTGATCCATTCCTGCTTTATCTATCTGCAATTGATTGTGTTTGGGGCTATGATTATAGTCCAGACAATCGGTACCAGAATTGAATTCGTGGCTGTGATTCATTTGTCATGTGAGATGTGTTCGACGAACCCGAGTCGTACTTCGGTTGGCGATAGTGGTTGGCCACGCTAAGTGCTTATGCACTTCATGTCGATCAACTTGTTGTGCGCTCGAGCTAGCCGAGCTCGTCAAGTAATCCGATCTATCTTATGTATGTTCACCTTGTTTGGACGCCTCTGCTTGAACCTAGGGTACCAAACTTACCAGTGAAATCCCTTTTAACCATGGTACCTCGATCTGCTAAGACTCATGAGCCGGGCATGGTGGTATGGGAGACCGTGGTCGAGCTGTCGGCCTACGCTGGGGCCACGTGCCTCTCCGTAGTGACCAGTGAGCAACCAGACTCGTGAGCCGATTATGGTGGTATGGGACACTATATTCATGCTGTCGGCCTACATTGATAAGGTGATGGGGGAGTGGTGCAACGATTCGTGTAACAGCCCTGACAGCCCTTTGTAGTGACCTCGAGCATACTCTGAATCTGCGGTGAGGCGATGAGTCTTCCCGTAGTAACAGAGTATAAACTAGGCCTGTATTGATAAGGTGATGGGGAGTGGTGCAACGATTCCGTGTGTAACAGCCCTGGCAGCCCTTGCAGCGACCTAGAGAAACACACTATCGTATGAAATGTCTAGGACTAACGACCCTAGAATGGATCATGTTTGGGAATGATACAAGGAAGGGTGGTACCTTAGTTTCCAAATCCTGTGTTTGAAATTGACAAATAACAACTCGGTAATCATGTTCATCATGCATTACATGTGCCTGGAAGATGTGGAGCACTCAGGGATGAAAGCATGCCGCGAACGAAGAGGGTGTCGCAGGGGGAGGAGTATGTGTGAGGGCATCCATCATGAATGCATCCATACTTGCATTAATAAGAGTAGTTAGGAGTGGTGTTGTATTTACTATTTTATCATTACTGCTTCACTAAGTCGATAAATGTTACATATGCTTTATTGTTCCACTGAGTTAGCTACTCACTCCCACGTTACGGGACAGTGTGTACACACAACCAGATTTGTTGAGTTTCAGGTGATGGCGATGTTTATGAAGCAGAACCGGACTACTATGATGTTGGGGGGAGCTCTCTACATGTAACTCTCTGACAGGTCTATGAAGACCTGGTATTGTATTGACGGGGCTATGGTACTTGAAATAGAAGACATACATTTACACATTTGGTATATGTTAGAAATGTACTTGAAATTATTAACCTGGTAATGTTATCACACTCTGGAGACTCACCACAATTTTATATATATATATTATAGATATATATTATATATATAGATATATATATAATATATATATATATATATATATATATATATATATATATATATATCATAGTCTTCCGCTTGCTAATTCACTGTCTCTGGAGTATGATATGTCGTTTTGGCTTAATCTCACTCATGTTCACTACATTAATGCAGACAACATTTAATCATCATTATCGATGTTGCATAAGTGATGTTCTGGAAACTCGAGAGTTGAGTTACTACTCGACCCTCGATTTTTCAGGATGTTTCAACTATGTATTAGTGTACGCCACGACTAACCGTCGTGGATATGTGATTGTTGTATAGGCAGCAATCCTTTGACGAAAGGACTTGCCCTAATACGTATTCTAACTACTACATACCATGTATGATGTTATGTGCAGACTAAGTGTATGTAAAAATGTCTGTATGAGTAAGTGCTTATAAATTCTTCTCTAATTGGGTGTTGAGATATGATTCTCAACTCCTTTAACTATGTGTATGCTTTCCTCCATGTACCGTATATTATAGTGTTTATTTATCTATGTAATGCATATGTATAAATCTATGTTTAAGTTGTATTCCATAAAATGCAAAAACCAAAGCCGTGAAGGATGATGGGGGAGTGGTGTAATGATTCTGTGCAACAGCCCTGACAGCCCTAAAGCGGACAATATCAGACCTTTGATTGTATGATTTGAAATCTTGATCCAATACTGCCATAACTATCTTCTAGGATATTTTGTTGTAATTGAATGTGATTGGGGCTATTGTATAGTCCAGGCAATCGGTAACAGAGCCTAGCTTGGTGGATGATGTTGTTTCGCCACACAGGATGTGTTCGACGAATCCAATGCATACTTCGGTTATCGACAGTGGTTAGGCCACACGGAGTGTTTATGCACTTCATGTCGATTCACTTGATGTGCGCTCGTGCTAGTCGAGCTCGTCAAGTAACCCGATTAGCCCTATGTATGTTCACCATGTTTGGATGCAACTGCTTAAACGTAAGGTACCAAACTTACCAGTGGGACCCGTTACCCTTGGTACCTCGATCCGCTAAGACTCATGAGTCAAACATGGTGGTATGGGATACCGTGGTCGAGCTGTCGGCCTAAGCTTGGGCGACGAGCCACCCCGTAGTGACCAATGAGCAACCCAGACTCGTGAGCTGAATACGGTGGTATGGGACATTGTATTCGAGTTGTCGGCCTACATTGTTTTCGTGACGAAGCCGTGATGGGTGATGGGGGAGTGGTGTAACGATTCCGTGCAACAGCCCTAAACATGCCCTTTGTAGTGATCTCATGCATACATTGAACCTACGTTGAGGTGACGAGCCTTTCCGTAGTAATCATAGTATGAACTAGGCCTGTACTGATTTGGCGACGAGCCCTTTGCAGTGACCTAGAACCGCAATATCGTATGAGTTTAACTAGGACTGACGACCCTAGAATGGATCATTATTTGGGTATTGATATAAGGGAGGTACCTTAGTTTCCCAACCCTTCTGTATGAAAAGGACTAATAAGAACTTGGTAATCATATGCATGCACCACATTACGCGTGCATTCAGGCATAGCAGGTCAAGCACTGAGGCAGTGTTGTTCATGCGTGAACGTGAGATGAAGTTGCTGAGGGAGCGTAGGCGAGGGCATGCATCATACATTCATACCATTCTTGCATTAACAAGAGTACTTAGGGATGTGTGATTTACTGTTTTATCATTACTGCTTGATTGAATTGATAACATGCTAACCTTTGCTTTATTGTTCCACTGAGTTGATCACTGACTCCCACGTTACGGGACAGTGTTGTACACACCAACTAGACCCTGTCTTAGTTGCAGTTGGTGGCGATGCCTACGAGACGGATCCAGACTTCGAGGTTGACGATGAGTCATTCTCTGACATGCAGTTTTCAGGCGGGTTCATGTGAACCGTGTCCTGATCGACGAGGATTTTTGAGATGTTGACTAGATGACATTACACCTTTTGTATGTATTGGAATTGTACATATAATTATTTAACCTGGTAACATTATCACACTCTGGAGACTTATCATAGTTTATATATTTTATATATCTATCACAGTCTTCCGCTTGCAATTTCACTTGTCTCTGGAGTATGATATGCTGTTTTGGTATAATCTCATTCATGTTTCACTGCAATCATCATAATCATCATTATCTATGTTGCATAAGTGATGCGTTGGAACTCCGGAGCTGAGTTTTGCTCGACCCCCGATTTTCAGGGTGTTACAAGATGGTATCAGAGAATGATTTGGATTAAACTAGACCCGGGTTATGGTCACACAACGTACGCTGATGCAAATTCAATTTAGGTGGGTGCGAGAAAATGTAGAAACAGTCATAGGAGTCCCGGTTTCGCCAATTAGCGAAGTTCACTGAAAACGATCACCCAAATCGAGTCCGTACACCTCCGTGATCACATGAGGCGGCCCGGATCACTCCTATACCCTCAAACGATGGGTCTAGACCACAAATTACCCCATCCCAGCTGTCAACAGTCGGTAAATGAGAGTATACATCAGAAACTACCCGAAAGTACCCGATTTGGCTCGAATCGGAGTTGGGGGGTCGAAACGATCAATTCGGTGGGACCCAAGGTGGGCCCCGCATGTTTTTAGACCAAGGGGGAGGGGAGGACCTCGCCCAAGGGGTGAGCCCTCGCCAAAACCTCCAGAGACCGGCGAGGGGCTCGCCAGTTTGGCGAGGCCTCGCCGCCCAGAGGGCCAGGCCGGTCGGGCTGATCACAGTTGTGGGGTAGTGTGGCCCACTGATCCAGGGTTTTTTGTTTAAAACCCTTCCAAACACGTCCCTCCTTCACAAACCACCACTCCAAGCTCTCCTTTTCTCCAAAATTTTTTGATTTCTCTCTCAAACCTCCCCTCCATTCACTCATTTCGTCATTTTCTGTCAAATCACACATACCTCCACCGTTTTCAGCAATACCCACCCTCCAACCTTTCCATTCTCTCTCATTTGGACTCTTAAACCCCCCATTTGAGTCTCAAATTCATGTAAACCCACTAACCCACATTTTTTTATGTCTCATAACCTTCACAACCTCCAAAGGTTGGGACATTTAGGGCCCGTTTGACCAACTGCATTAGGTAAGTTTAAGGTGGATGGAATTGTAAAAGTAACAATAAATGCATGTGTAAGGTATTGTCTCTAGATTGGGTGTATCCCATGTTTTCGAATACCGTGTTTGGAATGTATGCAATTAAAAGTAAATTTCGGGATTTCCTTTCAAAGTACACTTAGAAATTCATCATCATGGGATTTGGAAATCCTATCTCACACTTTCCAACACAAGGCTCATTTTCCAAAGCCTATAAAATTAATTTTAATCCCATCCCACCCTCCTTTCAAACATGTCATTCCCAATCCCGAAGTGAGAATAGCAATGCAATCCATTTAACACAACCTAATACCATTGGCTAAATAGGCCCTTAGGGTTTTGGACTAGAGTGGTGTTCCTAAACAATTTCTTGTATTAAAAAGGTTATGAAGGCAGTCGAGTTAGGGCGCAACGGAAGCTTGGTGGGCCGATAGCCCACTGGCCCAGGATCGAATGGAATTGATCCAGACTATACGTAAAGATAGGTCATTAAATAGGATTTGAACATTTTTTAGAATGTCGATAATAAAGTTACTAGAAGGAAAGTAATTAGGGTTTAAGTATTAAACTAATTCGTATTACAGAAAGGGCCTAACAATGAGTACGAGTTTAACTACTACCATGGACATGAATGAAGATGAGGACTCTCCTAGACCAAGACCCAACGGGCAATCTTATGACTAGGAAATTTGAACCTTTCATTGATGAACATTCCCTAAGTTTTTAGAGTGATCAGACTATGGAGTTACTAGAATATACAACTGCGAAGCATTCGCGGCTTGACCCAATTCTTAATCCTGGGCGACTACCAATGAACTCATTGCTTTGACCGAGCAGAAGACCAGGATCTACCAGGACTAGGAAGGGATATGATGAGCCTTCTACCCTGGTCAGGTAGATGATCGATGTATCGGGATCAAGCCCATTACAACTATCTCTCCGTGTTGGTCGACTATTGAAAACAAATATCTTACTCTAAACAGATGGGAATCACCGTCAAGACTCCAAATAGATGAAGAAACCGTTAGGGTATAAGCACGAGATAAAGACATAAGTTTTTAAGGGGGGCAGACTAAAATGAACCAGAATAATATAGACAGTATATGCTCTACCACGATATAAACTTGAAATCAATAAAACCTAGGCAAAAGAAATAATAAAATCTTTACTTCTTACCCTTAGCTAATTTTGGGGATGAAATTATTTTTAAGGGGGGTAGATTGTAACGCCCCAGATTTTTGCCAACCTGGAGTCAGATGTCCTTAGGCAAGGGGTAGATCCTAACCCCTTAAGAACCTCTCAAACCTTAAATCCTTTAGAAATTAGATAAAATTAATTAAGTGTTAAACTAGATTAGCTACGAAATCCGCTTGATCCACTTTAAATACGATTTGCAAGACCCAAAACTTGAAGAATCATTGATGCTAGGTTACCCTAAAATCTAGGATCAATCTCATTACCCAGTTGCTCTCGGGAGCACATTGAAACTCCGTATCGGATCTGGACCGCACATCGAAAGTCTGATTTCTACGTAATTATATAATTAAGACCGTCTTGCTGGGATTGACAACCATCTCGGAAATCAACTTTAGATAGTGTCCCAGGGCTATTCACTTAAGCCTGGAGTGAAGTGTGTGAGAAAATGTGGTTTTCTTTAGAAATTAAATCTAATTTAAGTAATCTGAGACTTGTCGCTTGCGGGCCTGATATAAGCAATCAGACCGTCAGAATCTGACCCAAATACACCCTCGGATCAGGAGAAATTTCATACACATGGCAGTGTACTTGTAATCTTGATCGAGTTCCGGTGACCGTTGAACTGAAACTGGTCTGCCATGTGTGATCTGGGAACCCGACTGGAATGAAAACTTAACTCGACCTAGATCCATGGTCAGGGAGCTTAAGTCCGACCTTTGGCTCAAGGGAGGGCTCCAGAAGAGCTCCGTTGAGCTGAAACAGGTGCCCTTTGGACATAACCTAAGTATACCTTGGCCCTGGGACCTTTTCCATCAATTCTGGGCCTATATAAGGGCCTTAAGCCCTCACTCTCTCATCCCATACGAATTTGGGAAACCCTAGGAGAGAGAAGAGAGGAAAGAGAGAGAGAGAGAGTTGGAGTTCATCCCTGGGATTCAATCCCATCCTTCCACGGGCTGAATCAGCTCTTCCATACCGCTCTACCGGCGATACTGATCCCGTTCTTAGATAAGAAATTCAACCCCTAATTTGTTTTATGGTTTCCACTAGTTGAAATGATGAAATAGCTAACCTAGTTCATGTTATAGGTTGTAAATCCGCGTTGACAAAGACTTAACGTCTAAAACGACTCCGTTATGCATTTATCGGCGTAAGGTACGGACTTTAAATGTATAGGTTATGGTTTTCAAGGCTTTTAATATCAGTTAATGATATATTACTGACGTGGATGCTATTGCACATGTACAAAGTGCTGTCTGTTTCATTTTTCAGATATACGTTAACTATGTTGAATATACTGTATTCCTCATATTTGTAGAAAATACCGTATACGTATGAAATACGGATTTGTGCTTGCTATGATTAATTGCTGTCTATGTGATTGTTCTATAGGCGGCAATCCTTTGATGAAAGGACTTGCCCTAATACGTATTCTAACTGCTACATATCATGTATGATGTTATGTGAGACTAAGTGTATGTAAAAATGTCTGTATGAGTAAGTGCTTATAAATTCTTCTCTAATTGGGTGTTGAGATATGATTCTCAACTCCTTTAACTATGTGTATGCTTTCCTCCATGTACCATATATTATAGTGTTTATTTATCTATGTAATGCATATGTATAAATCTATGTTTAGGTTGTATTCCATAAAATGCAAAAACAAAGCCGTGAAGGGTGATGGGGGAGTGGTGTAACGATTCCGTACAACAGCCCTGGCAGCCCTAAAGCGGACAATATCAAACCTTTGATTGTATGATTTGAAATCTTGATCCATTACTGCTTTAACTATCTTCTAGGATATTTTATTGTAATTAAATGTGATTGGGGCTATTGTATAGTCCAGGCAATCAGTAACAGAGCCTAGTATGGTGGATGATGTTGTTTCACCACACAGGATGTGTTCGACGAATCCGATGCATACTTCGGTTTTCGACAGTGGTTAGGCCACACGGAGTGTTTATGCACTTCATGTCGATTCACTTGATGTACGCTCGTGCTAGTCAAGCTCATCAAGTAACCCGATTGGCCCTATGTATGTTCACCATGTTTGGACGCTACTGCTTGAACCTAAGGTACCAAACTTACCAGTGAAACCTGTTAACCTTGGTACCTCGATCCGCTAAGACTCATGAGCCAGACATGGTGGTATGGGACATCGTGGTCGAGCTGTCGGCCTACGCTGGGGCGACGAGCCTCCCCGTAGTGACCAGTGGGAAACCCAGACTCGTGAGCCGAATACGATGGTATGGGACACTGTATTCGAGCTGTCGGCCTACACTGTTTTGATGACGAAGCCGTGATGGGTGATGGGGGAGTGGTGTAACGATTCCGTGCAACAGCCTTAGACGTGCCCTTTATAGTGACCTCGACCATACACTGAGCCTACGTTGAGGCAACGAGCCTTTCCGTAGTAATCAAAGTATGAACTAGGCCTGTACTGATTTGGCGACGATCCTTTTGCAGCGACCTAAAATGTAATATCGTATGAGTTTAACTAGGACTGACGACCCTAGAATGGATCATTGTTTGGGTACTAATATAAGGGAGGTACCTTAGTTTTCCAACCCTTCTATATGAAAAGGACTAATAAGAACTTGGTAATCATATGCATGCACCACATTACCCGTGCGTTCAGGCGTAGTAGGTCAAGCACTGAGGCAGTGTTGTTCACGGCGAACGTGAGATGAAGTCACTAGGGAGCGTAGGCGAGGGCATGTATCATACATTCATACCATTCTTGCATTAACAAGAGTACTTAGGGATGTGTGATTTACTGCTTTATCATTACTGCTTGATTGAATTGATAACATGCTAACCTTTGCTTTATTGTTCCACTGAGTTGATCACTGACTCCCACATTACGGGACGGTGTTGTACACACCAACCAGACCCTGTCTTAGTTGTAGGAGGTGGCGATGCGTACGAGGCGGATCCGGGCTTCGAGGATGACGAGGAGGTATTCTCCGACATGCAGTTTTCAGGCGGGTTCATGTGAGTCGTGTCCTAATCGACAGGGATTTCTGAGATGTTGACTAGATGACATTACACCTTTTGTATGTGTTGGAATTGTACATGTAATTATTTAACCTGGTAACATTATCACACTCTGGAGACTTACCACAGTTTATATATTTTATATATCTATCACAGTCTTCCGCTTGCAATTTCACTTGTCTCTGGAGTATGATTTGTTGTTTTGGTATAATCTCATTCATGTTTCACTGCAATCATCATAATCATCATTATCTATGTTGCATAAGTGATGCGTTGGAACTCGGGAGCTGAGTTTTGCTCAACCCCCGATTTTCAGGGCGTTACAATCCTGTTTTTTTTTTCAATGTTTGATTTCTACTAATGTTTGAGAAATGGGTTCTGGATTAGAGAATGCAGCATGTGTTTGTTTAGTCCCGAAGGCATTGTTCTGGTCCAAGTGCAAGCATGACATGCTTTTCACCACTCGTGGTTTGGATGAAAAAGCACCTAACAATTATGTCTTTGATTCTTGGAAATTTTCAATCTCATGCTTGTTTGGCTGGTTTTTTCAATGGTTAAATTATTTCTGTTTGATTTCAGTGGAATAAAGGCACCGTTGAGGGATTTTCCATTTCTTAGTTGTCATGAGATTTCATCTCTCATATTATTGTTTAGAATGGTAGTTTTCATCTGTTGTGAAAATTCGTCCTCATCTGTTATAAAAATTGGTACTCAAGAAAAATCTGAAAATAGGATAATTCAATTTTATTATGGCAAAAAAAAAAAAGAGAAAAAAGGTGAGTCATGGCAAAGATAAAAAGTGCAGACACAACCAAACAATAACTCGGATGTATGTAGTTTGTGACAATATCTGACTACATCCATCGGAAAACCACCAACTATAAGTATTTCACTATTTCAGAGTACAACATTCAAGATATCGTTTTACCTCTGGAGAACCTAGTAATGATCACCAACCTTCGTCTCTCTATATATGTATCGCCAACAAATGTATATATCGAAGGGCATTTACTTCTATATTCGCCTATGAAAATTGGTATTTTATAAAGTGTCGTTAGTGTTGACTCCATTTCATCGGGTTTATTATACATGAGAAAATCAAAACATGGAGGGTCAAGGATGGATGAAAGAGGAAATGGCTGCCTTTGCAGCTACACTTGCTGCAGTAACTACTACTATTGGAGTAAGGGAATATTACAGAAATATTTTATTTAAAACACCCTCAAGATTTGCGGACGTTGAAAGAAAGAAAATAAATGCGATAATAAGAGTGGGTGACAACGAGTGCATATCACAACTCAGAATGAACAAGGCCACATTCTTCAACCTATGATCGTTTCTTAGGGATAGAAATCTCATTCCCAATGGGAAACATGTAAGTATGGAGGAACAACTTGTCATGTTCCTTCACACAGTAGGGCATAATATTAGAAACCGTGTCATTGGACATAGGTTTATAAGATCTTGAGAAACCATGAGCCGATATTTTAGTAAAGCGGTGGATGCAATTGTCAGAATATATCCGGAGTTTGTGACACTCCCAAGTGTCGATACACCATACAAGATCCTTTCCAATCCTAATTGGAGCACGTACTTTCAGGTACGCTCAATCGTAATCACATTATGTAATGTCCACTCCTGTCCTAAATTTATAGTATATATTTTTTATCCTGATAATTCAAGATGAAATTAGGATTGCATTGGTGCAATTGATCGGACCCATGTACCCGCCTATGTGCCGACATTGGAAAGTGCAACCTACCGTAATAGAAAAGGGGTCCTCTCTCAGAACGTAATGAGCATATGTACATTTGACATGAAGTTCGTATATGTGCTCGCTGGATGGAAGGGATCAGCCTCTGACGCACGCGTCTTACTCAGTGCATTGACACATTCCACCGATCGCTTTGCTATCCTCGAGTGTAATTCATGTATATTTGTATGATCGAACATCTTGATAACATGACTTCTAAGTAAATAGATTGATAATTACTCGTAATTATTTGTAGGTAAGTATTACGTAGTTGATGCTGATTATGCTCATCCTCTTGGATTCATGGCTCCTCATCACGGTGTACGGTACCACCTCAATGAATACCACACGGGCAGCGTTCTAACCAACATGAAAGAACTATTCAACTACCGGCATGCTTAATTACGAAATGTTATAGAAAGAATATTTGGAGTATTGAAAGCTCGCTTTCCAATCCTCAAATCAGCTCCACCATACAACCTTCTAACATAGGTGAAGATAGTCATCGCATGTTGTGTGTTACACAACTTTATCCATCTATTTGGAGGAGATGGTTTGGTAGAAGATGAAGTCTCATCTATAGATGTAACGAAGAGTATAGACTTATCACTATGCTCAATTAATGTGACACAACGTGAGAAGAACGAATGAGCCACATTTCGAGACAATATTACTTCGAAGATGTGGAATGAATCTCATCCTGTGAGTCGTGATGTTTGATATTCAAATTATACTTTGTCATTTTGTAGTAGGTTATAACATCACATGATTGTACGACGATACCTATAAGCATGTCTTAACATCATTTTGGATGTTTGGAAGAAGATGATCCTCACCATCTATTTTGTATACCATATTCTGTATCTGTGTATTAAGTTTTAGCTTTCTTCATTTATTGCCTTCCCATGACTTATATGCAATGTTGTACTGTTAGAATAAATATGTCCATTGTACTATTTGTAGATAGTTGAAGTTAATAGTGACAAGGAAATGTCTTCAAATAGGCGGAACAACTAGTCAACTCCCACCAAACAATCTGGGCAAGAGCAATGTGTCACACCACGAAGGACACCGCGAAAGTATAAATCAAAATCACTCGATGAAAATGTTGTCTAGTGGTGTAATTCGGTGTATGGATGAAATGGATGATTGCCTCATTGATACCTTGATGGAAGTTGTGGCGAGTGGCCGCAAGAGTGCAAACGGTTTTAAAAAGGAGACCTATAATATGGTTGTGGAAACTATAAGGAGTGCCCTAGGGATATCAGTACAGGAAAAGCATGTTGGTAATCGCCTCCGGACATTGAAACAGTTGTATTTTGAGGTTCGGGACACCCTCAATTCCAGTGGATTTGGTTGGGATGAGGACAATAAGCTAGTTACGGCCCCAGATGATGTCTGGGAGGATTACATACGGGTGAGATTATTTTTTTATATTGAACCAGTCTGTTACTTTAGCACAATGTTTATTTAAAGAATATCTCATCGATATTTGTTTACTAATATAGATTTTTCTTGGTTGTTGTCAATAGTCACATCCCTATGCACAACACATTCAAGGGAAGGCAGTGCGAAGGTACGATTGACCTCACCTTCCTATTTGGAAATGACTGTACTACTGGATCACGTGCTTCCACAGTAAATATGCATAGTACTGATTCCGACATTACACCGACAACATCGGTTGATCTAAAAGACGATACACTCGTGTTGTTGAGTGACGATGTTGGGGACAGTGGACATAACATCCAGTGGTCGTTTCAAAGTGGTGATAGTGCTCATGTCGCAACCCATAGTCCGAATGTCAATGGGAACAATTCGGTGAACACAAGCAGTACATCCAATTCTAGGAAGAGAGCCAGACAGGATCGCCCTTGCGACGTCATTGGCAAAGGAGTGAGTGATGTTGCAGAAGCCGTTAAGTCTCTAACTATAACCATACACTAAGGGAAGGATTTGGTATGTATGTCCCAAATTGTGCTTGCTCTAGAGCAGATTGAAGGCCTCATGGGTCACGGGATCCTACGCGCCACGAAGATACTATCAAAAGATGAACAACAATCTGCCTCGTTCTTTTCACTCCCTGAGCATAGGAGGTTGGACTTTGTGCTGATGCTGCTTGCACCAGATCAATCTTCTGACTGATTACACTGCCATCCACCTGACCGTTGATGGGTTTCTATTTTCTTTAGCTTGTTAGCCAAGTGGTTTTTGCACAAATTTTTTTTTATTTTTTGGTACAGGGCTAGTTTTGTTGACTAGCTGGAAAAATGTTGCTTATTTTGGATGATATATATATATATATATATTTATATTTATCTTGATGTGTGTTTTTGATGATCCCACTGTTGATATGTATTAACTTGCATTACCTGTTGATGCCCATCTTGCATTATCTGATGTTAATCTCCTTGATATATTGTTTTCCATATGACTATCTTGCTCATATCTGCACTTTGTATAGGATAAGTACCAAATTTTTACTGGACAAGTCATTGCTTCAGGTATGCTCTCAGATTCTCAGATTCGTTATATTATCAGTTATCTGATGTAGTGGTAAAGTGTATAAAAATTGTTTTATGTTTGATTATTAATATCAATCATCTGCATGTTGTACTTATTCGTATTTCAATAGTCTGCGGATAGGCAAGAAAATGTATGTCGTCTTCAATGGATGTCGACCCGGACTGTATTATACATGGGAGGAATGCCGCCAACAGGTGGAGTTCCATGGCCCACTTCAGAGGATACAAGTCCACGTCGGAGGCATATACTTAATGGACTGCTTTCTGCGAGTATGCAGCGCAACACAATGAACTGGTGGCTGACATCGAGGATGACCATCAGACAGGGACGTTAAACACTAAATGACCTTTCATTGCCAGTTGCAGCAACCTTTCTATAGGGCGCTCCCCGTCACCATCCTACTACTGTGCAAAGTGTATCGGCAACGCCACACCGGGAGATAGCGTTGAAGAAACGCCAAGGTCATTTGAGGCCCTCCCTAGGATTATCTTCAGTTGCTTTTAATCCTCACCATTTAGCTCATGGCGTGGTGCTAGTTTATAGCTTTTTGGTTCATGGTTATTTTTAATATGACTGTTATACAATTTCTGAGGACTGTGGTTTGCTTTGAACAGGTTGTGTGGATGTTTAGGAATTTATGGGTTAACTTCTAGGTGGTTTTCATAATTCATTATTGACATGTCACATTTACAGGAGTACATTATGTTATACTTCAGTGGGGCCCATATTTCCTCACGTAGTAAGGATTAGTAGCAAGCTCTTGCTATTGACATTGGGTTACTGATCCCACATCCAAATTTTCATTGGTGTGAGTACGCTGATACACTTCAATTTAATAAATTGAAGTGTAACGTATACACCTTGACCCCTATATGTCTACTTCTGAATCCTATGTCGATTTATCCATGTTACAGCTGAATTATGTATACGATCATCCATTATCCTTAAAAATCTGAATTTAAAGGGACCCATGTACCCGCTTTTATTCCGCCGGTATGTTGGCCATCTAGATTCAATTGTTGCAATGTTAACCGTGAGACACGTCCGTTTGAAACAGGTCCACTAAACAGTGCTGATATACGTTTTGGTGCATTTCGATATATGTTGTGGACTAGACAATCTATCGCAAAGATCATCATGTGGTCCACCACATAGTGTTTTATAAAAAATTTAAGCATATGCAAAGATTGGGTCTCACGATCACTTGTCCAGAGTTGACCAAATTGCTGAAAGGGTAAGTTTATATTCAGCACTGCTGTAAAAATCAAACAACTGATTACATTTGTTGTAGAGCTGAAATGGTGGACACCATAAGAGTAAAAAAGGAATGATGTGACTACTACACTGTCTATACAAACACATTCCTACTGAATTTCCATCTATTACACCCAAAAAATACCAAAAAACAAGTGTGGGAAAGAAAAATATAGGTATTGAAACAATCATTGCTAATACATGTAAAGACGTAATTATGCTGTCTTTACACCCAACTACCGTGGTAATTGGAAAACCAAACAGGCCCTAGGCATAATTTGAGGCGGTAGTTAATGTTGTAATGTTGGTGGTTGTGGATTAGCTGCTAAAGTAATGTCACCACATTCTGTGAGCCCCACCATGATGTATGTGTTGTATCCACACCAGGCATCCATTTGGAGAGATCATTTTAAGGCATGAATCAAAGAATTATATAGATACAAAGCTCAAGTGAACCCCACCACAGAAAACAGTGGGAACAATGACGCCCACTGTTGAAACATTTATAGGGCCCACCATGATGTCTATTTGAGATCCAACCTGTTTATAAGTTAACACAGACAATGGAATAAGGGAAAACACAAATATCAGCTTCATCGAAAACTTTTGTAGCCTCGAGATGTTTTCAAGTTTAGGCGTTCAATTCCCAATGTTTTATGTGGTGGGGCGCACTTGAGCTTTGGATCTGTCTCATTGTCTCATGCCATGAAATGATCTCTCCAAATGGACGACCGGTGTGGATACGACACATACATCATGGTGGGCCTACAAAACATTACGATAGGCCTGGGAAGTTTTTAATAGTGGGTATTCAATGTCTACTCTTTTATGCGTTGTGATCCACTTAAAATTTGAATCTACTTCATTTTTAAGATCATACACTGGAATGATGTGTAAAAACTGTTGGATGGTGTGTATATACAACACATACATGGAGGTGGGCCCCACGGTCAGTTAAGCACCCCACTGCTTTGTTACCAGGTAACACTGATCCACTCCCCCACCAATCTCGGGAATGTACGACGTTTTTGGGAACCAACCGTCCAAAAGGTCCACCCTTTATATTTGCACAGGGCCTACCGTGATGCGTACCACCAAATCTACTCCGATCATTGGATGTGTAATCCTGTGCAGGGTACAGAACCAAAAAAATCAGGCTAATATGTGATTCAGGTGGGCCATATTAATGGAAAAAGTTGGGAGAGACGTCTACCTTTGATTGTTATCAGGCTCACCGTGATGAGCATGTGAAATCCATTCCAACCATTGGATACCACACCAGATTCTAGGCCTGATGACTAAAATGAAAGCCCATAAATGATTATAGTGGAAGCCATCCCAAGCCAGTAACTTCTTTTCCTCTTTAAAGTATCTTTTGCATGGGCATTATTCATTAACATTAATTAGCATTAATTCAGACAACTAGTTGGACGGTCCAACTAGTGTGTCTGTGTGAGCATTTCTCATATATATATATATATATATATATATATATATATATATATATATATATATATATATATATATATATAATCTCTGTGTGTGTGTGGAGAGAGAGAGAGAGAGGAGAGAGAGAGAGAGAGAGAGAGATGCTCACATACAACTAGTTGGATGCTTCCTTTCGTCCAACTAGTTGTGCATCTAATGAACAGTTAATGCTAGTAAGAATTTTCATACAAAAGTTATTTCAATTGATGAAAAAGAGTTGCTTATTGAAGTGGGCCCCTGAAAAGGCCTAGCTATAAGTCCTAGAGGGGGGGGGGGGGGGGTGAATAGGACAATGCCAAATAAAACTTATAACAGCGGAATTAAAAAGAAAATGATAGCCAAAGTAAATCACAATGCAGGAAAGTGAAATAACCTCAAATTTTAGATCTTGAGAGGTTGATACAAATGTTGTTCTAAGGACAACCTTTCACCAAAAACCAGAGTTTATGGTAGGACAACCTTATTTCTAGAAAGATCTTTGTATCAAATCTCAAACCAAAGAGGAATAAAGAAATAAATATAAACTGAATTGAAATAAATTGTAATCACAATGTATTGTTCTAGGGACAGCCATACACCATAAAAATGGCAGGGCAACCTTGCTGGAACAACTTTTAAAAGAAATGAATATCAAGCTGATAAAAGAATAGCAGAAATAAATTTTAAAAACTATTACAAAATTCTCACAATGCTTGAATTAAATGATTACACATTCACACCATACATATATCCCACAAATGAATATTAAAGATTAGAAAATAAATCATTCAACCACAACACAAGGGATTATAGTGGTTCGCCTGTGTGTTCACCAACTGTTAAACAACAGCCACACAAATGCCACTCCACTCCTAATATCCTCACACAGGGGATATTAGCGTTCACTAACAAAATAAGTTTTCCCAGGTTCACCAAAACCTTTACAATTGTGTCTTTGTCTGTGGGCTTACACAATTAAAAAAAAACCCCACTTCTGAGTTTTCCTGGCTCTCCTCAGATAACCAATACAACAAGATTTTTCTGGCAAATCTTGAAAGAAACCAAACACAGAAAGGAATTTACATTTAAATGTAAAATACCTGATTATCTCCTTCGTTGTAGCAGCCCGGTAGAACCAAATCAGAGTAGATGATTGAATATCCAAGTTCAATGTCCAGTACTCAATTACTATGGTTCTAATTCTAATAGATTTTAAATTAAACCAAGTAGGGCTTGCCTTAATTGATTTTGATTCCAAAGAAAGGGAATAACAATTCCTCTTATCAAATTAGATTGGAATAGCAGAAACAAAATCAATTAAATAAAGCTAAGGAAAGAGAATATTAAATAAGCACACTTAGCTTAGATGGAGCACAAAATTATCTCTCAGAAGTTCGACGAAGATTGACTTGAATGGATTAATTAATTCGATGATTTCTTCTGAGATTCGTGCTCTATTTATAGGTGAGCAGATCGCATCTTCGACTGGTCTAAGGAGCTCTTCGACTAGTCGAAGAAATAACAAATTTGAAAAAAATCAGGCGCGATAAGCTTTGACCGTTCTACGACTGGTCGAAGGCCTCCTTCGACTGGTCGTAGGTCACCTTCGACTGGTCGAAGGTCTCCTTCGACTGGTCGAAGACCTTGTGAATTATCGTTGGACTTTGAATCGAAGATTTACGACTGGTCGAAGAAGCAGTCGACACTATTCCTTCAACTGGTCGAACAGATTCCTGGACTAGTCGAAGCCTAACAGAAATTATCCGATTTTTGTAACAAACTGACGACTGATCGAGGAATTTCTTAGACTGGTCAAAGCAACTCTAGGACTAGTCGAAGAAGGCCTAGACTAGTCGAAGAACTGACCAAACTTATGTAAAATAAACATTCGATTTATGTATCCAAAGTGACCTACTTCTAAGGTCAACCTAAGGTCAGTCAAACCTCAACCATGAAGTAAGGACATTAAAATATAGGAACTAGTGACCTTGAAGTATGAGCCTTGAAGTCTTGATGTAGTTCAATCTTGAAATCTTGATGTAGCTCAATCTTGAAAGTGTCTTGAGTTCTTTATGAACTACCTTAAAGTGTTCTTGAAGTCTTGCAGCTTGAGTCATGTCTTGTGAGTAGTTCTTGCATTCAAGTTTGATCTTTGTACTTGTGAGCTTAGCTTGTTGTGAGCTTAGCTTGTTCATGAATGTTGATCTCTGAGAGGGCTTCACTTATGCAAGATATATAACAGTGATTTTGGCACCACAAATTTGACAACAAACAGGGATATTAAATATAGCACTTACAGCCCCACTATAGTATTATGTAAAATCCACCTAGCATTAGGTGAGCTACCTCAAGTTAGACCCAGTGCAAAACAATCAGCCCCATCCCTTGCTCACATGAACCACGTAATTGAAAATTGTGTAGATAGAAAGTTCATCCTCCAAACTCTTTCCCTGGGCGTAATTCACTTTAATCACTTATGTGACAAATTTTTAGGCTCCAGGCCTAATTTTTGGTGTGGGAGCTAATGGTTGGAGTGGATTTTGTATTCTCATCATGATAGGGCCTATAAAAATCAGGGTGGAAGTCTCTCTCAATTTTTTCAATTGGTATGGCCCACTTAAATCATTGATTAGCCTGATTGTTTTGGTCCTAGACTAACATGGGATTATATAGTTAATGATCGAAGTGGATTTCTAAAAAATGTCACGATGGGGCCCATTATGTCAAAAATGCAGATTTGCGACGCATTTTTGCGACGGACATTGTCCGTCGCAAAAATTGCTTGGTTTAACGACGGATTTAATCCATCGCTAATGGAAAAAGTCCGTCACCAGTCCCGTCCTCGAAAATCCGTTCAAATGTCGTGGAATTTCACGACAGACCAAAATCCGTCTTTAAAATCTGATATACGAAGGATTTGGGTCCGTCGTTAATTAGCGACGGACTAAATCCGTCGCAAATTTTGATTTTGCGACAATGATCAATTGTACTTCCCGCCCAAAAACTAGTTGGTGACAGTTTTCAGCTACTTTCGCGATGGATCATGGTCCGTCGTAAAAGGACTTGCCCCGAACATGAACTTTTTTCATTTTTTTTTTTATATTTAGAATATGGTGGAAAAATATGTTTTGTAGTCTAATAATTGTTTTTAATATAATTTCAGTGGTTTAATTGTGCATATTTGTATATAAGATTAATTTTTAACAATCGATTGAATGAAAAACAAAAAAAATAAATTTATTTTGATTTTATAACAAATGAGTGGAAATTATTATTATTTTTTAAATTTAAAACTAATATTTAAATGATTTGTAATATCACATGGAAAAGAATATTGAGAATAAAAAATTTAACAATGTTAGAGAAAAAATGAGATTTTGAAAAAATGAAAATCATGATTTAATAAAAATCTATTTTTTTGGGAAAAAAAAGAATATTGAATAAAGTTAATAAATTTGAAAAAAAAAAACATTTGATTTTGAGAAAAAAATAATATCCTGAAAAGAAAATTAAAAATATTTTAAAAAATGTGAAAATTTTCACGATGTTGAAAAATGAAAATATTTTGAAAAAGAAAATGAGAACTTGTATTTTGAAAAATAAAATAAATTTGAGAAGTTCGATAAAAATTGACAAGTTCGAATAAAATGCTTTAAAAAAAATGAAGTTAAAAAGAATTGAAAATTTTAAAATAAAACGATATTAAAAAATCGATACTTTATTAAAAAACAAACATTTTGAAACGAAAAATAAAGAAGTTGAAAAAATTTGTGATTTTGAAAAATAATTGAAAATGTTCCAAATTTGAAATTAAAAGAAAAAGTTATTTATAAAAACAATGAGATTTTGAATATATATATATATATATATATCATTTTAAAAAGAAAATTGAACGTTAAAAATAAAATAATGCTTTTGAAGAAGAAAAATTGGCATTTTGGAATTTGTGGGAAAAAAAATAAAATTTGTGAAAATTTTAGAGATTTTGAAAATAAAAATTCAGAATTTGTATTTTAATTTTTTTTGAAATATTTTATAATAAAAATGATATTTTGTTAAAAGTTTTCAAAGAAAAATTAAGAGTAAAAAAATATACATTTTGAAAAAAATGTTATTTTTAAATGGAAATTGAAATTTATCTGTGAAAAAAAATATTTTTTAATAAATTATTAGGCACATCCACTAATTGAACATTTAATCGTTTTTGGACAATCGAATTAGTCCAGATTGAAGAGTAAATAACTTCAGATGTTTAAATCAAATTTCACTCAAATTGTTGATCAATCTTGTATGACCAACATCTTTCTCATATGTAGCTATCTTGATTGGGGCGAGTAACTAGTCAAATTTGAGGGTATTGATCAGTAAAATAAAGTGAATGGACCAGACATATAAAATGGGACAAATATTATTGTCAAAATTGTGACCCAACTTATTGACCTTGCAAGAACTTAAGAATTGATGTTAGTAAGTTTTGTGGGCCCCATCATGATGTGTGTTGAACATTAACACCGTGCATTTGATGTGTCCCCTCTAGGTTATGAGATATCTCAAAAATCATCCGTATACAAAACTCAAGTGGGCCATACCATCTAAAACCATGTGAAGACATCCTAAAAGATATAAAAGCACTTGGTGGGGCCCACATGAGTTTTGGATGCGGCTGAAACTTGGTCTGACCCCTCATCCAAGTGGGACACACATAATGAGTGGGTTGGATATGTGAATCACATTTAGGCAAGCGCAATATATGATTATGAATGTTTTAAGAAACCCCTCTTCACTTCATTTAGGTGAATTACTCATTACCCTTACCAGAGTAAACTCTGTGGGGTCCACCATTATTTATTTATTTTATCCACTCCATTCATCCATGTTAACAGATAATTTGAGGTCTAAAGAACAAAAATGAAGCATATCCAAAGCTCAAGTGGACCACACCATAGGAAATAGTGTGATTGAACCTCTACCATTGAGAAATTCTTGGAGGCCATAGAAGTTTTGGATCAAGCTGATGTTTGTGTTTTCTCTTCATTCATATCTTTTTAATATTGTGAACAGGTTGGATGGCAAATAAACATTATTGTGGGCCCAGGAAGGTATCAACGGTGGAAATCATTATTCCACACTGTTTCGTGTGGCATGGTCCACTTGAGTTTTCGATTTATCGAAAATTTGGGATCAATTCACACCATTCATCCATTTTTCGATATCATTTTAAAAATTTATCCAAAAAATGAATCATATCCAAAGATTAAATGGACCACACCACAAATAAGGGGAACGGATTAGCTACTCCCCTTGACAATAACCAATGCTGGTGGTCGGTGCTCTGTGGGCCCCACCATGATGTATGTGTTTCATCCATGTCGTCCATCTATTTTTAAAGATCATCTTACGGCATGAGACAAAAAAAGAGATATATCCCTGTAACATCCCGACTTTTCGGGACCCGAGTACACGACCCGTTTCCTAAAAACCCGAGTATTAACCTTAAAGAATGATTAAATTCAAGTGTGTGTGTGTGTGTATATATATATATATATATATATATATATCCAATTATCAGAGTAGCAGATGAGTGTAGAATGGACAAATCCAACATAAAGGAAAGTTTGCATTATCATTTAAATATACAAGAGCTGCCCATAATGACTTATACAAAACCAATGTCTCCAAAAACTTACAAATACAAGAATTACATGATCCAATACATGAGAAAAAGTAGAATGCAAGTAAATTTGAGCCGCAAGACTCCTCAGCTTCTCGAGGTAGATA
>JAJHSJ010000001.1:61073967-61158099 GCA_021015155.1 Magnolia officinalis
GGGTTGTAGGAATTTTAGCACTGCTCTAAAATCTTATAATCGGGTCGAGTTGTGTTGGGAATCAACACTTTGAGGGATTGGAACCTTCCTCTTAACATTTGGAACCTTGGAACCTCTACTCAAAGGTGAGGACTTCACCCTTTGAGCTTCTCACTTGATTTCATCTATCTAGATATAGATGATGGCATGATTCCCTTTAACTGAGTTACTTTACATTTGAATATGTTGACTTGTTGTGTAATTGATTCATGTGTTAGACGATAAATGTTTCTTTTAATTATTATATGCATGAATGGTTCGATGATAACATGTGATCCTTTATTGTATACGTATTAATTTATATGCTACTACTACGTGTGCTTGAATGATGAATAAAATGGAACTTACCTTGGACTTGTAATCTTGCGGTCCACATTTGCCTTACACGGCTTGAATCGCACATTTGCCTATGTGGCTTGGACCGTACGTTGCCTATGTAGTTCGGATCGCATGTTTGCCCTCCGTGGCTTTAATAGAACAATGATGCCATTTGTGGCTTGTTGGGTATGTTTGCATACCCTGTTGTTTCCTAGCCATCTTGCGAGTTTCATTCGTACCATGATTTCCGTGGTGGAGCTGAAGTTCATTTTTCTAGCCATCTTGCGGAGTTTACGTACGATATGATTTTCGGGGGTGGTCTAGGGTTTGTATGTTGTTTGTCTCTTCATCTGTGGTGTTCATTCGTACCATGATTTCCGGGTGGAGTTGAAGTCCGCTTTGTCGATTTTCTAGCCATCTTGCGGAGTTCACGTACGACATGATTCCCAGGTGAAGTGGGGGGTTTAAAGGGTGATTTTCTATTTGCCTCGCGAATTCTACTTGTACCCTGATTTCCGGGTGGAGTTGAAGTTCGCTTTGTCGTTTCCTTCCTAGCCATCTTGCGGAGTCACGTACAATGCGATTTCGGGCGCAATAGAAGATCGTATGTTTGATTGTTTGGTTACCTGAACATATATCCTTATATTGCGACTGCAACTGTGTTTGCTTATGGTGAGATTCCGTTGAATGGCTTGATTTTTGAGTGTATGGTCATGATTATGAATTGTTCTATTTAATATATCCATTTTCATGACTTGCGAACTATATTGATTATGAATGATGAGTGAGCAATCTTAGAGGGTGCTCCTCACTGCGATAGCCATTGACGCTATCAAACCGTAACAATTGATGCAAGGTATAGGGCGAGCCGATGCTGTTCACTGAGCTTCTAAAGCCGATTGGATAACTGTGGACCTAGGCGGGGTCCCTGCGGCCCATTTTGAGCTCCATCACTAGTTGATCTATTCCTGTTTTTACTTATATAAACTTGTTTATTTGAGATTGTATAAGTCCTGTATGGGCGCTACATTTGGAATTTTGGAATGATCAGAATATTTTTATACAATGCATGGTTTATTCTAGCTTCGTTGCTGTTAACTCTGATTAATGATAAACGGTTCAAATTTACACTGATTTTTATAAGCTAACACTCGGGTTTTTGGGAAACGGGTTATATACTCGGGTCCTGAAAACACGGGGCGTTACAGTTGGTATCAAAGCAAGTCTAGATAAACCAGGCCTTGGGTAAAACGGGACTTATATGACCTCAAATAATCCATAGTATGGAAGAAATTAGAGATTTGAAACTAGGTTTCATTCCCTTAGTGTTAGGGTAATTTATGAACCTAGAAATCTAAATTTTAGGCTCCCTTAAAATGTTAGGGTTAACCATTTGAATTTAGAAACACAAACCTAAGTTCCTTTGTGAATTGTGATTGCTGAATCTAAAACACAAATTTTAGGATCCCTTGTGATTTTTAGGCTTAGTCACTTGAACTTAGAAACAAAAACTAGGTTACCTTGTAAACCATAAGTTGTTTGAAATTAGTGACTAAACTTAGGTACTGTAAGGGAACAAGTACCCACCATGTTGTGCGTTAAATCAAACAGAAGCGCTCTACAAGCTTAAGGAATCAGACTAGGATCTTGTAATTTAAATCCCCTAATGCATTTCTTTGTTTAGAAACAACATCTCTTGTATGTCCCAACAAATGGAAATAACTGATAGTAACAATTTAGAATTTTAGGCGAAATTCCAGCCCAGGCTAGGCTTGTTGAGACTAGCTTTGAAATTTGGGTAAGTTTAACGTATATTAAACCCAAGCCCTCAGGTAGGAATTTTAGACTCCCATGAAAATTCCTAGGGCAGTCATTGAACTTAGAAACAAATTTTAAATGTTATGGAAAATTGTTTAAATTCAAGAACTCATAAGTTAGACCCCTTGTAATCTATCCCAGCACACAAATATAAGTATGGGCTTATCGTAGGACCTTACCTTTAGGATGAAGACTAAAAGACGTGGGTATACGGATGCTTAGATGGTCATCTTAGTACCTTTGGAGTGTTGTAGCACCTAATCACAGAAGAGGAGGAGCTGTCATGCACCTATCGATTGGACAGTACTCCAGTTTTCCGATTCGAATAATCTATCTTGCGATCTTAGGCTAAGACTTGTTTAGACTCATAAGGATATGACCATGATAAATTCTTTCTTTCAAACAGGACCATGGCCTCAAGTTCCCGTCGATCAAGATCGCGAACTTTTCAATTGTTAACTTCGCCGACAGATGAGGTGGTAAGAGGAGGGAGTCCCGTGCGCCCTCCTGCACCTTCAGTTGGGCCAAGTGACCCTGAAAGAGAGCCTACGTCAGGAGCCATCCCGTCTCAGTCACCTGTGAGTCATGCGGGCATACCTCCACCAAACGCGCAACCTGAAACCCCACCTGACGATGTTATTAGTCAACTGACTACCATCGTACAACAACAACAGGCTTCGATCGCCACACTGTTAGAAGCCCTCCAACGTAATATGGATGCATCGGCCTCGAAGACCGAAGAAGCTAGTGGGGCAGATATGTTTGAACGATTTCTGAGGCTGAGGCCACCGTCCTTCTCAGGAGCACCCGATCCAGTTTTAGCAGAACACTGGCTGAATAAAATGGCCAAGATGATGAGATCACTGGGTTGTTCGGACACCCAAAAGGTTATCCTCGCGACTTATGCCCTGGAAGGTGAGGCCGATATATGGTGGGAAGGCTTGCTAAGAAGAGCCCCATCTGATTATGAGTGGACTTGGGATGAGTTTAAGAAAATGTTCAATGAAAAATACTTTCCTCCGTGCTATCGTCATGAGAAAATATCTGAGTTTCTCAAACTTGAACAAGGGAATACGACTGTGCCACAATATGAAGCGCGTTTCGACGAATTGTCACGATATGTACCAAAGGCTGTTGAGGACGAGGAATATAAGTTGGAAAAGTTTAAGGAAGGCCTCCGACCTGAAATCCAGTCAAAATTTTGCACCTTCGACTTTACTGACTTCGCTAATCTTGTGGACAAGGCCATGCGAATAGAGAAGGACTTCGAGCGTAGGGCCAAAACACGTGCTCTTATTCAAGGTTCGACAAGTAAAACCAAGACAACGCCGAACACATCTCCTATGGCCAAGAAGAGTATGGAATTAATGCATCACCTAACTCATTCCTCGCGTCAGGATAAGCTTTGCGACTATTGTGGAAGGCCAGGCCACTTCTTGAAGCAATGTTTTAAGAAACGACGAGATGAGAGGATCTTCCCTCGAGTGCAACGACTTCAGCCACCAAGGTACGACCTTTAAAGATCTTCCTTAGTAGATATAAGGTAGTTCACAAAGATTATAAAATTTTGAGGATGTATAGTAATGTGACTAAAGCAATTAGAAATAATTAAAATTACAGATTCTAGGATAGCACCCTCGATAGCTATTTTGCAATGTTAAAGTGAAATGAATCATTTAGGCCTATTCCTTGGGAAAATTGGAAATTAAATAACATGTCTTAAATGAATAGAATGACCGGGAACACGAATCGACAGAACCATGTTTAAGTGTTGTATGTGTGGTTTGACGTAAATTCTAAATCCTAATGATTATAATGATCTCAATGCCCTGATCAAGCAGAAGATCGATACTCACTAGGATTGAGAAGGATACTAGTAGACTCACTGCCCGGCCAGGCAGAAGTTTGACGTATTAGATTCAAACCTACTATAACCGTCCTTCCGTGTTTGCCCAAATAAGAAAAACGTAAACATCCTCTACCTTATATAGTATAAAAAAAATAAAATAAAAATAAATAAATAAAATAAAAAAAATAGAAGAAGAAGAAGAGGAAGTCATTCTCAATTATATTCATAAAGGGAGAACTGAATTTCGGGGCAAAATTCCTCTTTAAGGGGGGTAGATTGTAACAACCCCAGTTCCTTAGTTAGACACGCTTCATAGGGAAAGTAGTGAACGCTTAGAGACACAGAAAACGGATTGTCTTCGTCCCATTTAAGGTAGAAGTATTGAATTTCGGGGACGAAATTCTCTTTAAGGAGTGTAGATTGTAACACCCTGTACTTTTCAGTACTCGGGTGTTACCAGGAAGACTAAATAGTTTATTTGAATATGATATGATAGTATATATATTATATGATACAAAATAATTTTGTAATTATTTGTAATAATACGTGTGTTACTTATATTATTCAAATCACGTATATTATTTAATTTAGATTGTTTAAACTATATAAAAGATAAATTGTAAGTCAACACAGTGTCATATAATTGGTCCTAAAATTTAAACTGCGTATTATTGTATTATACCATATATATTAAACATACATCACCTAGAATAATTAATGTCTGTATATATATAAAAGAAAAATACATATATACACATATATATAATACTTCAAATTAAATATGTTATTTCTTAAGAAATAATTATTAATATAAATTATAAATGTAATACAAGTTGTATACATGTTGATAAAACATACTATAGTATATGCTCAGGTAATTGTTATTACTTAATACATATTATTCAATACTAATATTGAAATTGGTGAACGGATCAGACTTCACTTAAGACCACTGTGGGCCGCGCAAACCACCAATCGAATGTTAAGAAGGCGTGTATGGCCCACTTAAGTCATGGATCTACCTCATTCTTTGGGCCAAGCCCTAGGACTGGCTGACGAAACTAATGAACGGTGTGGATCAGATCAAAAACTACAGTGGACCCCACCTATGTGTGGTGTGTGTACACCATGCACGTGCACCGCAGTGCACTAGACCCCCTGGCACGGTCAGACGAGCGCTGACCCGTGCCCGCCCGAGAGAGGAAAGAAATTCCCTCTCTCTTTCTTTTTAAAAATCTCGTCAGGCCGTGAACAGAGCCTGTTCTCGATGAGTTATGGCCCACCACCTTAGGTCCCATGTTTGATCCAAACCGTCCATTTCAATTAGAGGAGATGGACGACCAGGATGACGGTTGATCCAGCCGTTGGAGTTCACTCTTGTGCGCACAATCTTACCTATAAATCAGGCTAGAAACACACATATTCCCGAAACGGAAAGAAATCTGTTTCCTTACCTTTCCAGCTGGATGGATCCGTGTGAAAGCCTCTCCTGAGATCTTTGCCTTTCATTGAAAACTCATCCTAACCCTTCGTACAAGGGCTTTCTTCACAGCCAAGTAAAATCTGCAACCGCCACCGCTGTTGAAGCTAGACCATTAGAATGTGCTAATAGCCGTCCATTTTGTGGATCCCACAAGTCCTTAGGGACCAATCCGGTCCTTCCAAAGGGTTCAGATCAGGCAATAATCCGTCCAACGAGAAACCGCCATTGATGAACCCATCACCTCCTTTGTTTTTAGCAGAAAACCCATCAGTGCATTGTGGGGCCCATTTACTAATCTGGGTCGTTCGAATGATGGCTGCGATTACCAATAACCAGCCCTTGTGATCGGATCACGATCCTGCTAGTCTGGGTGGCCGAAATCAACTGATTTTGGCAACCAGAATCTCAAACCGTGCTAAGACTAACTCCCGAATTTCGTAAGCTAATCTCTGATTAGTTTTATTTCAAACTCGCTTATAACTAGGGCAATGAAACCTATAAAGCCTTCCTTTTAGGGCAGCCATTCGGAAAGGAAAGAAAAGAAAAAAAAAAAAGGGAAAGAAAGAAAATGAGAGAGAGACGAGGGAGAGTTTTGCCGCGCCCGCTTTTGCCACACCACCTGGTCCGGGCTGGAATCTTGTTGGAGCTCCAGTAGTGGAGGAAGAAAGAGAAAAGAGAGAGAAGTAGAAGAAGAAGAAGAAGAAAGGAGGAAGAGAAAACGAGAGGGAGGGTGAGGACGCTGTCCTCCTTGATGTTCACTGTCGCACCGAGCTGCGGCTCAGCCTGTCCAGGTCCAGGTTCGGGTAGGCCCTCTTGAACGTTGAAACAAAAAGAAAAGGAGGGAGAAGAAGATAGGGGGAACGGAAGGAAGCTTGGTGGGTTGGGGTTGCTGTTGAGTGAAGCGGACTTGATTCGCCGAGTTGTGAAGCCGAGTCTAGGCTCGGGTCTGATCTCTCAAAGCCGCTGTTGGGTGTGGGTGTTGGGTCCGAATTGGGTTGGGCTTGGTCCATGCTTTTGGCTGGAGTTACATCAGGAAAGGAAGAAGAAGGGAGAAGATAGAGAGAGAGTTGGGACCTGGTGGCTATCAAGTCAACTCGGCTGATACCGAGTCCAGCCGAGTCAAATGATTTTTGGTCTGGTCCAGATAGTTCTGGACACTCCAGTGAAAAGAGAAGAAAAAGTATAAGAAAAGTAAGGAAGAAAGGAGAAGAGGAGAGAGAGAGATAGGGTAGTCGATATGCATGTCGAGTCAACTCGGTTGGGTTGTCGGGCCGACTCGACGGATCTATGCGTGTGGAGTTGAGTTGACCCGGTTCGGGTTGAGTTGGTTCAATACGAGGCGGGCCAATTGAGTTGACTTAACTCAATTTATCAAGGTATGCCTAATTTCTTCGTTTTAGGGTTGTAATATTGTCTTGAATTAAAATAATCTATTCTTAGATCTTCTTGTGGGTTGTAGGAATTTTAGCACTGCTCTAAAATCTTATAATTGGGTCAAGTTGTGTTGGGAATCAACACGTTTGAGGGATTGGAACCTTCCTCTTAACATTTGGAACCTTGGAACCTCTACTCAAAGGTGAGGACTCACCCTTTGAGCTTCTCACTTGATTTCATCTATCTAGATATAGATGATGGCATGATTCCCTTTTAACTGAGTTACTTTACATTTGAATATGTTGACTTGTTGTGTAATTGATTCATGTGTTAGACGATAAATGTTTCTTTTAAATTATTATATGCATGAATGGTTCGATGATAACATGTGATCCTTTATTGTATACGTATTAATTTATATGCTACTACGTGTGCTTGAATGATGAATAAAATGGAACTTACCTTGGACTTGTAATCTTGCGGTCCACATTTGCCTTACACGGCTTGAATCGCACATTTGCCTATGTGGCTTGGACCGTACGTTGCCTATGTAGTTCGGATCGCATGTTTGCCCTCCGTGGCTTTAATAGAACAATGATGCCATTTTGTGGCTTGTTGGGTATGTTTGCATACCCTGTTGTTTCCTAGCCATCTTGCAAGTTTCATTTGTACCATGATTTCCGGGTGGAGCTGAAGTTCATTTTTCTAGCCATCTTGCGGAGTTTACGTACGATATGATTTTCGGGTGGTCTAGGGTTTGTATGTTGTTTGTCTCTTCATCTGTGGTGTTCATTCGTACCATGATTTCCGGGTGGAGTTGAAGTCCGCTTTGTCGATTTTCTAGCCATCTTGCGGAGTTCACGTACGACATGATTTCCAGGTGAAGTGGGGGTTTAAAGGGTGATTTTCTATTTGCCTCGCGAATTCTACTTGTACCCTGATTTCCGGGTGGAGTCGAAGTTCGCTTTGTCGATTTCCTAGCCATCTTGCGGAGTTCACGTACAATGCGATTTCGGGCGCAATAGAAGATCGTATGTTTGATTGTTTGGTTACCTGAACATATATCCTTATATTGCGACTGCAACTGTGTTTGCTTATGGTGAGATTCCGTTGAATGGCTTGATTTTTGAGTGTATGGTCATGATTATGAATTGTTCTATTTAATATATCCATTTTCATGACTTGCGAACTATATTGGATTATGAATGATGAGTGAGCGATCTTAGAGGGTGCTCCTCACTGCGATAGCCATTGACGCTATCAAACCGTAACAGTTGATGCAGGTATAGGGCGAGCCGATGCTGTTCACTGAGCTTCTAAAGCCGATTGGATAACTGTGGACCTAGGCGGGGTCCCTGCGGCCCATTTTGAGCTCCATCACTAGTTGATCTATTCCTGTTTTTACTTATATAAACTTGTTTATTTGAGATTGTATAAGTCCTGTATGGGCGCTACATTTGGAATTTTGGAATGATCGGAATATTTTTATACAATGCATGGTTTATTCTAGCTTCGTTGCTGTTAACTCTGATTAATGATAAACGGTTCAAATTTACACTGATTTTTATAAGCTAACACTCGGGTTTTTGGGAAACGGGTTATATACTCGGGTCCTGAAAACACGGGGCGTTACAGTGGCAGACATAGCGCTCAATTATTCTTTGATCATCCCAACCTAACCATAGAGACCTTGCTAATCAAAAATCGTTTTCAGATCTCTTGCCAGCATAGCTGCACAAATCAGTGGATCTTTTAGGATCAGTCTCACTAGACATGGATCCATCACGATATCTTTGGTTCCCATCTTCTCTTATCTAAATATGTATTCCCGAACCATTGTAATCATTGTGAGAGCACCAATCATCTCTGGGAGGATTCCCATTTAGGAAGGATTGTGTGAGATGGCCTTGCTGAGTATATCCAGATTAGTGGGAAGATTCCTATCTCGATGGATCTTTATAGCCTTGTCAAGCACACTGCTTTGGTCACACATGCCACACGTATTAGGGTTATATGTTATTCATTGTTGTGTCTTTCCTAAAGACATGCGTATGTCTCTACACCATTCTACTTTTCACAAGTGACGTGCCATTAAAGGATATGGGAAAAAGATATCCTTAGTGTAAGAGTAGGATTGTGTCCATCATTAAGAGAATAGTGCAACCATGACGTGAATGAATGAATGCGTGCAATCGGAGTAAAGCTCGAGATGCAGAAAAATGGGGGCTCCAACCTATACGTAGGTAACATCACCTTCAACACCTAGGAAGAGGATCTACACCGGATCTTTAGCAAATATGGTAGAGTCGACAATTGTTACACACCATGGGATGAGAAGCTCCATCGCCATAGAGGCTACGGCTTCGTCAGATTCTTCTACACTGTAGATGCGTTTACAGCCATGGGAGTTCTCAATGGTAGGAAGGTTGATGGTCAAACCCTCATGGTGGAGCTAGCTAAGCCTAGGCATTTTTCCCCAAAATCAACCCTACAAAAATGCTAGGGCCAAACCCTTAAGCCCTAAACCCACGCAGCCAACCCCTCCCACCCCATTTGGGGGAAAGACATTCCAAACCACTGATCAACAAACAGGGATACCCACATTCAGAGGAGAGATATGGCAAATTAGGAAACCACCAATAGTGACAACTCCTTTTCTTTCTCAGCAGACACCTGAGAGATCAAGCAGAGGTTGAAGCAACTGGAATTGGCCATCGTGAGCCATGAGATCAACCATGATATTCCCATCATTCACCTTCTTCAAGCAATTAGGGATTCTAAATATGCAGCCTCCGCTATGGACATCTCCCGCATTGCCAACGACCGCTTCTTGCTCATTTTCAAGTCGAGAATGGAAGTCATATCCTTCTTATCAGATAAATCTCTGCATTTAGTTATGGGGATCTCCAAGGTTTGAACCATGGAACTAAGCGAAATCAACATCAGAAGGTGTTTGGATATCTCTATTTGGCATCCCAACACATGCTTAGATTGATTCGGTCTTCATTGGATTGGGAAGTACCTTTGGGAAGGTGGTGGAAGTGGCACAATGCTCTTCCTTCTATGGGTTTCGTCCATATCTATTCACTCCCCAAGTATAGGGTTGTGATGTAGTAATAATCTCGGTAAGACTGTGGTCGAATCCACAGGGACTGAAACCTGTACGTAATTTGAAACTAAGCAGAATCAGAACTAGACTAAGATGAATTCTAAATCAGGTGAATTTTGAAGAATAATAGTGAAATAGTAATGTAAAACTTAAGAAAATTCGAAGGAGGGGAACTAGGGATTCAGATGATCCACTTATAGAGATCAGGGAGATCTTATACCTGCTTTACGAATCATGGAAGTTAAACTGAACTTATTTGATATGGTGTTCAAAAGACGAAAGGTATATGAATTAGAATGGATTCCATCACCAAACCATGCCCAGGAGACAAAGTAAACAACAGAATTAAACTAATTATTAACCAATCAACATGCCATGAAGGGTACCGACATCCAACCATGCCCAGGAGACGATGGTGAACAACAGGACTTCCTGACGTCATAAACTTAAAGAGGAAAGAAATACTCAAAGCCATCGCAGATCTATTGTAATTTCAGTCACAACAAACCATTGAAAACTAAAAGTATTCCCTTAATGAAACAAAAATCAAATTCAGTTCATGAATTAAAATCAAATCAAAGGCAGGGAATAAAATCTCTCATCTCACTACAAGCTTCACCTCTTAGCCCTAGCTAAGAGGTTTAGCCGACCATGGTTGGGCTAAAAAAATAACATAAATAAAAAAATAAAATAAAACTCTCTCTCCCTCTGTCCCGTTCCAGCCGCTGCCTCCAATCTCTCTCGTTTCTCCCCTTTTTTCTCTCTCTCCTTCTTCTCCTTTTATAGATCAAGGAGGGGTGGAGGAAAATTGGCAGAACCCACCCTATTTCCGCAATCCAAATCACACGAGAATACGGACTCTGTTTTTGCGCAGCCTTGCGTACAACCAGCTGCGTTTGGAAGGGTGATCAGGACGCTGATCATCCCAGATTTTTCATCTGTCTTCATGGATAGGGTCATCCCTGGCCTGGGATCCACTTGGACGGTTTGGATCAATGATCCGATCACGGACTGTGACCCACTATCGCCCGGAATTTCCGGATTGCCCGGACGTGCGTAAAGCCTACACAAACGCTGACGTGTTCAGTGGGCCCCGCAGTGATAATTTCGGAGAAATCCACTCCGACCATTGGATTTGGCTCGGAAAAACCGTCCAAATATGCACGGTTTTGATTTAGATTGAGTGTGGCCCAGTGAGTTTTAAACGCGCCGTCCGTTTGATGCGGTGATGATGTCTCCATGCGTACGCAAGTTGGGATTTGAAAACCCACCATATGTACGGTCGGTTTTACCTTCTAGGACGAATGGACGGTCCGGATTTGGCGTTTGGATCATGACGATGGCCCGCCAAAGGTCGTCCGCACTCCCTGTTTTCAGCTTCACATGCGGAAAGAAGGAAAATTCTTTTCAAATTTGGGTCAGCGGTCGCTGACCGCTCTTGGCTGATCCGATGCACGATGGGTTCATATGTGCTGGGTGTGCACGCACCCAAAGGTGGGACCCATCATAATGTTCGTGATAAATCCGCTCCGTCCATCACTTTTCTGGCTCTTTTAATGGGTTGGGACCAAAAGTGAAGTAGATCCAGATATCAGGTGGGCCCCACTTTACCATTTTATAGGCCGATCTGTCCGTTGGGTCACTTTCAGAGGGATCCAACGGATGATTTCTGACGTGTACGGTTAATTTATGGTCCTCAGGCCGTATATGAAGTTTCGGGCTGAACAGATGGTGGGAACCCTCTGATCTTGCATTATGTACCAATTTCAGGCCACTTGAGCTTTTGTTTCTTGATTTTCTCGGGTCTCTGGCGTGTAAATTTGTTGATCTTAGTCCCCTGGGGTCCGTCCCATACTTTTGTGAAATTTGATCATTAAATCTCGGCTGTTAGCATCTTTTTTCAGTCCACACTTGCAAATGTACCTTGCATCACAAACACGATCAAATCGGAGCGTTAACTAGTACAACGTTCGTAAATCCAGGCAATAACTAGGGTCTGATATACAATATTTGACCCTTAACAATATCGAAGTCAGGGTAAGAGTTATCCTCCAACCTAGGATAGACACGCATAGAGTCAGAAAACTGACGATAAATGGGACTGATTTCCTAATCTGGGCGACTATGCCAAGTTAAGTGTTCACAACCCTAAGTGTAAGGTCGTGATGTAGTAATAATCTCAATAAGACCGAGGTCGAATCCACAAGGAATAATCTTGTGTGTATTCTGAAAGTAACTAGAATCAAAACTAGAAGAAGATCTTAATTTAAATTGGGAATAAAAGGGAGTAATTGTGAAGTATTTAAATAAAAACTTAAGAATTAAAAGGTGGGAACTAGAGTGCCCAGGGATCCACTTGCAGCTATCAGGATGTTTCCTTATTTGATTCAAGGAACTCAATTGGAATTGGAGTCCTATCCTATCCAATTGGAAGATATATCAATAAACTCATATCTGAACTTCCATTGACCTAATTCTCAATGGATGAGAGTTGTGAGTATTGAAAGTGATTCCATCATCAAACCATGCCCTAAAGACAATGACAAACAATAGGATATACCAATCCCACAACCAAACATATAAGAATTATGAAGGTTAAAAAAGATTTCATCACTCAACCATGCCCAAGGGATAATGGTGAACAATAGGATTTACTAACTTCACAATCTCAAATCAGGATAAGAAGATATTCAAAGTTATTGCAAATCCATTGTAATTTGAGTCAATTCAAACAATTAAAAACTAAAAGTATTCCTTAAAAATAAAATTAAAATCAAAGAAGTTCAACAAGAACAAGAATCAAACAAGAAAAATATCTCAAACATGCTACAAGCTTCACCCCTTAGCCCTAACTAAGGGATTTAGTCAACCATAAACATGATCGGATTCAAAACCTTAGAAGAAAGCATTAAAAACTAAGAAGAAATGAAGAAAAAACTCTTGGATGAAGGCTCCACCCCTTTTCTCTACTCCTCCAAACTCTAGATATCCTAAAAAGTGCCTAGGGAACCCATATTTATAGGCCAGTTTCCGCAAAACCGTCTCAAATTTACGCACTCCGTGTAACGCTTCGATGTCATTGAATCTCTCCTTCATTGTTATCGAAGGGTTTGAATTCAGAAGTCACACCTTTTCCTCTTTCGCACTGCGTAAGTCTCTGTGTCATCGAACCTTCCTTTGATGTCATCGAGCGAAACTTCGAGTCATCGAACAGGTCCTCGATCCATCGATAAAGTGTCTAAAACAGTCCAGCGAGTTGCTTCAATTTCTTCAATAAATTCGATGACATCAAGCAACTCCTCGATGTCATCGAGAGAGTCTTCGAGTAATCGAGAATCACCCAATATGTCTAGCAACCAACTTGATTTTCTTGTAAAAATTCGATGTCATCGAGCTGTATTCAATGTCATCAATCTATGGATCCGATGTCATTGAACAGTGGTCGATTACACAGGTAATGAAGTGAATTTTAGCACTTTGTTCTTTCGACTTCATTCCTTCTCCACTTGGTTATCTTGGATCTTGGGGTCTTAAAATCTTCAATTTTGGTCTTCAAAGATTCGTCCTTTGCTTTAACAATTCTTTAGCCTTAAGTCTATGTTTTTCGCGTTCTTTTCAATCCAAGCTCTTAAACTCACCTTGTAACACAAACATGTATAAAATATGTCATTAAGCATTATCATGTTCATAAAACCAAGATATAAATGGGGAAAATATGCAATATTTGAGTCTCAACACACTCCCCAATCAACATTTTATTAGTCCTGAGTAAAAATATGCATAAAATAATCTTCCATCTTCAAAGTTCAAAACCTTTTTTAAAAGATAATCTTTCTTGCAATTAAGGAATGAGTAGAATCAAGACAAAGAAGTGAGATTTTGAAACCCTAGAGGCAAATCACATAAGCAATCGATCAAATAGGTTCTTTATCAATCATAAATTCATGTATCAAGTTTTTCCTGTGTGCATGGTGAATATTAACTTACTTTCCATGAGGATACTATTGTTTCATAATGTTAGCCATGTTCATCATATCAAGAGTAGTTTAAGAATTCAAGTATCGATTCCGAACATATCCCTTTTCCTTCTTTTTCCAGTTTTTGATTTTATATCGACGGCTACTCCTATTCATTCTTTTTCAAACATTACAGCCTTTTTAGAGACCTTTTTCATTCTCATCAAAGATGTTGTCATTCTTCATTCTTTTCATCATTCATGGCCTTATTGTCGATCTCCTTTTAAAAAAAAAAAAAAAAAAAACTGGTTTTTCATCTTTTAGGGTAGATAAAATTCTCCAGACTCAATTCTCAACGTCTATCAATGATTCATATGCTACCAATCAGAAATCCTAGCATATCTCAAGGAAGAACATTGAACGTGTTTTGTGATTTAGATTAACATGATATACAAATTTCCTCTTAATCATTCAAGAACTGTAGGTGATAGTATACTCGGGTGATCAAACTCCAACAATTCAAAATTCAATCATCATCTTATTTTTCTACTCAAGACATTCTCAATTACACAAACTATCGCTTCCAAACAAGTTTTAGTTTGAAAAATTCGAAAAATTTCACAATTTCTGCTCAAAACTAAACAAAATACTGATTAGTTTACGTAATCCACACACTCCCAACCTAAAATCTACACTGTCCTCAATGTAATAGAAATAAATATGTAATGCACATGAGACATCGAAAAGAAAGGGAGTAGTGATGGAAAGATAGTACCTGGAGGAAGGAAATTTAAAACTTTTCCATGAATCTCAGCATAAAATGGGTTAACACAAAATAAAACTAAAACAAGTTGAAAGCAAACTACCCTAGTCCTAAATCCTATGAAAGTAAATAAAATCAAATATACCTCCATCAGACTAGGAGATCAATCCTGGTATACAGTATCAGTCAGAGGCATGGACATGTCCTTTGAATCAAATTTCTCAACAAATGGCTTTAAACGATGTACATTTACTTTGAAAACATTATCATTGTTTGGATTCTTTATTTCAATGGCCCCGTGAGGATAGACATTAGTAATAGTGAAAGGGCCGGTCCAACGAGATCGGAGTTTACCCGGAGAAAGATGTAACCGAGAATTGTACGAAAGGACTTTTTGGCCAATCAATAATGATTTCCAAAGAAAATTCTTGTCATAGAACACCTTCATCCTATCCTTGTAAATTCTTGATTTCTCGTATGTGTCATTCTTGATCTCCTCGAATTCATTTAACCGAAGTTTGCGCAACGAGCTAGAGTTGTCCAAATCGAAGTTCAAATTCTTAACAGCCCAGTAGGCTCTATGTTCTAACTCCAGAGGTAAGTGTCAAGCTTTCCCATAGATGAGTCTAAAGGGAGACATTCCAATGGGAGTTTTAAAGGTTGTTCGGTAAGCCCATAAAGCATCAGTCAATCGGATTGACCAATCCTTTCGGTCAGGGTTAACCGTTTTTCAAAATGTGTTTAATTTTCCTATTTGAAATCTCAGCTTCCCCACTTGTTTGTGTGTGGTATGCAGTGCTCACATTATAAGAGATGTTATATTTCTTCATTAAGTTAGTAAATGGCCTATTATATAAATGTGAGCCTCCATCACTAACGACGGCTCGAGGTGTTCCGAACCGGGAAAGGATGTTTTCTTTCAAAAATCTAATGACCGTATGATGGTCATTGTTCTGACACAGAATTGCTTCGACCAATTTAGTGACATAGTCTACAACTAGCAAAATGTACAAATTTTCGAAGGATTGGGAGAATGGTCACATGAAATCGATGTTCCAATAGTTAAATGCTTTAATGATCAGAATGTGTTTCAGTGGCATCATATTTCGATGGGACAATGCTCCTAATTTTTTACAAAGCTCATAAGTTTTGCAAAACTCATAAGTATCTCTAAACATAGTGGGCCAATAGAAGTTGCACTGTAGAATTTTGGTCGTGGTCTTTTTAGTAGAAAAGTGACCACCAAGGGTCTAAGAGTGGTAGAAAGAGAATACACTTTGGTGTTCATTGTCTGGCACACATCTCTTTAGAATCTGATCTGAGCAATATTTCAATAAATATGGATCATCCTAAAAGAATTTACATACCTCGGTGAAGAATTTCTTCTTATCTTGCGTAGTCCAATGTGTTGGCGTGAAACCTGTGGTAAGATAATTAACATTATCAACAACCAAGGTGAGTAGGAGACTGTAAACAATTGTTCGTCAAGGAACATGTTATTTATAAGTGCCGTCTCAAGGGAATCAGCGAGTTCAAGTCTCGAAAGATAGTTAGCCACTACGTTTTCTACTCCCTCTTTATCCTTTATTTCCAAATCAAATTCTTAGAGTAGGATGATCTATCTTATCAGACGGGGCTTATCATCATTCTTAGAAAGAAGGTACTTGAGCGCCGCATGATTGGTGTGGATGATGATCTTAGATCCAATTGAAGAGGATCTAAATTTGTCCAAAGCCAATACCACAGCTAAGAGTTCCTTTTTTGTAGTAGAGTAATTCACTTGGGTAGGATTTAAAGTCCTATTTGTATAATGAATAACGTAGGGCTTCTTTTCTTTTCTCTGGCCTAACACCACCTCAATAGCATAGTCAGACTCATCAAACATAAGTTCAAAAGGAATGTTCCAATCGGGTGGTTGCATGATAGGTGCGGTAATCAACATACCCTTGAGCTTAGAGAAAGTTGTTTGGCATTGCTCAGTCCACTTATATGGTACATCCTTTGAAGTATATTGCATAAGGGACGAGAGAGGTGACTAAAGTCATTTATGAATCTTCTGTAAAACCCAACATATCACTACACCAAAATCGCCAAACCGGTACGGTCGGCATTTTGGTTCAGAAACGGCTTTAAGCCGTAGCTGATTTGAAACGGTAGTGAACCGTACTCGAGTGGTGGCGGTTGTACGTTGTTACTTTCACTTTTTTGTTGGTGTGTCCCGATTGATTGTTGTATATTCTTATTTCTTATTACTATAGTTTATTGTATTATTTTGAAACAGATGGACGGAATGGATTCTATTAGAACCCTCTTAAGTGGACCCCACATGGCCGAAGAGTCACGTTTATGTAAATCTATCACAGACTACTGGATTATTTTCATCCCAAAACGCCCTAATCCCTTCAAAACGCCCAAAACGCCTCCCTCTCCCTCTCCCGATCTCCCTCTCCCGGTCTCAACCCTCAGCGATGTTCTTACAGACATTCATACCCACCAGTTTCGAAAGTTTCCCTCGCATTTGCAAGCTGCACATCCAAACGCCTTTTAAAAAATGTAGGGTTCCTGATGCCAATCTCTCTCCGATCCTTCAATCGGCCTTACCCAGTATTTGTAGTAGATGTAGGATCTAGAATTAGGGATGCAATCTGCTATAAATTCTTGTAATTGACTTCATCTACACTCCAAACATCGGAGACAGGATTTTCGAGATCTCGTTTTCTTCTTTCTCGGACATGGATCGGTTTCAACAGAAGAAGAAATCATCGGTCGGAGAAGGTCGGTGGAAATCGCTCTTATGATGACTTTTTCACCTTTGGATTTTGGTGTTTTGATGAGGCTGTATGTTGAATTCTAGGGGTTGTAGGGTTTGATTTTGTTTTCTTGTTAAAGATTGTTCGATTCTACTAGTACTGTTTGGAAACTAACCTCTGATTGATTTGATTCCATTTGGGAAAAATTCTGTCTGTGCCAATGTCTTGTGTTTTTGCAAGTTCTAGGGTTTCTGGTGATTTATGTGCTGTGCGGAGCTAATATGTGGGGGCCGACTGTGGATGGGTGGTGGGCTGGGAATGCCTTTCATGGAACAATCTCTGCCGCCTGATTGGTGGACTTGGTACGATTGGATGGATGTCGGTTGTCTTCTTTTTCAGCATCACCTATCCAGAGTGGGACTGACCACAGGAAGGACCTGGATAGCTAGAAGTGGTCTACATGCTGTCTCAGACTCTGAATGGGACCACTTCCAGCAAATGGGATTGTTCATGTGGTGGCCCCAACATGTATGGGTGGTGGGCTGGGAATTCCCTCCACCAAACAATCTCAGCCACCCGAATGGCGGACTTTATTTATTTATTTATTTATTTTTATGCTGTGTATGATTGGATGTATGTCCGTTGTTCGATGTGTGACAAAATCTGATGTGAAGGTTATGGGGCCTGCCTAATTTTGTAGGATATCATTCTCAATGATCTCTTTCCCCACAATTTCATGAGTATAGTGCTCAAAGCCGGGACAGAGTGACCAAGGCATTTCTACAGATGAATCTGGACAAGTTGGTCCTTGCATCCCATGTTGCTAGCTGCCAGGTTAGTTGTATCTCTAGAGTCAATTTAAAGTCTTGCATTTCAATTGTTGGATTTCTAAGACAGGAAGGATAGACTCTCAGTTTGAATGAACTAACTTCCATTGGCTTGAATTTATTTATCGATGCTGACGTTCCTTTGTAATGGTAAAAAGAAAAAGTTATGGAACCTTGGATATTTAAGATTTTCAATTGGCTTCATCATGCTAGAGCCTGTTGCATTGATGCAGCGACATTCCCCTGTTATGATTGAAAGAAATTTTTTTTATGAAACCTTTGGATATTTAAGATTTTTAATTTGCATCATCGTGACATTTGATCTTGGAGATATGTTGATTTGTACATGATTTTTATGCATTTGCAGGACATCTGTTTAATTCTTCTTTCCCTTTTGGAAGCCAAGCAGAATATGGAATCCCGCCAATGTGATCATATTTAAAAAAAAAAAAAAATACAAAAACATGGTTGGACATCTAATCTTTATCGATATTATTCATTTATTTTGTATTTCCTTAAACTTGGGAATATTTAGGAGGCTTTATCGTCCAACATGCAAGCTCCAAGTTATGCCTAAAGTGTAAGGCTATAGCTGTAGTTCTAATCTGCCTCTCTTCCCATATCCTAAGGAGATGATGTGGAACTTCTTATTCCATTCTTCTATGTTTAGTCCTGATTGGGCAGTAAATAAATCCTGTGTGCTTTGCTAGATGCATTTTCCATGTTTGGGATTTTGGGAATTTATGTTTTTGGCACCAAATATCAGTTTGTAAAGGCAATATTGACATGTAAAAGAAAATCATTAATATTGGTAGATGTCTCAAAAAATCCTAAATTTGTTGATCCTAATTCCTAACCCTCAAACCACTGGCATTCAAAGGGGTGGTTGAGAAAAATTAAATGGCTGACATCCTATCTGGAGGATTTTTAGGTAATTTGGATCATTCATAAATGGGTCCCGCATGTATGGAATGTGCACATCAAGACCATACAACCCATTGAAAGGCTCTACTTTCATGATGGAGCTTGAAGTCTATTTTAGATTCTTTTTTATAAGAAATTATTGCGTTTTGTAGCTTGAAAGTATCTTATTGCATATGGTTTGATACCAGAATTTATTGGACGGTTTCCAATACTTGTTAGCTTGTTAGCTCTAAACGAGGACCAACTTGTTCAGGTAGTTATCTTTGGCATGAGCTCTGCTCTCTGTGTTTATTTGGATCTCCGTGAATTCGAGTAGGTATATGAACCTTTATAAGCTTTTATAGTGATGTAATGTTATGATTTTGTGATGCATTCTGAATTGTGAGTGGTTGAAACAGCCCTAGGCTTAAGGAGCATATGCAATATTGCATCAATACAGATTGGCCCAATTGGTAATGGAGCATACCCCAAATATCAATCTGACAGAATGATTCCAACCATTCAGTTGGATGCTAGAATCCTGAAATCCCTCTCTCCATTGTTTTCCAATGGCAAAACTTGCTTCTAAGGCATGTAATTCATCAAGTGAATGCATGCGATTGATGGCAGATGGTGGAACATTTGAACTTGGCATTGTTGAACTTTTAGTGTCAAACTTATCTATCATGTAATAGTTCTAATAGGATATAATAGTCACTGAAATTCCTCTATCATGTGCATGGAAATAATGTGTGGCTATTTGAGATAAATGAACTGGGTAAATTAAAGATGGTAGTTTGGAATCCGTATGATTCATTTGTTGTATGTTTCAGGTTATGCGAAGGTGGGGAGCTCTTAGATAGAATACTTTCCAGGTGATTCTTTGCTGATTATGTTTATTAAATTCTGTCATCATGGTTTCATTGCATTCAAACATGAACTCAAAAGAATCAATCCTGAAGCCTTTTGAATGGACTATTGTGTAGTTTAATGAGGTTTAGACTTTTAGGACTGTAACAGCCTGTTACCTCTCATGACTTCTATTATTCCTTCCCAATCCAAATTGCCTGGAACTTCTGTTTATACATATATAATACTTGGTTTTGGTTGTGGCAGTTAATTGCATGTATTAGGAGAGAAGGTTTCCTCAGTTCCTTACTACCAAGCAGTTGCAAGAACTAAAGAGGAAAGGTAGCCCACTAGTTGGAATTTCTGATATAACTTGTGACATTGGAGGTTCAATAGAATTTATTAACCAGACCACTTCATTGGAGAGGCCTTTCTTCAGGTATTATTCTAGTGTTTCATGGTAAAAAGAAAAGGAAAGAGGTGTATTTGAATATGTGGCCTGATTTTTGCAGGTTTGCAAAGTGGAAACTAGATGAATTTGTTTATCTCGGAAATCAACTACAAGTTTCGTATGCTCCTCAGTTTGAGTCTCTTTCTGATACCAAGAAAAAATTGGAAGGCAGGAGAAAAGAAGTTCTAAGCCGACTAAACTGTGAGCTTCTTCTAAGATTGATATGTGTAGTCACTTGCAAAAATTACCTCATTGTACCTTGAAACAAGCTTGCTCTTCTTTTTTCCTCTTCTTCTATATCTACAAATTGCAGCTAGAAGATCCAAAGGATCAGAGCCTTCCAAGCAAATGTAAGGCTTATATTGCTACAATTATTCTTATTCATAATTCTCTAGGGATCATACGGAATCAGCAAAAGCATATGGTGTGATATTTGCTAATGGCATTGATTTTACATAGTCATGAACTGATTGTTTTAATTATTATTATTATTATTATTTTATTTTTTATTTTTTCTGTTCCTCTTCAGGTCAGGATTATTCCATTTTCTATCCCTTTAATTACTAATGCATGATTTGGGTTTTCTTTATATTGTGTAAGATTTTCTTTTGAGTTCCTTATTCAATTTATCAGTGTTTTTTTTTTTTTTTTTTTTTTTTTTTTTTTTTTATTTGTTGTGGTTGTTGTTGTTGTTGTGGGTTTTGACTGTGGTTGTTTGTTTCAGTACTCGATTTGATTTCTGACCAGTAAATATTGCTTATCACTTTCTTATTATATTTTTTTTTGTGGATTTTGATGGTGGTTGTTTCAGTACTTGACAGTGGTTGTTTGTTTCAGTACTTGATTTAATTTCTAACAGTGGTTTATTATATTTCTTAAATTGCTTGTTTGATTTTGCAGGGATTGGAGCTGCCTCTAGGTCCCCTACAGTTTCAAGGCGGCAAGACAGTGGTAAAACTCCCAAATTAGCGATTTAGATATTCTAATCACTTCTTGATTAAAGTTCAGTAGGTTTATTTCATTATTCCAGTTTTGGCCTTTCTTTAGCACTAACGGTAATCATGGTGAGTTTATAAACAGGTTGCGTTATGCCCAATTTTTAACAAACAGACTCATCTCTTATTTAGATATTTTTAGATAGATTATAAATTTTTTTTTTGGAAATACAATTAATTTTAATCTGGAAATTATAGCAAATGGACAAATAAAACCTGTAAGTAATTTAAGGGATTTGTGTCTTTGTGGCAATCAGTGTTTCAAAAATGCAGCCTGATAAAAAATAAAATAAAATCAGTTCTCTTTCCAAAAAAAAAGAGCTCAAGATATTTTCATTAGGCTTTTGAAGACATTACAACCTGGCAGGGGATGTTCATGTCATCAATGAGAAAGTTGCTAAAAAGCAAGAAGCATGCGCATTCAAAGTGATTATTTCATTCATTTAGTTATATAGTAGACCTTGCATGTTCAATAGCACTCCGACATTAATTTATTATTATTATTATTTTTAAAGCACTGACATCATTCCCTGAGCAATGCAAATACCTATCTGAAAGTTGTGAAATATAATCCTCTTAATATTTCTTATCTGGATCTGAATTACTATTTTCAAGTTTTACCTGATTTTTTTTCACTTTGATTTTTTCGAAAACTTCCAGGTCCAGTTATATTGATCTATTTCATTCTCAAACATGCTATGGAGATTTTACTTTCTGAATCAAGCATCATTACCACATTCTACTTCCGTTGGGCAACTAGTTCTGTGGCAATTTTCCGTTTTTTTGCTTGGGGCTTACAGTTCTTCCAGTTAACATCGTTGTCGGAAGCTACATCAGCAACATGTTTGAAGACAGGTAAAAATTTCAGCTCGTGATGCCCATCTGTTTATTGTTTAGAGTGGTGTCTGTTTTAAAGCTTGTAGGCTCAATTAACACTCGTGCACAAACACACACACAGATAGATGCTAGATGGATAAAGATGTAATAGATGTACTAATGTCTGCATTGCTTTTCTTTTTGCATAGAACTAGAAAGCTATTAAAGCTATTAAACATATTCCTGAAAATGTGTGTTAGGCCCACATTCACGTATAAGGTATTCCATCAAGAGGCCATCACATGCATGCTCAGCTCAGCACAGGGGTGCAAGATCCCAGCCATCTATCAGGTGGATTTGACCGGTAGATGCTCTGGACCAAAATCATGTTGGTCCCCACATAATAGCCGCTGAAATATTACGAACAGACAAATGGCCTGAGCCAGAATTTTTGGCCTAAAAAAAGGAGTGGTAGAGATCATTTACATGTGTTGATTCCCTAACGTGTTGGAACTTTCTTTTCGTATTCCACCCACCAATACCAAAACTAAGTAAACAATGGATGATGGTTGGAGGATTCAAAGCTAACGGCTTGCATCTAGTACCCGTATGCCATGCTGGCTCCTGTGTTGTGGGATGCTTTATATATGTGTGTGGGATTAGCAAATCTCTAAGCTTATTATTTCTTCATTTAAGAACATTTCCCTGTAATTATTATTTATTATGATTTATTGTCCACTCCAAAACCAGAGAAGAAAAAGAATTTCTGGAGACGCTCTACTATAAAGAATGATGTGGAAGAACCAAAAGATCTTTCAGTTGCAAATGTGCATAGAGATGGAGGGAATCATGGAAAAGGTTTTGAATTACCATTATTCCACTTTGCTGGAATTAGAATTGCTACAGATAACTTCAGTGATGCAAATAAGATTGGGAAGGGGCTTTTTGGCCCTGTATACAAGGTATTGTTTTATAAGGATGGCCATTTCTATTGTACGACTTAAAAATAAGGGCATTCCTTTCTTTCGTGTTTTTTCAGCATCTGGTCCTTGTTTCAGGGCAAGTTGCCGGGTGGAGAACCAAGTAGTAGCTGTTAAAAGACTTTCCGAAAGGTCTAATCAAGGCGTAGAAGAGTTCAAGAATGAGATTTTATTGATATCTAAACTTCAGCACAGGAATCTTATTAGGCTTTTGGGGTATTGCGTTGAAAGAGATTACAAAATACTCATATATGAGTACATGCTTGGGCCCCACTTTGTAATGCTTAACTAATGGATTTTTTGAAAATTTCTTCAAATTTGTAATTTTGGTTTTGGTGTTGGGATGGTCTTTGTTGCTTTCTTTTTTCTATATTTTGTAAATAGAGTAATCTTACGGTTGAGGTTTCGCTGTATGTGCTTCAACAAAAGGATGCAATAGATGTTATCATTGGATCTCCATCAATGAAGTTTCTCTAGGTTATAAAAAAAAAAAAAAAAAAAAACAGGGTTTAAAATTGTTCCTAAAATTTTATTCTTAAAATCTGACCGATGGCACCAGAACGGTTTAAAACCGTTCCTAAAATTCCGTTTCTAAAAATTGAAACGGTACCCAAAACGGTTCTAAACCGTTCCTGTTTTTCTGCGACGCCTCATTTAGGAACGGTTAGAAACCGCTCCTAAAGCATTTAGAAACGGTTTTAAACCGTTCCTAAACGACGATTTTGGTGTAGTGTATATCTACTTAGACTACACATTTCAACATACATGTATTAGACTAGGTATAAAATATATCCTAACAAGCCCTTTTACAAAAGAGTTGCCACATACATAACAAGCATATATTCATAGTTAATAATCATGGCAAGCACAGATTAAAATTCCATATTCATTCAGACATTTTTACAAGCACTTAAACTACACACTTCAACATACATATATTAGACTAGTTATAACATATATCCTATCAAGCCCTTTTACAAAGGAGTTGCCACATACACAACAAGCATATATTCATAGTTAATAATCATGGTAAGTACGGATTCAAATTCCATACTCATTCAATCATATCAACAAACACATGGAATACACTATATTCAATATAGTTCATATATATGTGTAAAGCACAGGAAACATCGTATCTAAGCATGTGATAGCGATCAAGTCAGTCGTAAATCATTAACTGACATTGAAAGCCGTGAAAACCATAACCTAAACATTTATAGTCTATACCTTTCGCCGGTAGACCCGTAACGAACTCAGTTTAAGCACTAAGTCCTCGCCTACGGCACAACGACAACTTATAGCATGAAATAAGTTAGCTATTTCACCATTTACTCTATTTGAATCCCTAAAATAGATTAGGGTTAGGATTTCTTACCCGAAACTGGAATCAAAATTGCCGGTATAGCGATACAGTAGCGATGGTTAAGCACGTGGAGGGGTGGGATTGAATCCCAGGAACATTCTCTCTCTCTCTCTCTCTCTCTCTCTCTCTCTCTCATCACTTTCTTCTTCTCTTTTCTCTCTCTTCTCTCTCCTAAGGTTTGAAATTCGTATGGAATGGGAGAGAGAGGGTTTTAGGTCATTATATAGGCCAAGAATTGATGGGAATGACCCTAGGGCCATGGTATACTTAGGTTATAGTCAAAACTCGTCTATTTTGGCCCAACGGAGCGCATTTGGGGGCCCCTTTTCTTCATACGGTAGGGAGTAAGTCCCCTGACATTGGATCTAAGTCAAGCTAAGTTTTCGATCCGATCGGATTTACAGATCGACCGCAGGGGACTAGTTTTAGTTCAACGATCACCGGTACTCGATCAGGGCCACAAGTACACTGACGTGTGTTGAAAATTTTTCCTGATCTGAGGGTGTAGTTGGGTCAGATTCTGACAGTCTGAATCCTTAGATTTGACTTGTAAGCGAACGACTCAATTCACTTAAGTCTGAGTTCATTTTCTAAAGATATTCGCATTTCTCACACACTTCGCTCCGGGCTCAAGTTGTACGTTTTGGGATATTATCTGGACTTGATTTCCGAGGTGGTTGTCAAGTCTAGTGAGGTGGTCATAACAGTATAGTTTCGTAGTAGTTGGACTTTCGATGCGCGGTCCAGGTCCGATACAGAGTTTCAATGCGCTCCCGAGAGCAACTGGGTTTAGAGATTGATCTTAGGTTTCAGGGTAACGTAACGTCAGCGATCCTACTGATTTTGGGTCTTGTAGTTCGTATTGAAAGTTGTCCAAGCTAATTCGACTGGTGATTTAGTTAAGCACTTAATTAATCTTCATCTAATTTCTAAAGGATTTGGTCCTTAGTGATTTCTACCTAAGGCGGTACTCAGGTCTTTGAACGGATTTTTTCGGGACGTTATAATTGGGTCATGGTTGTATTCGTGGTTGATACACCCATTGGATCGTGGTTGACAGGCACAATGGATCGTGGCTCACATGTTATATGGGCCGTGACTGTCAACCACGACCCAACATGGATGACAACAACAATCCATATTGCTTGTCAACCACAACCCTTTGTGGATTACAACCACGATCCACTATGTAATACAGCTACGACCCAGGATAAATTTCAACTCCTATAATTGCAAGACCATCTTCTTATTAATTAACAATCTAGAACCATATCGAAATGCAAGTCGAAACCAGCCAAGAATGACCATATTCTTAGACTTCGATAAGACACAGGTCTCTCGAAAGTGCTCCATCAGCTTTTCGAAGGAGTACATGATTGAAGATATGGAGAAGAATCTTATTAGAAAGGAATTGTTTAGGAAAAGCTATTTTGGATTTCTACTTGACTTTTCAATGACTGGGTGGAAGTCACACTCTTAAATCATGCACTGTCTAATACAGAGGCATGTTGGTGACTTGACATTCGATGTTCAGGGCTAGAGGTGGGCATTGAGTTGAGTCGGACCGGATTGGGTCTGAAGTTTTCAGTGCCTGACCCGAACTCGATCCAATCCGGGACTGAGTCCACGTCCTCGGACTCGATCCGATTTATTGTATTGTTGGCCTGACTCGAACCGAGTTCGACTCGGTCAAGAAAATCGAGTCAGATCGGGTTAGGTATGGTTCGGATCGAATATTCTTAACCCTAAAAGAGTTTCAATGGTAGACGTTCAATACCACTGCTTTTTGCAGTTTGGTCTACTTGATCTTTAGATTTATCTTAATTTTCAGCTCAAGCCTTAAGACGAGCTGGCCGAGTGGATGGACGCACTACCAAAACATTAACCAAAGCCGTCGGTAAATCTTAATTTAGCTACCGCCGCCTCCTGGGTGCAAAAAAACAAAAAAAAGAAAGAAAAGAAGGTGGTTTATGATGCCCACCACAATATGTGTGTTTTATCTAAGCTATCCATCCATTTTGACAGCTCAATTTAAGGCATGAGCCAAAAAAAAGCATATCGAAGGCCCATGTGGACCACACCATAGGAAAAAAAAGAGATTATTCGTCTACCATTGATACTTGATGTGTTCCACTCGGAGCCTCGATCTACTTCTTTTTTAGTAACATGCCCTAAAATGAACCGTAGAAATGAATGGATGGAGTTGATGAACAACAAAAATCATGGTGGGCCCCATGAGCCCGCGACTGGACCGTCAGTCTAGAGACACCGCTGCGCGAACCCAAGTCGCTCGTGTACCACACCAGAAGCCCAGCTGTGTGTTGACGTCAACTACTTCTGTGGGTCCCATCATGAGGTATGAGTTATATCCAAACCGTCCATCCACTTAATGATTTGGTCGTCAGGCTTGAGCAGAAAAATAAGACAGATAAAATACTAAAGTCAACCACACTTTGAAAAGCAGTGGAGGATTGAACGCCTGCCATTGAAACTTTTTTGAGGGTCATAGAAATTTTGGATCAATATGATATTTATTTATTTTTATCTTCATCCAGGTATTTGTGACCTTATGAACAGATTGGATGGACAGTAAACGTTACGGTGGGCCACTTGAGAGCCGGTTTACCGGTTTAACAGTGAGAATCATTGTCCCACTGCTAGTGTGGTCCATTTAATAATTGTAAATTACTCATGTTTGGGTTCAGGATCTAAAGTGATGAACGGTGTAGATATGATAAATACATCATCGTGAGGTCTATTTAACTTTGATATCCTTTAAACCGTTCGTACAACTCGGAGCTCGAGGAGCGTCAGCGCTCTCTTTCCCTCTCAGAAACGGATTGGCTACTCCCCCTGCCACCAGCCATCTGTGGGCCCCACCATGATATATGTGTTTCATCCATTCCGTTCATCCATTTTTACTGATCAATTTAGGGCTTGTTCAAAAAAAGAAGAGGGATATAAATCTCAGATGGACCACACCACATGAAAACAATAGTGATTGGATATCCATTATTAAAAGCCTCCTAAGGCCCACTATACTGTTTATTTGACATCCAATATGTTGATTAGGTCACACAAGACCAGATTAAGGGAAAAAACAAAAATCAGCTTGATCTAAGACTTCTATGGCCCGCAAAATATTTTTAATGGTTGACGTTCAATAGTGTTTTCTGATTATGTGGTTCCCCAAGAGTTATTTCAGGCTAGTTTTTTGGGATCTACACAAAATGATGTCGTGAAATGGATGGATGGCGTGGATGAAACAAATTGATCATAGTGGGGCCCATAGAGCGATACCAGGTCCAAAGTTCAAGTTAACGTTTTCAATCACGGTTTTTTCATTGTGAGTCTTATATTTTATGTAAAATGATGGTGACTCTTTCGTAGCAATAGTAGGTAAGATATAACGTTATCCAGACCATCCAAATAATCGGTATAATTATAAATAGTAAATATTTATATATTTTATGATGTAAAACGATGTTAACCATCCAGAAAATGGTCCCATGCATGTACAACCGTTAATAGAGCTTGTGTTATAAATAATGGTAACATCACGATATACGGATTTGAAAATTTTATCTTATTTAAAATAGGAAAATCATCCAACGCCCGTTCCTCTTTTCCATCTTTCCTTCATCTTTCATCGACGAGAAATCCTCCTAGGGCCGTTTGAGCGTCATCTTCCATCGACCATCACCTTCAAACGGAAGGGCCCAGCGTTCTATTTCACCTCTGTTAAGGTATATTCTACTTTCCCATTTCATCCCTCCCTCGAATTGTATTACAACAGATTTCTCTAATGCATCTCTTCCTTTTCTTCTCTTTACTATCCTTACCAAACTCCTGCATGCATTTCCATCAAAATGCTGGAACGTTCATTCATTATGGTGGACCCCACAGAACGCCTGACAGCACCGTCCATGTCTAGCTATGTTGGTGAGGTAGAATATCCGATCCATGAAAATGGTGGGGCACGCCATGATGATCAGCTGATGAGAAAATTTCCAGATCTTGGAGCTCTAGAAGCTGCTCATCTCCGTTACAGAGCTGCCTTTAGAGTGAGTGAGATGTAGAGAGCCTCTACAAGAAAACCTACCCGCTTCTGAGAAAGGGAGAGTAATTATATACATAGAATGAGTGAAAATGGAGGGCCTTAAATCAGATGCTAATGAAAAGACGTCTCTACAGCGGAATCTCTTTCCGTGCAGAGACGAGAGAGGGAGAAATCTCTCTGCTGATTGCTCTATTACACGCGTGATGCGCATGAATACACCCAGACGGAAATCGTACACAACGCCTGTTTTCCGCAGCGCGTAAAACGTCCAAGTTCTTTGGAGCTCACCATATTGTATATGTGAAATCTACTCCATCCATCAGGTGATAAGAGTTATCTTAACCGTACATTTGAAAGATCAGCCCGATAAAAAAACTAAGATAGTCATACCAATGGGACAAATGTTAAATTGCGTTTAAACTTCTAAGTTCACGTATTGTGTCCCTGCTGAGCTTGGATCAGTCTGATTTTGGTATATTCCATCCATAATGATGACCCACACCTGATGAACGATTTTGATGAAAGATATCCAACCTGTTGTTCCCGCGTATGAACCTACGGTTAAGGTTACATCTCTATTGTTACCTATGGTGTAGCTCCCCTTAATCTTTTATCGTACTATTTTTGGTTTAATGACATAAAATCACTAATAACATCTGATGAATGGATTAGATTTCACATATATAATATGCTACGTCCCAAGGAGTTGTGTATTTTACGCGCTCTGTAAAACAGGTATGGTAGAGAATTCCGCTCGGGCATACAGACCACAGCTATTGCTTTGCTGGCTACGCGGAGCAACTCACCATATGCGGGCTGAGGAGCCTCTAGCACTTTGCGTAGGTATTTTTATTTTTATTTTGTTAATATGTTAGGCTCCTATGTTAGTTTTGCACTGGTGGTGACTCATTCTTCTCATATTTGGCACTTATATAAAGCTATCAGACCATCCAAATTGTGGCCCCATTGTGGATGGAGGAAATCTATAGAATAATACAGGTCAAGCAATCCTATCTATATCTAAATTAATAGCTATGAAATGGATGGTTAACAGTAAAATAGCGAGTTGTCCAAATTTGAATGAAATCAAGTTGTTAGTATTATTGTTTCAGTGATATTCCATTTGTCATTTATGTTCCATCCACAGTTGGGTCAGCAATTTGGACAGTCTGAATTGCCATAGAACTATGCCGTTGAAGAGTCACCGTCATCCTTAAATGGTGAATGATGCTTATTAATTATCACAAAAAAAAAAAAAAAAAGTGAGTAAAAAATTCTACCCACCGATGCTTAGAATTTTAGTTGTTGATGTTGTGAACCAGCCATGGAGTGTACCTGAAGTGTTACGCCCACTCTATGAATCATCTACGGTGCTTGCTCAGAAGATGACAATGGTGGTTAGAACCAATCTTTCATTTCCTAAAATTTGTAAATTTCCTTTCACCATGGGCCTTCTATTCTTATTTCATTTGGGTTCATCAGAAGAGGATTATTACAAGCACAAGGAGGCTATTGGAATGATAGGATAGAGTTGGAGACTATTAATGTTTCATAACCCAACTGCTCTTCTATTTCTGGATGTTTTGTTCAGGCTTTACGCCAGCTTAGGCAAATCTCACAAGAGGTTTCTCCTTCAACTGTCACCAGCTGGGGCAGGCGACCTGCAACTCTGCGAGAACTTAGTCAGAGGCTGAGCAGGTGACGGTTTTGTATTGAATTTTATTTGTGGATGTTCTGATTTTGGAGCCTGATAGGTGAGAGCTTGCAGGGGCTTCAATGAAGCACATAATGGGTTTACTGATGAGGGATAATTGATGATGGGAACCGATGGAATGGATGATGTCACCATCCTTGTGAACTCTTCTCCTAGCAAGATGATGGGTGTAAATGTTGGCTTTGCAAATGAATTTCCAGCCATGAGTAATGTTGTCCTGTGCGCCAAGGCATCAATGCTTTTGCAGGTTAGGATACCTCAGTCATCACATGTTGTTGGATGTAGTCTCATAGAGTACCAAAATGCAAATTGGTGAATGGTTAAATCAAATTTCTGCATTTTTTCATTGACAAAAGCTGCCTGAAATCAATAGAAACCAACCAGATGGGATGTATTTGATAATTTGAAGTGATGTTTATACCCATCTAATAATTAAAAAAACTTAAAAAATAAAGCAAGTTTTCTTCAATCAAAGAAAGCTTGAAATTAAGTTTCCGTGACTTGCTCTTTTCTTTCTTTTGGATACCAGGTGGTTTTGAAGGCTATGCAATACATGATATGAAAATGTCTCTCTTTCTTTCTGTCATTGCTGTTATTAAGCCAGGCTGAAACATAGTCGAATCATTGATTTAATCCAGACCTAATTTAAAGTCTGATTGGCCAGAAGGGTCACTTTTCTAGCTGATCCACGCCAATTTCCATTGTTTTCATGGATAATAGTTGTTACTTGTTGCATTTTTAGCCAAATCAATATATCTGTTCTATTTCTTTACATGATGACACCTGCCCTTTTCCTCAGAGGTCTCTCAAAATGTAATGGTTCAAAGAAGTGTTTTGGGGGTTTTATCTAATTGGTGCTGCTAAATGCCAATTAGGCAGGGCTTTACAAAGTCTGCTTGTTTTAGGATATGAGATTGATTGGGCAGAGTTAGAAAGCTATCTGCAAGTGCAATAAACCTAACAACTGACATCTCTTAAATTAGTGAACTACTTTTCTATTAACCTTCTATATATTCACTTTCATAAAATGTTCAGCATTGAAGTTCTTGTATGGTTCTCTTATCTTTTTCCTTCATATTTCCTTGCTTGTTATGTTTCCATTTCCTATCTTTCGGACTGCAGTTATTTTCTTACTTCCATCTGCCTTGTTCTTTTCTTGCAGAATGTACCCCCTGCTGTGCTCCTCCGATTTTTGCGGGAGCACCGATCTGAATGGGCTGATAAATGTTTACTGGGCTGCTGCTGTTAAAGCTGGCCCCTGTGGTTTAGTCGGGTCTCGAGTTGGTGGTTTTGGTGGCCAGGTTGTCCTTCCACTGGCTCACACGATTGAGCATGAAGAGGCAAGCTATTTTTGTTTCTAGTTATGCTCATCCATGTAATTGCTCATTCCTAGTTTATGGCCCCTGGCATTCTTAAGCATTTTTATATGAGATGTGCAACTGAAATCCTTCCAATTTGATGTACACAAACATATTTACTGTTGCTGTTATTGCTGTAAACAGGTACTGGAGGTCATTAAGTTGGAAAATGTTGTACATAGCCAGGCGGAAGCCATAATGCCTCGTGACATTTTTCTCCTGCAAGTGTTCTTAGCGTGTGCCATGCTCTTCTAAATGCAGTTTTTAGGTCTGTTTGGACAAGAGAAACACTAACCTGTTTTTTTTTTTTTTTTCCTTTTTTTTTGTTTTTTTTTTTTTTTTTTGGGGGGGGGGGGGGGGGGGGGGGGGGGGGGGGGGACCTTAGAAGTTGGATGCTTTGTCTATCCAAATGTCCTATTACACACTCATTCAATTACTTCAAAACTCGCCCACAATTTGAGTTGGTCCGAAACTCTGGTGGAGTTAAGGGGGATAACCTGGTTTCTTTTCTAAAACCTGAATCATGTTGAGAATTACTTGAAAAACCGGACTAAACATTGTAAACATAGAATAGTTAAATAAGAAATCCATGTGTTAGAACCATTATGGAGGCACTTAGAAGATGGTCTTACCCTTTCACAGATTAAAGAGCCCCTTTACAGCATAAATAGGCTTTGAATAAAATTTACAAATGAAAACGCTTGATGAAACATGTCCTTGATCAGGATATCCCAAGCTAGTCTTTGTTTTCTGTTACTGAAACACCTAGGGTTCTTCAGGCTACCTACTTTCTTTAGCTACTTGTTAGCATCTCTCTTGGTGGCAGTAACAGTTGGCTTAGTGCATACTTGTATTTAAACACTTTTGTTTGGGCGCCTGCTGTGGCACCACTTTAATGCCTTCCACACACCCGTGTTGGATTGTTTTGAGAATCCAAATTCTCTACTTCAGTCGATTGCTTTTGGATAAACAGTATGAAAAAAATAATTATTCTTTATTCCATATTATACATGCTTTCCATTTGAATGTCTGATACCACCACATTTCTTTTGTTCTTCAGACTGCAATATCTGCCTTGCAGTCGGTTCTACAAGAAGATTTCAAGGCCACTGAAATTGAGGTATTGATCTTCTCTTTCATGTCCTTTTAACCAAATAGGTGACCCCAAATAGCTGGAAAAACATTACAATGATGACGGTGATGGGGGTTCACTCCATTGGTACCGGTACATTGAGTTTCCTTCAAATTGTAGTTTCATGGAATCTAATATTGATAGTCAGACTATTTCTGCATCTATGGAATCTAATATTGATAGTCAGACTATTTCTACATTGACGGGATGCAAGGTGGTTTGGAATTGTATGTGGATTTCATCCTTAGGAATATATGTAACTAAAAGACTGAATGACTTTCCGACTTCAATTTTTTGTGCTTAATGTACTTTGGGAGAGTCATTAAATGGGTCACATATTTCCAGTGCAATGCAATGGATTAATTGGATGCAGCACCGCCAACTATATATATATATATATATAGAGAGAGAGAGAGAGAGAGAGAGAGAGAGAGAGAGAGATCAAATATATCATCCAAATTCAATTTATTTTTATTTTTATTTTTAAATTAATGAGAATCGTGAAAGGCTAAAACCGTCGAAAACACCGACAGTTTTAGCCGTCGCCCTTAGCCGACCGTCGCTCTTACAGTCGGAAACGGGTTTTAATCCGTCGGTGAGCAACGTCGTCGCACCCTTTATCGACGGACTTTGCGACAGCTAAAATCCGTCGGGGAAGGTCATTGCAGACGGTTTTTAGCTGTCGGCGTTGCCCTTTTTTTGGCTAACGGTTTAGAACTTGACGGCAACACGCTAAACCACCTGTGCTGGTGCGTGGTACACCTGCCAATCCACGTCCCAAGCTTTTTCTTTAGGACGTGGATTTTATGTTGTGGGCCCACAGTGATATTTGCAAGAAATCCACACCGTTCATCAGTTATGAGGGCTTATTTAAAGACATGATACCAAAAAATAGGTGGATCCAAAGCTTAAGTGTGCTGGACGAGAGGAAAAACAGAGGAAGGTGGTCATTGAATCTACGCTGTTTCCTTTCGTAAGGGCCACTTGAGTCTTGGATATACTTCATTTTTGGCAACATGTACTAAAATGAGCTCCCAAAACGGATGGACGGTGTGGATTTATCACAAACATCACAGTGGGACCCACCTAACATCCCAAGCAAGAACGTGAAAGGCTTGCTTATGTCGTTAGGGAGCTCTGCTTGAGGCACCTCGAGCCGTGTGAGAAGATGGATTGGCTACTCTCCATCCCACCAGTCAAAGGATGGTAAGTTGGTGCTCTGTGGGCCCCACCATGATGTATTTACTTCATCCATGTCGTCCATCTATTTTTCTAGATCATTTTATGGTATTAAAAAAAAAAAAAGAGGTATATCCCAATCTCAAGTGGACAACATTACATGAAACAATGGTGAATAAATATTGTGCAGATCGAATAGGATCGAATTGGATTAGATTCTGGATCAGGTCAGTCCGGGTTGACCATCGATCCGAAATCGATCCGATTAACGGTCGAATCTTACTGGGCTAGCTCAATCTGACCCGATCCTAGCCTTCAGTTCGGATCTGTTTAGGTCGGATCGGGTCGAATCCGTCGGATCGGTTCCTTTCTGCCCAGCTCTATTCAGGGCGCCATGATAAAGTTTACTGAGGTTGATTTTGGATTAATAATGGGTCTTAAGTTTGGACCAGTTAGGATAGATGATGGCGGACATGAGAAGAGCAGAAGAGTAAAGATAGGAAAAGGTATTAGGGAGAGCTATTTGAGAGTAGTTAGTGTGAGTAGGGATGAATTGAAAGAAGCCTATCTGTCACTCACCGGGAAAAAAGAACATACAAACGTAGTGAAGCTGGCTCTAATAATTTGAGTTGAGAATCTAATAGTCGCATCTCCGCAAAAGAATCACTGTGTTTATAAGTTTATCGACATGGTTGATGACTTGGATTATTTTAATAACTACCCCTGGGGCAGTGTGAGGTATGAGTACTTGATGGATGAGGTTAACATTGCAATTGGTAGTCTTCGTGAGAATGGTCAGTACCCCAAATCATATAACATATGCGGATGCGCGTATGCGCTACAAGTTATTCTTGTCCCTAGTCATACTTTTGAGTTCGAATTTTTTACTTCATACATGTTAACCAATATGTAATGCATGATAATGAATTTTAAACAAATTCGGTCATACAAGCATTTCCCGAAACTCACTGGTGACAATGGGTGGGCCGCTAAAAGACTACCTATAAGGATTCCTCGAATACTAAATTGGAATCCTTTTAGAGTAGGCAGATATCCCCCCATCTCAACCATCTTTAAAGCTATCCCGGTAAGAGTTATTTAATTATTAGTGTAATCTAATTATGCAATGTGTGTATAATTAATAAATCAATTTTGCTCCTACAGGTGGTGCTTGCTTTAGAGCTTCAACCAACGGTCGAAGAAGTAGAGACCGAGGTTGTCAAGAGTGTAACTGATGACACTTATAGGAAGGACAAAGCTTTGCGCGGTGCAGCCACGACAGAGAAATTAGTCGAGGACATGGTGCTCAAACATGTCGCTAGCAAAAAGGAGAAAAGAGGAAGCTGTAAGGATGGAGAGGAGAATAGAGAGGAGGAAGTGTAGGTAATAAGAAGAAAAATTGACGAGGGAAGCAAACTTGATGCTGACCTTAGAGCCTCCCTCGAGACACTTGCTAGCAAGGTATTCAAACAAAATAAGAAATCAAGATCTAAAATAAAGAATTTTAATCAATGGATTGAGTTCCTTGCAAATGAAGTGGAAGGAATAAAGGAGGAAATGAAGCGTATTGATGGGTTTGTAGGAGAAATAAAGCATCTCAAGGAGGAGAATGCTTCTTTACGCGAAGAAGTGAAGTTGATGAGAGAAGATATTCATGCAAAATATGCACGTGATATTGCCTTTGATTTAATTGTTAACAAGTCACTATGAATGTAATGTCTAATATATGAATTTAATACAGGTCAACAGCACAACAACAACAACAATTGTTGAAGATGGGATGAGCCATCTCACACATTTTGAAGATGGGATGAGCCATCTCAAAGATGAGAATGCTTCACCGCGGGAGCAAATGAAGCAACTAATAGAGGAGTTTCAAGCAATGAAGGTATATGAAATTGAAATTATCTTGATCCTTATTTGGTCATAGTTGTGTTCCTTTATGGGTCGTGGTTATCATCCACAACGGATCGTGGTTGTCATCCACAATGAGTCGTGGTTACGAAACACAACCCAATGTGGTTGATATGCCCAGTCTAGACAAAGGTCGTGGTTATTATGCATAATGGGTCGTGGTTATCATACACATTAGGTCATGGTTGATGCACAACCCAATGTGGATGATAACCACAATCCAGACGAGGGTCATAGTTACTGTGAACAATGGGTCGTGGTTATCACCCATAGTGGATCGTGGTTGTGAACCACGGCCCACTATCGATGACAACCATGACTCAGGCTAAGGGTCGTGGTTACTATGAACAGTGAGTCGTTGTTATCATCCACATTGGGTCGTGGTTGATTCACGACCTAACATGGATGACAATCACGACCCTTCGTCTGGGTTATGGTTACTATGAACCATGAATCGTGGTTATCATCCATAGTGGATCGTGGTTTTCATCCACGATGGTTCGTGGTTGTGAACCATGACCAAATGTGGATGACAACAATGATCCAGTTGAAGGGTCGTGGTTCATATTATCAATGGATCGTGGTTTCCATTCATAATAGGTCGTGATTGAACCACAACCCAATATGGATGACAACCATAATCCACGATCCACCCTTCATGGTTTTGAATCACGGCCCAATGTGAATCACAACCATGATCCAGTTCAAGGGTCGTGGTTCACATGCTCGATAGGTCGTGATTTCCGTCCACAGTGAATCATGGTTCAATCACGACCCAATATGGATGACAACCACAATCCAATGTTCATAATAACCACAACTCTCCTTACATGACATCTTGAAATACATAAATAATATGTTATTTTATTACAGGACAAAATCCCTTTGATGCAAATAGTTAAAACAAAAATGAAGCAACTGAAGGAGCATAATGCTTCACTAAGGCAGGAGATGAACATGCTAAAGGATGAAATTAATAAGAAAAATGTATGTGAAATTGTATTTGTTTTAATCTTTAACGGGACATTATGAGCTACATAAACAATGTGTAATTTTAATGCAGGTCATCATCTCATCGATGCAAGCTGAAGAGATAAGACATTTGAAGGAGGACAATGCTTCATGCAGGGAAGAAATGAAGCAACTAAGGAAGAATTTCAATAAAAAATGTATATGAAATTATATTTGTTTTAATCTTTAACAAGACATTATGAGCTATATAAACAATGTGTGATTTTAATACAGGTCATCATATCATTGATGCAAGCTGAGGAGTTAGACATTTGAAGGAGGATAATGCTTCATGCAGGAAAGAAATGAAGCAACTAAGGGAAGAATTTCAATAATAATAATAAAAAGTGTATGTGAAATTGCATTTGTTTTAATTTTTAACGAGACATTATGTTATGAATTACATAGATAATATATGAATTTCTTATAGCTTAACATCAATACTTCGCAATTGAGTGAGGAAGAGAGAGGACAACCAATGGGTATGAGAGAAGCGACTGGGTTGGATGCTACTCTTACTGCGGATGTACATAGGCCACAACGCAATGCACCAGCCTCGAAATTTCTATCTTCTCCATACACAGCTCCAATTTCTTCTCCTGTAAAGGAGAGTCGTCAAGGGTACGTGGATCCACACCGAGCTCTAACTGATGCCGAAGACAATGAATTGAGACTTGTTAGAGAGTCAGGTGCGCATCAGTGGTTGAATAACATCTATGACTTAAATTCATGGGTCGACTCTTAAGTAAGTTTCTATCCTTTCTCTTTCTTTATTTAATATCATTATATAAATATTATATGACACATTTTCCTCATTACGTAGGTCGTCGATCTATACATAAACTACCTATCACAGCATCAAGAAAATCGATCATGCAATAGACAGGACTACGCATTCGTCCGGTCATTATTTACGGTAATGTTTTCTTTTTCACATCATTAATTATTTATGTTTCTAACACTATCTAATATCACAATAGAAAATCATTGAATTTCAACTTGACTTGTCCCGCACTTATGGAGCTGGGAACCATAAGGATCGACAACAAATGAAGATGGAAAAAGTGAATGAAAATCTTATATCTATAGTTGACGGTGATAGTAGAACAAAGGCTCTATGAAAATATGAATTGGTAAGATCTTACTTGCACATGTACTTGGACTTAAATGATATTATTCATTTTAGAAAGGCATACGTTTAACTGTTGTCTTATTTGTTGTGCTTGACAAACACACATCCCTCTAAACGCAAGGCAGCAACATTGGTTAATGGGTGTTGTTTATCCGAGGAAGAGAGATGTCATTTGTATGACAGCATGAATACTGAATGGAAAGAGAAAAAATGAGTTGGTCGTCGTGCAGATAACAGACAGTCTAAGGTGGTTATTTCATATTCTTGATGGTGGAGTTAAGTTTTGGGAGAAGCCATGGAATGTGAAGATGATCATTGACAAACCTGCGCAACAAAACGGAGACGATTGTGGCCTATTCATGTTGAAATTCATAGACTTCCTGAGTAGCATGCATGTAATTGATTTTCTACCTGTAAGTATATATTTATTCATTTACATTAAATCTTGATTGCTTTGTCTTTTGTTTTAATATTATTTCATTCTTTTTTTGTTATAGGAGGAAATTCCTAAATTCAGAAGGACAATTGCATACGACTGTCTAGAGTATAAGAAAGAATCTGATGCTGCTTTCTTGAAGAAACATCAACAAGATATCAGCTAGACCAATGAAGAGAGCCAAACACTGATTTCGTATTGAATGTTGAATGGATTGGTACTAAAATTATTGAATGGATGTTGAATGGATTGGTGTTTATAATGTTTTTTCTTATTAATATCTGTAATGGTTTGGTAGATGAGATGGGTCGTAGTTGTTCGATATGTCGTACTTGTCATGCACTTCGGATCGTGGTTGTAATGTTATATGGGTCGTGGTTGTAAACCACGACCCTTTGTGGATGACAACCACGATCCACTTTTCATGTGAAGCACGATCCATGAATGGATCGTTATTGTCATCCACAAATGGTCGTTGTTGATCCAATTTGGACGTGAACCAAGATGCATTCCATCGTGAATGACAACCACAATCCGTGTAACATGAGAACGCCGACCTATTATAACCATGACCCATATAACATGATAACCACGATCCGTGTAACATGACAACCACGACCCCATGTAACATGGTAAGGGTCATGGTTGTAATATGTTAAGGGTCTTGATTGTAGCGTAGTAAGGGTCGTGGTTGTAGGGTTGATGTAATCGAATATCTTGTTTATTTAGAAATAATAGGAGTCGAGGTGATCCGTTCCGTCCAATCACCATTTCTTTTCTACTATGTGGTCTACTCTATCTGGATCAAGCTGATAATTGGGCCCTAGCCCTAAGTTGACACGACAGGAGGGATGGACGGCATGGATTATACACATACATCAGTGTGGGCCCGATGAATTAGGGCTCACATGGATTATACCCATATAACATGATAACCACGATCCGTGTAACATGAGAACCACGACCCATGTAGCAGGAATACCCAAATCTATTATAACTGTTGCGCAGCACGCCAACAACGCAGTGAGCCTAGATCTAATCTAAGGCCTCACCCACAAACGATAGGCAGGAAGAAATATAAACTAGAAATAGATCAAACCTATCCAAACAAACCACAAGACAAGATATACGTGGAAAAACCCCAAACTAGGGTAAAAAACCACGGATGCAAAATTCCACTATGAAGTGAAACGAAGATTACAAGGCAATATACTAACCTCTCCCTTGGAAGTACAGAAAAAATCCTTTGCCCACACCTCAGAATAATTTCCTAAAATTCACCTTAACCTAAAATAGCCCTAGGGACCCCAATTTATAGTTTTGGCAACTTCCCTTTCCGCATCCCAGTTGCGAAAGGACTTGCGACAAGAAATCCGCGAAACTCCTTTCGCATCCCAATTGCGAAAGGACTTGAGACACGAAATCCGCGAAACTCCTTTTGCATCCCAGTTGCGAAAGGACTTGCGACACGAAATCCACGCAACCTCGACTGGTCGTGGGCGGCCCCAGATGTGGCTCCACTTCTCATCAATCTCCCACTTGGAGACACATCTCCATAAACCTTTGTCTTCTTCATCCGGAGTGCACCACCTCCCCGTCTTCAAACCTGAAGACCAATCAAAGCTGAACAGAGCTTCAGCTTCTCCCTTGTGACCGCCTTGGTCAGCATATCCGCAGGATTCTCACTTGTATGAATCTTCTCCAGAGCAATCGATCCATCTTCCAGTAACGAACGTATGAAGTGATATCTGATGGCAATATGCTTGGTCCTTGAATGAAGGCTGAATTCTTAGCCAAGTGTATTGCACTCTGACTGTTACTGTACAACTTGCAATCTGCTTGCTTCTTACCCAACTCTTCCATAAAACCTTGCATTCACACCATCTCCTTGCATGCTTCTGTAGCCACAACATATTCTGCTTCTGTCGTACTGATAGATACTATCTTTTATAACTGAGAGACCCAACTGACTGCAGCACTACCCAGAGTAAAAACATAACCCGTAGTGCTTCTTCTGCTATTGATATCTCCTGCCAAATCTGAATCCACGTAGCCTTGTAACTTGATTTTCGATCCACCATAACACAGCCCTACGTCCTTAGTACCTACCAAGTACCTAAGGATCCACTTCACAGCTTCCCAATGTTCCTTCCCGGGGTTGTTCATGAACTTGCTAACAACTCCCTACTTGAGCAATGTCTGACCTCGTGCTCACCATAGCATACATGAGACTCCCAATAGCTGACGCGTATGGGACTTTAGCCATGTAGTCCTGTTCCTCATGCGTCTTTGCACCTTGCTCCTTAGATAGCTTGAAGTGGTTGGCTAATTGTAACGCCCTGAAATTTGGGGGTCAAGTATGAACTCAACTCCCGAGTTCCAGCGCATCACTTATGCAACATACACAATGATGGTTAAATGTTGTCTGAGTTAGAGCAATAAACATGAATGAGATTATACCAAAACAGTAATTCATACTCCAGTTCAATTTTATAAAGGCAAGCGGAAGACTGAATTTGTATATTTAAGGTGTGTAAAGAAACAAAATTTTATGAACACCAGAGTATGAGCACTAACTGAGTAACAATATACATGTACAGTTTCTAAGTCAAAAATCAAAATAAAACTCCATAGATAAGCCCTGGAATCCCCGCGATGCAGTCGGCCTAAGCAAAGCCGTCAGAGTACTGCATAAAGGAGAACTCTTCCTGATCCTCATCGAAGTCGGGCTCCGGCTCCTGAACCGATGCGCCATCTATACCTGCGACAGAGTCTGGTGGGTGTTGCAAACACAGTCCCGTAACGTGGGAGTGAGTAGCTAACTCAGTGGAACAATAAAGCATGGGTTAACATGTTATCAATTCAATCAAGCAGTAATGATAAAGCAGTACAAATCAAACAATTCTAACTACTCTTATTAAGTGCGAGAATGAAATGACACGATGCTATATGCCCTTGCCAAACCACCCTCATGCGACATCATCTTACGTTCGTGAATGCTTAACTCCCTCAGTGCGCCACATCTACTAAGTACATGCGGTGCGATAATGATCATGATTACCGAGTTATTATTAGTCTATTTCAAACAGCAGTATTGGGAAACTAAGGTACCTCCCTTGTATCATTCCCAAACATGATCCATTCTAGGGTCGTCAATCCTAGTTAATCTCATACGATATTATGGTTCGAGCAGCATAGCGAAGGCATTGCAAAGGGCTCGTCACTCGTCAGCGCGGATACAGATCTCACCGTATGCGGCTCAATTGCTGGCCGTCAGCTCGAGTACAGGTCTCACCGTACTCAGCTCAATCACTAACCGTCAGCTCGAGCACAGGTCTCACCGTACTCGGCTCAACTCATACTCTAGTTGCTGTGAAAGACTCGTCGCCAATCACAGACCCTTGGAGTATACTCGAAGATACTACGGAGGACTCGTCGCCCGTCAGCACGAGCACAGGTCTCACCGTACTCGCCTCTCACCGTAAGTATCGACAGCTCGAATACAGTGTCCCATACCACCGTATTCGGCTCACGAGGTTTGGTTGCTCAATGGTCACTATGGGGAGGCACTTGGCCCCAGCATAGGCCGACAGCACGGCCACGGTGTCCCATACCACCATGTCCGGCTCATGAGTCTTAGCGGATCGAGGTACCATGGTTAACGGGATCGTCAATGGTAAGTTTGGTACCCTAGGTTCAAGTAGTAGCGACCAAACATGGTGAACACACATCCAACATATCGGTTTACTTGACGAGCCTGACTAGCTCGAGCGCACAACAAGTTGGGCGATATGAAGCGCAAAAGCACTCCGTGTGGCCAACCACTATCGCCAACCGAAGTACGACTCGGGTTCGTCAACCACATCCCTTGTGGCGACATGAATCTCAGCCACCATCTCAAGTCTGGTACCGAATGTCTGGACTATAGACATAGTCCCACACTCAATCAATTCTCATCAATAGCATGTGGAGTAAAGCATGATAACCAAAGTAATACAAGCATGTCAACAGGCATGTCATAAGGCATGTTATAAAGCATGAAGTAAGCATGTTGTAAAGCATGAAGTAAAGCATGTTGTAAAGCATGTTGCAGAGTACTATACAAATAGGGATACAATTACATACACATCACAAGTGGGTGGTTATAGCGAACCACCACATGGAGGGTATCTTACATGTCTCTAAGGTAGTCGGGAATTCCATATTAGCACCTCTCTAAGGCACTAACACTCAAGCATTTACACTCACAAGCATTTACACTCACAAGCATTTACACAAACACTTAGAGTACACTATTCCAACATACATGACGTATGTTAGCAAAATACGTATTAGGGCTATCCTTTCGCCAAGCGGGTATTTTATCCATATATACCATAATCATACAACAATTAATCATGACAATTACATTTCCAAAATTTACACATATACGGTATTTCTAGAATACACAATTTCAACATACGTAGCATTTACAAGTGAACATGTATTACGGCGAATCCTTTCGCCAAACTAGTATTTTATCCATACATGGTATAATCATACATTAAATAAACATGTCAAACATTTCTCCAAAAAAAATACGTATACGGTATTTCTACGTATACCTAGAGTATGTGAAATTTCATATTCTACAACTTTAATCGAAACAGAAAACGGAAAGCACTTTGTACATGTGCATTTGCATACAGATCATGAATCTATCATTATCTGACATTGAAAGCGTTGAAAACCGTAACCTATACACCTAAAGTCCTCGCCTTTGTCCTTGGAATCTCAACGAATCAGCAAAGGTTGATGAGCTTCCGTATACGGGCGTTTTCTAGGCTAAAGAGTGAAATCGGTTAGCCTTTTCACAACTTATAGCCTATATACTTCAAATCAGACATAGGGTTAGGGTTTCTCACCTTCAAACGAAGTGGATACCACCGGGAAAGCGCCTGGAAAGAGGCGTTGTAGGCCGTGCGATAATCGAAAGCAGCAGGAGGAAGTTCTCCCACAAATCCCAAGCTCTTCTCTCTCTTTTCTCTCTCTCTCTAGGGTTTTATCCCAAATTCGTATGGCTGTGAGAGGGGCTGTTCTAAGCTCCTTTTATAGCCAAAAACCTCCCCAAAATAGACTCAGGTTCAAGGGTTACTGCTAATATAGGTATTTCGTCACTTTTCCAGCTCAAAAGAGAGGTTCTGGTGGCCCTCCTTGAGCCAAACGTCAGACTTAAGATCACCACACATGGATCTATGTGGGATTACGTTTTCGACTCGATCGGATTCCCAGATCGCACGTGGCGGACCACTTTCAGTTCAACGGTCAGTGGGCCACGATCCGAAATTCCAAGTACATGTAAATGTTCCTGAAATTTTTCTTAATCCGAGGGTGTAATTTAGTCTGATTTTGACGGTCTGGTTGCTTAATGCTGATGCGCAAGCGAATGGTGCCAGATCACTATTCCAGATATTTATTTTGTAAAGGGAATAGTGTTTTTCACACTCCCTCGCTCCGGATCCAAACGAATGGCCGTGGGACATCGGCTGGACCTGATTTTTGAGATGATTGTCAAGCCCAGTGAGGCGGTCCTAGTTCCTTAACTTCGTGTTAATCGGACTTCTGATGTGCGGTCTAGACCTAATACGAAGTTTCATTTCATTCCCGGGAGCAGCCGGGTAATGAGTTTGGTTCTAAACTTTAGGGTAACCTAGAGTCACTGATTTTGCAAGTTTTGTGTCTTGCAGATCGTATTTAAAGCGATCCCAACGGATTCATGGCTAATCGAGTTTTACACTTAGTTAACTTTGTTAATTTTCTAAAGGATTTAATCCTAGTTGATTTCTGGTCGAGATGGTACTCGAGCTAAAGTACGGAAATTTATGGGTCGTTACACTAATGGAGTGCTAACCGGCTTAGCACCTCTCATATTGAATCGATCAAGTACCTTGGCTATGTACTCTGCTTGTGACAAAACCAATTTCTTGTTTTCCCTGTCACGCTTTATCCTCATGCCTAGGATTTGTTTTGCAGCTCCTAAATCCTTCATGGCAAATTCTCTAAACAATTGTCTTTTGAGATCTGAGATGTCCTCCATGCTTGAGCCAGCCACAAGCATATCATCAACGTACAGAAGAAGGATGATGTATGACGTATCAAACTTCTTCAAGTAACAATAGTGGTCTGCATGACATCTCCTAAAACCGTTTCCCGACATGAAGCTATCGAACTTCTTGTACCACTGCCTCGGGGCCTGCTTCAGGCCATATAGACTCTTCTTCAGTCTGCACACCTTGTTCTCATTACCTGGTGCCATGTATCCTGTCGGCTGATGCATATATATCTCTTCTTCAAGGTCCCCATGAAGAAGGTTGTCTTAACATCTAACTGTTCTAGATGTAAGTCCTTTGAAGCCACTATACTCAAGACCATGCGAATCGTAGACATTTTCACTACCGGCGAAAATATTTCAGTGAAATCGATACCTGCCTTTTGTTGAAACCCTTTCACAACCAATCTGGCCTTGTACCGTTTCGAACCATCGTGCTCCTCCTTCAGTCTGTAAACCCACTTGTTATGAAGAGCTTTCTTACCCTTGGGTAGAGTGACTAGCTCCCATGTATGATTAGACTCAAGAGAATCCATCTCATCATCCATGGCCTGCTCCCACTTAACCTGTATATCTAACTGTAACGCCTCTTCAAAACACTTTGGCTCACCATTATCTGTCAGTAGTAGATAATGTAAGGAGGGTGAGTATCGGACCGTGGGTCTCCTCTCCCGAGTAGACCTCCTCACAACTGGTGTATGCGGCTCTGCCTCATCCTGTGGCACTGTAACACCCATGTCCGGTAACTCTTCCAACTCTACGAATTCCTTTTTCTCGGCCTTATTTTCCTGTGCACTGTCCTTATGCATCACTTTTTCATTAAAGACTGCGTCCTTGCTTCTGATGATTTTTCTGTTTTCTGCATCCAGAACCTGTAGCCAAAATCATTTTGCCCATAGCCTATAAACGTGCACCTCCTGGACTTCGCATCCAGCTTGTTTCTATGCTCTGCATTAATGTGAACATATGAAGTGCACCGAACACTCTGAGATGTGCAAGGTTCACTTCTTTCCCAGTCCACGCTTCTTCTGGTAGCCCACCATCCAATGGTGCTGAGGGACTTCTATTGATGAGATATGCGGTAGTATTCACAGCATCTACCCAAAAGGTCTTGGGCAACCCTGCATGTAACCTGTAAGTGTTATGGTCTCATGCTCCTTTGGTTGTCAAATTTTGATGTGTCAAAACATCTATTTGTGTCTTGTGCTTGTATGGCGATTTATATGTATTCAAGACACTGCATAAACACTTCATTGAAGTTCAAGAAGCTATAATGTTGAAGTCTCAAGAAGCTACATTATTGAATTCAAGAAGCTACAATGTTGAAGTTCAAGTCTTAAGAAACAACTCAAGAAATGACTTCAAGACTAATAAGCAACGCATGAAGTTGTTTTTATGCTGATGAAGATCTCCAGTTTAAAGCTACAACAAGTTCAAGATCTCAAGCCTGATATGGTTCAAACAATCTACATTCGTTGAATGGTTGAAGTTCAATGTCCATACGACATGGTTCAGGTTTGAATGACCTTAGGTTGACCCTTTAAGTAGGTCACTTTGGATACATAAATCAAATTTTATTTTACATAAGTTTGGTCTATTCTACGACCAGTCCTAGCTCTTGTTCGACCAGTCCTGCATTGGTTCGACTAGTCCAAGAAATTCCATGACCAGTCCTAAGTTGTTGAAGATTTTTCAGAATTTTTGGTACGCCCACGACCAGTCTTGGAGGTCCTTCGACCGGTCGTAGGTGTGGCTTCGACTCGTCCACGACCAGTCGTAGAGCTACGACTCAAAGTCCAGCAACGTAATCCTTGGTCATACGACCAGTCGTAGGTGACCCACGACCAGTCGTAGGATACTCACGACCAGTCGTGGAACGACTTTCAAAGATCGCGCTCAATTTTTCAAAAATCTGTTAGAGCTACGACCAGTCGAAGGTTTCTAAGACCAGTTGTAGGAACGATTTTTGCTTCTATAAATTGAACAAGAAATTCAGAGTTTTCACACTTCAACTCTATTCGATTCAAGAATTTTCAAGTGATCACTCTGAGATAAGTCTGTGTTTATTTTAAGCTACATTGTGCTTATTTAATATTCTTTTTTTTGCTAGCTTATTTAATTTGATTTTGTTTCTATATTCCAATCTTATTTGAAAAGAGGAATTATCTTATTCCTTCTTCTTGGAATCAAAATCAAATATAGCTATGCCCAACAAGTTAAATCTAAAATCTATTAGAATTTAGAACCTTATGAATGTGAGTATTGGAAATTGAACTTTGACATTCAATCATCTACTCCGATTGGTTCTACCGGGCTGCTACGAAAAGGAGAAATCCAGGTATTTTACAATTCTGTAAAAGTTATTTACTTTTGGTTTTGTTTGAGGTTGAGCCAGAAAAATCTCATTATATTGGTTTTGTTTGAGGTTGAGCCAGAAAAATCTTATTGTATTGGTTATCTGAGGAGAACCAGAAAACTCAGAAAAGAGGGGTTTTTGAATTGTGTAAGCCCAAGTGAAAAAGACACAATTGTAAAGGTTTTTGGTGAACCTGTGAAAACCTATTTGATAGTGAACGCTAATATCCCCTGTGTGAGGATATTAGGAGTGGAGTAGCTTTCTGTGTGGCTGTTGAAAGACAGTTGGTGTACACACAGGCGAACCACTATAACTCTTTGTCTTGTGGATTGAATGCTTGCTTAATTTTCATATCTTTTATCTTTCGATTGTGTGGAATGTACAAGTGGATGTGAATGTTGTAACTATTTACATTTCAAGCAAGTGTGGGGATTGTTGTAATAATTTAGATCTATACTTCTGCATTTAATTTCAATTCCTTGCTATTTTATTTACTTCTATTAAAATTGAGTCCTTGATCCAAAAGATGTTTTAGAAATAAGGTTGTCCTACCATAAGCCCTTGTTTATTATGGTGTAAGGTTGTCCTTAGAACTGAATTTGTATCAATCTCTCAATACTTATTTATCAAGGTGATTTAAATTTAGCATTGTGAATTGATTCATAATTGTAAGGATTTTGGTTTATTCTATTTCCGCTGATTTTATTTTAAATTTGGCATAGTCCTATTCCCCCCCCCCCCCCCCTCTAGGACATATAGCTTGGCCTTTTCAAGTGGTATCAAAGCCTAATAGCTCATTTTTGTTGCTTTTTATTTGGATTTATTTCCTGAGCTAACGATCTAAGCTATATAAAAAGATGTCAAATTTTGATAGCCTTTCAGTTACTAGGCCTCCACCCTTTGATGGCTCCAACTATGCCTATTGGAAAGCCCGAATGAGGATCTTCCTCAAATCAATGGATGAAAGTGTGTGGCAAGCCACAGTGACTGAATGGAATCCTCCTATCATGGAAGTAACTGGAGTTGATGGTTCAAAATCTATGAAAATTACACCGTATTTCCAATGGACCACACTTCAGAAAAATGAGAGTAGTGCTAATGCTAAAGCACTAAATGCAATCACTTGCACACTATCACCGGATGAGTTCAAAAGAATCATATCCTGTGATACTGCAAAGCAAGCCTGAGATATTTTAGAAATGACACACGAAGGTACATCAATTGTCAAGAAATCTAAAGTCTAACTCCTCACAACTAAATTTGAAGAAATTCATATGGAGGAAAATGAAATGTTTATGGACTTTTACACTAGATTAAATGACATTGTGAACTCAATGTGGAGTCTTGGCGATAAGATCCCAGAAAGTAAAGTGTGTGCAAAAATACTACGCTCTCTTCCTGAACGGTTCAATTCTAAGGTAACCGCAATCCAGGAACTTCGTGATACTGATAATATGAGGGTAGAAGAATTAGTTGGTTCTTTACAAACCTATAAATTAAGTTTTAAAGCTCTTAAAGGAAAATCTATTGCTTTGAAGTCATCTAAAAGTATTACTCAAGAAAATTCAGATTCAGAAAAGTCTGAAGATGATATGGCCCTTTTGGCGAAAAAGTTTTATAAGATTTTCAAAAGTAAGAAAAGAGTCAACTTTCAAAAGGCTAATGAAAAGAAACGTTCTAAACCTAAGTCTAAAACTTGGAAGTCATTGAAAGATAGTCAATGTTACAATTGTCAAGAATATGGGCATTTAGCAAACAAATGTCCTAAAAAGGACAGATCCAAAAGAAAAGGTATGTTGGCTACTTGGGATGAATCGTCTGATTCTGAAGCCTCTTCTGAATCAGAAAATTCAGAAATCGAGTCGGGCAGTGAACTTAAGGCCCTTATGACTCTAGCCAAGTTTACTTTTTCAGATCACGATGATTCAACAAGTGAAGAAAATTTGGATAGTGATCATGAAAATGATGAAGATCTTCAAGATGCTTACAATGCCTTATATAAGGAAAGTTGTAAAATTGCTGTCAAACTTAAACTTCAAAAAGAAAAGTTTTTTAAACTTAAAGAATGTTTTGAAACCCTTGTTTTAGAAAAATCTCAAATTTCAGATTGTTTTGAAAAATCAAAGTGTGATCTAGAATTCAAAACCTCCCTAATTGAAAATTTGAAATCTGAAAATGAGAAACTTAAAAATGAAGTATCTTCTCTTCTGAGTTTGAAGGACACATGGAGATATGCGCAAGGTGATCCAAAATTAGAAAAATTATTATCCGGATCAAGAAAATGTGGCGATCGATCCGGGTTGGGCTATGATAAAAACACATCTCCTAAACAGAAGAATACTCGTTCCAATTTTATGAAAGGAGAGACTTCTAACTCAAAAGGAAAAGGTACTAGTCAAGTTTTTTCTAAAAATACAAAAACTTTTCAAAAACCCAAAAGCAACTATATAAATTTCAAAAATCAGATTCGAAACCCACTAGCTGAAAAAATTGTTGATTTACTTAAAGAGCTATTAAAATCTAACTCAGTAGGTCACTCATACAAACAAAAGAAGACCAACTATTCTCCTAAACCCAAAACAGTTCTAAAATGGGTTCCTAAGGTTGCCTGTTTGGTTGCTCACACTGCTTTCAAAGCTACAAGCCATTCGAAATGGTACCTAGATAGTGGATGCTCCAGACATATGACAGGCGACAAGGCACTATTCACCGATCTTAAAGATACGACTGATGGGTCAGTCACATTTGGTGATGGTAGCAACTGCAAGATAATTGGCAAAGGTACGGTCCAACTCTATAACCTTCCCTTATTTAAAATGTTTTATATGTTGAGGGTTTAAAACACAACCTGTTGAGCATATCTCAAATATGCGATAACAACCATAATGTTAAATTTTCTAATCAAGGTTGTGAAATTATAAACGAAAAGGGTTCTGTAATATTAACTGGTCGCAGAACTTCTGAAAACTGCTATATAGTAAGCAATGGTAGCTCATCTAAACAAACGTGCTACATGGTCCATACGATGAGACAGAATTATGGCATAAACGCCTTGGACATGTACACTACCGAAATTTATACAGATTGAGCAAAAGTGAACTAATTAGAGGTCTACCTAAGATGCAAAAAGTAGACAAGATTTGTGGTGAATGCCAGTATGGTAAACAAACTAGGAGCTCTCACAAAAAAGTGAACTCCAATACCACCACAAGACCACTCGAGCTTCTCCACATGGATCTTATAGGACCAACAAGAACGGAAAGTCGAGGTGGCAAAAAGTACATCTTAGTTATTGTAGATGATTATACAAGATACACTTGGGTTTCATTCTTGAGAGACAAATCAGAAACCCTTGATGAAGTGAAAAAGATTATAAAACGGATTCAAACTGAAAAATGTTCTCAAGTCAACAAGATCCGTAGTGATCATGGGTCCGAATTCGAAAATAGCGGTTTTGAGAAATTCTGTAGCGATCAGCGAATATTGCATGAATTCTCTGCACCTAAAACTCCTCAACAAAATGGAATTTTCGAGAGGAAGAATAGAGTGCTTCAAGAAATGGGAAATGTTATGTTAAATAGCATGAAGCTCCCTAGGAATCTCTGGGCTGAAGCAGTGAATACAGCCTGCTACATTATTAACCGTGTTTATATTTGTAAATCCAATAATAAAACGACTTATGAAATGTGGTTTGAGGAAAAGCCTTCTGTCAAATACTTTCGAGTTTTTGGCAGCAAGTGCTATATTTTGCGTGACCGTGAAAATTTGGGAAAGTTTGACACTAAAAGTGATGAAGGGATCTTTTTAGGTTATTCTTTAAACAGTCGTGCATATCGTGTTCTGAACAACAGGACCAGTGTGATTCAAGAGTCAATAAATGTTGTGATTGACGATCTTTTGAATACACCTGTCCCTATTTCAGATAATGATGAAGTTCTTATACTTGAAAAACAAGAAACTTCATCAAGTGAAACTAATTCTGAATTAAGGACTGTTAAAGATCATCCAACTTCTCAAATACTTGGAAACCCTCTCACTGGTGTGCGCACTCGTAGACAATTAGACGACATATGTAACTACGTATGCTTTACATCCCAGATTAAACCGGTTAACGTAAAAGAAGCACTTTCGGATGAAAACTGAATTCTTGCGATGCAAGAAGAACTTAATCAGTTTGTCAGAAATGATGTCTGGTACCTTATTCCTAGACCTAAAGATAAACATATTATTGGAACAAAATGGATTTTCAAAAAAAAATCTGATGAACTTGGAAATATTATTCGTAATAAAGCAAGACTAGTTGTACAGGGGTATACACAAATTGAAGGTATTGACTATAATGAGACATTTGCCCCTGTAGCTCGTCTTGAATCAATCAGACTTTTTATCTCCATTGCATGTTTTAGGAAGATTAAAATTTACCAAATGGATGTAAAGAGTGCCTTTCTGAATGGTGATTTACATGAAAAGGTATATGTTGAAAACCTACAGGGTTTGAAGATCCTAAATTTACTGATCATGTGTATCCTCTTAAGAAGGCTCTCTATGGTCTGAAACAAGCTCCCAGAGCATGGTACGAAAAACTGACTAAGTTTTTACTGAGTCATAATTTTCAGATGGGATGTGTTGATAAGACGCTCTTTGTTAAGAAACATAACGATGATATTCTAATGGTTCAAATATATGTTGACGATATTATTTATGGATCAACCTGTACTAACATGACTGTTGAGTTTGCAGATTTGATGAAGTCTAAATTCGAAATGAGCATGGTTGGAGAATTAAACTATTTTCTAGGGTTGCAAGTAAAACAACAACCTGATGGAATTTTTATCTCTCAAACCAAATATGCTCAGAGTTTAATTAAGAAATTTGGATTTGAGAAAGGTAAAAATTTTGATACTCCTATGAGTACAACTTTGAGACTCTCAAAAGACTCTACAGGTAATGATGTGGATCCTAAATTGTATCGTAGTTTGATTGGTAGTTTGCTTTATCTGACTGCTAGTAGACCAGATATCGCTTTGAGTGTTGGTATTTGTGCTCGTTATCAATCAAATCCTAAAGAATCTCACTTAACTGCTGTTAAGCGGATTATGCGATATGTCGCAAGTTCTACTAAACTGGGTCTCTGGTATCCACATGAGACTAATGTCAATTAGCCGGGTACGCAGATGCTGACTGGGCTGGAAACATTGATGATAGGAAATCAACCAGTGGTGGTTGTTTCTACATTGAAAATTGTCTTGTTTCTTGGTTTAGCAAGAAGCAAAGTTCTATATCGCTATCAACAGCTGAGGCTGAATACATTGCTGCTGGAAATGCATGTACTCAACTTGTTTGGATGAAACAAATGTTAAGCGATTATGGAATTACTCAGGATTCTATGATTTTATTTTGTGATAATTCCACTGCAATAAATATCTCTAAAAATCCAGTTCAGCATTCACGTACTAAGCATATTGACATTAGATTTCATTACATTCGTGAATTAGTGGAAGAAAAATTAATATATTTGGATTACATTCCAACCGAGACTCAACTTGCGGACATTTTCACTAAACTGCTCGACAAAAGCAGGTTTAATAAATTAAAGTTTGATCTCGGTATGTGCAATTTAAATTAAATTTGCATGATTTACTGTATCATAATGTACATAACTTTGATGTTTTATTTGCTTGAATTTGAGAATTATTTAAAAATTTTTTTTACAAATTTTGAGTCGTACTCGACCAGTCGTGAGTGTACACGACCGGTCGTGCTACGACTGGTCGAACACTTACACGACCGGTCGTGAAACTCGGGATTTCACTTTAATTTGGGGATTTGACTCTTCTTCTTCATTTCCTTTTTACTCTCCAACGGTTCTAGCTACGACCGGTCGAACCCACTTCATGGTACTTCAAGGTTAGTGGTTCTTTTGCAATTTTCTTGTAGATTCTTGTTATTGGTGTTTCAAATCTCATTCTTGTAGAATCTATTTGGTCGTTCATTGCAAGTTGGGGTTTTATCTTGAAAATTTTTTTCTATCTAAACCCCATTTCTTCTATCTTGCATCTTGTTGTTTCCTTGAAATCCTCCTTTGAAAATGGATGCTAGAGGTAAAAAGAAAACTACTCGAGGTCCCTCTTCATCTAGATCAGCATCTATTGTTCAACGTCATCTTCGCTCTCCCGAAAATAATCCTTCTAATGCTCGGGATTTGCGTATGCGCAATGTTATTGTTGAGCGTCCTGTTAATGTCAATCACATTGCTTCATTTGGTATCCCTCCTCTGTTGGAATCTGTAGGATGGGATAACATCTTACATTGGGGTGGAGCTGCATACCAGTCCATTGCCCAATCCATGTTTGCATGTATCTGTGATTTTTCTCTTGAGAATTTAACTTTTAAAGTTGATACTCAAGAAGGATTGTTTTTAGTGGATCGACATTTGATTGCTGACATTATGGAAATACCTGTCAATGATGAAGCATTCCAATTCATATTTTACATGACAGCCTCTCAGAATCTGAACGAAAAATGCTTACTAGAGATTTATGTAATTTGGATGTTCACTGGACTCATAAAGGTCATGCACTTCCCTCGAGGTATTTGTTACCCAGACACAGAGTACTTCATAGGATTTTCATCTCAAATCTTTATCCGCGTTCTGGTAATAAAACCGAACTCACTGCTTTCATGGTTCGTGTTTTGCATTCTGTCATCTCTGGTGCTAAAATATGTCTACCGTCTTTAATTTGTCATTCCATTATTCTGTCTCGTCATCATCCTGGACATAGTGATATACCCTTTAGTTATTTATTGACTATGCTGGCAAATCATATGCTCGTGGCTATGCCTACTAGAGAAAAACCCATCCATCATCTCCCTTTTAATAATTCCAATATTAACAAGATGAATTTAGAATTGGCTGATGGCCAAGTGGATGCTGGTAGCAGTGGTGCTGAAGCAGGAAATGCAGATCAAGCTGGTGATCTTCCTGAAGACGTGAATATGGATGATTTATTTGAAGAACTTGAGTTAGACTCGGCTGATGATCCTGATTTTCAGCCTTCTGATTTTAATGAGAGATTGAATTCCCTTCAAGAGCAGGTGGCTCAAATTCGTGTTACCCAAGACACGCAATTTTCTTATTTACGCAAATATATGAGGCAGATTGCTAAGGGTTTACACAAAATTGATCCATCTAATCCTGCTCCCTCTTCTGGTTCTGACTGAATTTTTATTTGGTCTGTAATACCTAATATTTTTTTTGCTTTAAGTCTGAACTTTATATGCTTACTAACTCTTTGAATCAACTTATGCACTATGCTCTCTTGAATCAACTCCTATTTTCATTAATGTTGCTCTTCTTCCTTTGTCATTTTGTGTCAAAAAGGGGGAGAAGTTTTGGAGGCTTTTGCTTTATTTTATGATGTGCTCCTATTAATCAGGCTATTACTCAGGGGGAGTTAAGCTTCTCAGGGGTAGTTATGGGAGAATGATGCTAGTTATTAACTTATCATATCTATATAACTGTGCATGGTTCTCTATTTTGAACCTGTTGTGCCTGTACTTCTTTTTATTTCTATTGGAAGTATTATTATTAGGGTGTTTTGTCACAAATTTGACAAAGGGGGAAATTGTAAGTGTTATGGTCTCATGCTCCTTTGGTTGTCAAATTTTGATGTGTCAAAACATCTATTTGTGTCTTGTGCTTGTATGGTGATTTATATGTATTCAAGACACTGCATAAACACTTCATTGAAGTTCAAGAAGCTACAATGTTGAAGTCTCAAGAAGCTACATTATTGAAGTTCAAGAAGCTACAATGTTGAAGTTCAAGTCTTAAGAAACAACTCAAGAAATGACTTCAAGACTAATAAGCAACGCATGAAGTTGTTTTTATGCTGATGAAGATCTCAAGTTTAAAGCTACAACAAGTTCAAGATCTCAAGCCTGATATGGTTCAAACAATCTACATTCGTTGAATGGTTGAAGTTCAATGTCCATACGACATGGTTCAGGTTTGAATGACCTTAGGTTGACCCTTTAAGTAGGTCACTTTGGATACATAAATCAAATATTTATTTTACATAAGTTTGGTCTATTCTACGACCAGTCCTAGCTCTTGTTCGACCAGTCCTGGCATTGGTTCGACTAGTCCAAGAAATTCCACGACCAGTCCTAAGTTGTTGAAGATTTTTCAGAATTTTTGGTACGCCCACGACCAGTCCTAGAAGTCCTTCGACCGGTCGTAGGTGTGGCTTCGACTCGTCCACGACCAGTCGTAGAGCTACGACTTAAAGTCCAGCAACGTAATCCTTGGTCCTACGACCAGTCGTAGGTGACCCACGACCAGTCGTAGGATACTCACGACCAGTCGTGGAACGACTTTTAAAGATCGCGCTCAATTTTTCAAAAATCTGTTAGAGCTACGACCAGTCGAAGGTTTCTAAGACCAGTCGTAGGAACAATTTTTGCTTCTATAAATTGAACATGAAATTCAGAGTTTTCACACTTCAACTCTATTCAATTCAAGAATTTTCAAGTGATCACTCTGAGATAAGTCTGTGTTTATTTTAAGCTACATTGTGCTTATTTAATATTCCTTTTTTTGCTAGCTTATTTAATTTGATTTTGTTTCTATATTCCAATCTTATTTGAAAAGAGGAATTATCTTATTCCTTCTTCTTGGAATCAAAATCAAATATAGCTACGCCCAACAAGTTAAATCTAAAATCTATTAGAATTTAGAACCTTATGAATGTGAGTATTGGAAATTGAACTTTGACATTCAATCATCTACTCCGATTGGTTCTACCGGGCTGCTACGAAAAGGAGAAATCCAGGTATTTTACAATTCTGTAAAATTATTTACTTTTGGTTTTGTTTGAGGTTGAGCCAGAAAAATCTCATTGTATTGGTTTTGTTTGAGGTTGAGCCAGAAAAATCTCATTGTATTGGTTATCTGAGGAGAACCAGAAAACTCAGAAAAGAGGGGTTTTGAATTGTGTAAGCCCAAGTGAAAAAGACACAATTGTAAAGTTTTTGGTGAACCTGTGAAAACCTATTTGATAGTGAACGCTAATATCCCCTGTGTGAGGATATTAGGAGTGGAGTAGCTTTCTGTGTGGCTGTTGAAAGACAGTTGGTGTACACACAGGCAAACCACTATAACTCTTTGTCTTGTGGATTGAATGCTTGCTTAATTTTCATATCTTTTATCATTCGATTGTGTGGAATGTACAAGTGGATGTGAATGTTGTAACTATTTACATTTCAAGCAAGTGTGGGGATTGTTGTAATAATTTAGATCTATACTTCTGCATTTAATTTCAATTCCTTGCTATTTTATTTACTTCTATTAAAATTGAGTCCTTGATCCAAAAGATGTTCTAGAAATAAGGTTGTCCTACCATAAGCCCTTGTTTATTATGGTGTAAGGTTGTCCTTAGAACTGAATTTGTATCAATCTCTCAATACTTATTTATCAAGGTGATTTAAATTTAGCATTGTGAATTGATTCATAATTGTAAGGATTTGGTTTATTCTATTTCCGCTGATTTTATTTTAAATTTGGCATAGTCCTATTCACCCCCCCTCTAGGACATATAGCTTGGCCTTTTCGTAACCTCATGCTCTTGGCGCGCTCAAGGATGGTCCTGTTAATGCGCTCAGCCACACCATTCTGCTGTGGTGTCCCTGGAATCGTTTTCTGATGTTTGATTCCATTTGCTGCACAATACTCCTCAAACCTCTTATCACAATACTCTCCCCCATTGTCAGATTTGAGACACTTTATTGTTTTACCTGTCTCATTTTCTACCATAACTTTCCACTTCTTAAATACATCAAATACATCAGATTTATGTTTTAAGAAGTAGACCCACAGTTTTCTACTAGTATCATCAATAAAGGTAACAAAATAACGTGAGCCACCAAGAGATAATACCTGTGCCGGTCCCCACACATCAGTGTGTACAAGCTCCAACAGATGTGTCTTTGGAGCGCGTCCCGTCTTCTTGAAGCTTACCCTCTTCTGCTTGTCATACACGCAGTCCTCGCAGAATTCGAAGTGAATAAACTTCAGCCCTGGTAGCTTCCCTTTTGACAATATCACTTTCATCTCTTTCTCACTCATATGTCCCAGCCTCTGATGCCATAACTGCCCATTTACTCCAGTTGATGCAACTGCGAGTGAACTATACGATCCTGAAGTCACGTACAAAGTACCTTCCTTTTTGCCTCGAGATATTACCAAGGCACCTTTTGTGATCTTCCAGGAGTCACTGGTGAATGTCGTCACATAACCGGTATTAGCCAACTGTCTCACTGAGATCAGATTAAACTCGGTACATGTCTGACATCCTTCAATTTCAAGACCGTTCCGTCTTTCTGATTTACATGAACATCTCCCTTTCCAACAATATTGCACGGCTCATCATCACCCAGGTAAACTCTCCCAAAGTCACCTGACACATAATCACGTAGAACTTCCTTACACGAAGCACCCGAGTCTATAACCCAAGACTCATTCCTCGCATCAAGAGACAAGATCAACGCCTCTGTGTTGCTCTCCTTAGACAGATTCCCTGAATCTTTTCCACCTTGAGAGCTTTCTTCTTGTTTCTTGAGTGCCCTGCAATCACGTTTCATGTGCCCCTTCTTGCCGCAATGCCAACACCCGTCTTTGTCTTTCAGTCCCTTGGACTTATTCCTTGACTTAGAACGCCCGTGTTTATTACCTCCCTTTGTTCAACGATCTTCCTCTTCCTTCAACGTTTAGAGCATTCCCTGAATCCCCTGAAACTCATGATGCCTTCCTTCTAGATTCTTCGCTGAGAATTAGACCGACCACATCATCAAATTTCAGCTTTGTCGATCCTGAAGAATTGCTCACAGCGATCACCAAACCATCCCAACTGTCTGGCAAATTGGATAAGATCAATAACGCCCTGACCTCATCCTCAAAAGCAATGCCAACGGATTCCAACTGGCTCGTGACTGTATTGAACTCGTTTAGATGTTCAGCCACGCTCCCACCATCTGACATCTTCATGTTGAATAGTTGTTTCATAAGATGAACCTTGTTGGATGCTGAGGGCTTTTCATACATGGTGGCTAGGGCTTCCATTAATTCTTTTGTCGTTTTTACCTTGGATATATTGAAGGTGACGCTCTTAGACAAAGAGAGTCGGATCGTTCCTAAAGCCTTCCTATCCAGTAAAAACTATTCATCATCTGTCAACTTTTCTGGTTTCTTCTCTTTTCCTCCTAGAGGAATATAGAGGTCCTTCTGATACAGATAATCTTCCATCTGCATCTTCCATAAGGTAAAGTTTGAACCATCAAACTTCTCAATTCTAGTTTTCCCATCTTCTGCGATCGCTCCCAATAGAACTAAACCAATAGCTCTGATACCAGTTGTTACGCAGCACGCCAACAACGCAGTGAGCCTAGATCTAATCTAAAGCCTCACCCACAAACGATAGGTAGGAAGAAATATAAACTAGAAATAGATCAAAGCAATCTAAAACAAACCACACGACAAGATATACGTGGAAAAACCTCAAACTAGGGTAAAAAACCATGGATGCAAAATTCCACTATGAAGAGAAACGAAGATTACAAGGTAATATACTAACTTCTCCCTTGGAAGTACAGAGAAAATTCTTTGCCTACACCTCAGAATAATTTCCTAAAATTCACCTCAACCTAGAATAGCCCTAGGGACCCCAATTTATAGTTTTGGCAACTTCCCTTTCCGCATCCCAGTTGCGAAAGGACTTGCGACACAAAATCCGCGAAACTCCTTTCGCATCCCAGTTGCGAAAGGACTTGCGACACGAAATCCGCGAAACTCCTTTCGCATCCCAGTTGCGAAAGGACTTGCGACACGAAATCCACGCAACCTTGACTGGTCGTGGGCGGCCCCAGATGTGGATCCACTTCTCAACAATAACCACGATCCATATAGCATGAGAACCACGACCCATGTAGTAGGAAAACCCCAACCCATATAAAATTACCTCTTTTTTCATGTAAAGGGCATTTTTGTCCGAAAAAATGACAACCGTAATCCATATAACGTAACAACCACGACCCATATAACATGACAACCACGAACCATAACAACTGACAACCATGATCCATACAACACGACAATCACGACCCATATAACATGACAACCACGACCCATATATCATGACAACCACGATGCAACAGTGTGGGGCCCAACGAGTTGGGCCTTTAACACGGACCTGAAAAGCACGATCGATATAACATGACAACCACGACCCATATAACATGTCAACCACGACCCATATAACATGACAACCATGATGCAACAGTGTGGGGCCCAATGAGTTGGGCCTTTAAGGCGGCCCTCAAAAGCACAAGCAATATAACATGACAACCACAACCCTTACTACATGACAATCATGACCCTCACCACATTACAACCATGACCAATACTAGATATTCTTGGATTGTGGTTGTAATGTGGTATGGGTTGTGGTTGTCATGTGGTATGGGTCATGGTTGTCAATTATATGGGTCGTGGTTCACATGCACGAAGGATCGTGATTGTCATTCATATTGGATCGTGATTGTCATCCACGATTCTTTATTGATGACAGTAACGATCCATTATGCATGTGAACCATGACCCATTGTACGGAATGTGACCACGAAATCCTCATTAGAGCTTAAAATTGCACATATAATGCCTTTAGAGCTAACTAAATTGAAAATCAGTTCCAATCACCAAATTGCACATAGAATGCACAATATCAAGCATGTTAGGGCACAAAAAATACATGAGTCGACAGGAGTTTGGTTTGTTGCGCATCAAGGATCCAAGATAGGTAGCCCTACCCATTATGCAACCCTCTCTCTATCATCCCTCTGGAAAATCTGCCCAGATGAATAGTGTCATGATGAATAGTTACTTGGGATGAATAGTTGCGTGGGATGAATAGTGCCACAATGAATAGTTGTGTCGGATGAATAGTTGCGCGGGATGAATAGTTTACAGATGAATAGTGTTGCACCGGTGAATAATGTTGCGCGGGATGAATAGTTGGGTGGGTGAATAATGTTGCATAGAATGAGACCCGTGGCACGAAAATCGATGCCTCGCACGTGTGAAAGCCTATAATACCCCCTCCCCCTCTCATTTGCATCATCAGAAATTCCAGAGAGAGAACGAACCACGTGAATAGTATTACGTGGGTGAATAGTGTTGTGTGAATAGTTTTGCGTGGGTGAATAGTGTTGCGTGTATTTGATGGGTCTGTTGCACGGTCGTGCAATAAAAGGCCTCCCTTCGTAATTCGATTTTCGATACATACACCTCTTAAGTGTTGACTCAAAGTAAAAGATTTTGGACCCGCACAATTCCTTTGTCACTTTGATGAACACCAAATACGCTAAAATGCTGCCGAAATCGCTATTGAATTAATTATCATTTCTTTCATTGCACAGATTCATTGTACTTTATTTCAGAATCAAGGGAAATACGAGGATGTAATTGAAACTCAGAATTAATGAAATTTATGATAATGAATGTTCTTCTACTTTCTTTATTAATTATTGAATGATAATTCCCCTATCGAAATACATTTCGTTTCTTGTCGAAGCAAAATGGTGACTCTGCTAGGGATTGTTATTATTCAATGATAAACTTAGAAAATATTCAGAGAACTTTTATCACTGTTTGGCGTCAAGTAAACGTTAAAGTGGCGACTCTCAACCGGAACATCCTCCCCTTCATCTCTAAAATAAAGTACAATTTTATTTAATTAAAATAACTGATACTCTGTCAAGAGTTGTAGGTATTCTATCCTTACACAACCGCAATAGCTTTTATCCCGACTAACGCGATTGTTTACTTCATATCTTGAGATACTAATTCTGATTAATTTGGCAGGAAAGATTACCATTCAAAATCCTGGATTATGTAGACTATGAATAAAGGAGTTAATCGAAGAGATTGTTGCAGTAGGAGCAGCATTAAAGAAAAATTTCCTAGCCATAAAGTTCAAAGAAAGAGTCGCTGGAGTTGATCTAAGAGATTGTTGCAGCAGGAGTAGCATTGAAAGATAGTTCTCTGAACAAGTTACTCAAAGATGGAGTCGCCACAGCTATTACAGAAGCAAGTTTCGATGAAAAGAGAATTGTGCGAATAAGAGAGTTAAAACTGTGAAGGATGCAATTGTGGCCATGTTCATAGAAAGGAGTTTTATCTTATTGACTGCTATGAAGACAGAGTACTTTTATTGCTATCATTATCCTCCCTATTGAAATATTCATTCAGTGCTTTTGACTAGGGGCATTCAGTCTTCCGTTTGAGCACAATCATTCAGCCTTTCATTCAAGCGCGATCATTCAGCCTTCCGTTCGAGCGCAATCATTCAGTCTTCCGTTCAAGCGCGACATTCAGTCTTCCGTTCGAACACTATCATTCAGTCTTTCGTTCAAGCGCGATCATTCAGTCTTCCATTCGAGCTCGACTGTTGAAGATATTCGTTCAAGTGATCTTTTTCTGATGCGATAGGATTTTGTGCAAAAGAAGATTGATCCTCCATTTGATTTCATAAAACAATCAAAGAATGATCGAGGGGGCATCTGTTGGGGCACAAAAAGTACATGAGTCGATAGGAGTTGTGTTTGTTACGCATCAATGATAAAAGATAGACAACACTACCCATTACGCAGCCCTCTCTCTATCATCCTCTCTGAAAAATCTGCCCCAATGAATAGTTCCGTGATAAATAGTGTCACGATGAATAGTTGTGAGGGATGAATAGTTGCACGGGATGAATAGTTGTGCAGATGAATAGTGCTACAATGAATAGTTACGCGGGATGAATAGTCGCGTGGATGAATAGTGTTGCGCGGGTGAATAACGTTGCATGGGATGAATAGTTACGCGGGTGAATGTGTTGCAAGGAATGGGGCCCGTGGCACGAAAATTGATGCCTCGCACATGTGAAAGCCTATAAATACCCTCTCCCCCTCTCATTTGCATCATAAGAAATTCCAGAGAGAGAAGTAACCGCGTGAATAGTATTGCGTGGATTTGATGGGTTTGTTGTACTGTCGTGCAATAAAAGGCTTCCATAGCACTATGCTTTGCAGTTTTGAGAGCTCCCTTCACAGTTCGATTTTCGATACATACACCTCTCAAGTGTCGACTCGAAGCAAAGGATTTTGGACCTGCAACAATCCCTCTGTAACTCTGACGGACACCAAATATGCCGAAATGCTGCCAAAATCGCTATTGAATTGATTATCATTTCTTTCATTACACAGATTCATTGTATTTTGTTTCAGAATCACGGGAAACATAAGGATGTAATTGAAACTCAGAATTAATGAAATTTATGGTGATGAATGTTCTTCTATTTTCTTTGTTAATTATTGAATGATAATTCCCCTATCGAAATACATTTAGTTTCTTGTCAAAATAAATTATATTCAAAATGTTTGCGATATTCTATTCAAAAGTTCAATCTTTAGGATCGACTAATAGTCTTCAATTATAATATATTTATCCTTCCAACAAGAGCCAAGGAGTCTTTCTGTCTCTTGTCTTCCTGACAATGAAGGAATGTTATCTCGCATAATTCTCAAAGGCGGAGGAGAATGAAATTGCAAATAGTTATCATTTTCTTCCTTACGGCTTGATGATTCAGATGTATTCTTTGAATCTATTAAAGGAATGCCAAATGTTATCCACCCTTCAAGAGTATCAGCAGGTTTCACTTCACAAGTATTATCTTCTAAAGAAATCTTTATGCAAAGCTAACCTGGACATCGAGCATGTTCCGCTTCTTCAAAGTAAAATATGCCTTGGTCTTTTTGATAACTTCTTACATGCAGCGGAAGAATACGTATGGCATAGTCTACTAGATAATAATTGTGCACCAAATAACATTGATGAGCCCAGTAACGCATCCAACAATAAGAAGTATGAACTGGATAGTTATAACTGGGAATTATGAAGCGAGATCCAGTATCAGTATTCAAAAGTTGTCTCCATATCAAAGCCCAGTTATATGGTTCAATGCCATAACTCCTCATGGACCTTGTAACAATGTCAAAAGTCTCTGGTACCATCTGATCGAAACCAAATTGGTGAGCAAATTTGCTAGGATAATATGGTTCTCACCAGAATTTATTACCTTCTCTCAGTGGAAGAGTACTGGATATGATAGAAACAAGAAATGAGTGCTCATCAGAAGAAATGGAATCATTATCGATGACTTCTGTATCATTTGGGAAACTAGTGAGCGGAAATTAAAAGAAGTCAATGGGCTCATTCTTCTCTATTTTCCTGGTGACCCAGCCATTTAATTTTTCAATCATTTTCCTTAATTGATAATGTCGAAGAGGGAGTCAGTGAGGATTCAAATAGGCTCTTTTAGAATCAGCGAAAGTCCAAGGAAAGTATACTCCTAACCAGCCTACGAAGAAATGCCAAGGAGCATAGACTGAAAGAGGCTCAGAAGATGAATTTTCATAATAAGAAACAATGCTTCCAAAAGCACGATATAGTGATCAAAGGACCAAAGGAGCTAATGACTATTTTCAACCTTCTGCCATTGCACACGCAACCACAAAAAGAGATGGCCTAATGATTTCCACTTATGTTGAATTTGGAAATATCACTAAGTTGAGCAAATAAGCAAAGAAAGCAGCTAACTCACAAGAAGAACTATATTGAGTAGTATGTTGGATATTCTAACGAGCAATCTTGAGGTCTTGATGATTCTGACCAGTAAAGCTGTTAAAGTAATGATGCAATTATCAGAGAGGTGATATGAGAAAATATATATATGATGAATTTTAAAGAAGAAAAAGAAGTATACCGCAAGTTTTGAGAGAGATGAGTCAGCTAGTCAAGAGAATGAATTTCATCAGGCCGTGGGAAATTAGCCATTTCTCTGAATAGTTCAAGACAAGTTTCTAAAACTTCAGACATGTTTCTTCCTGAAGAAGTAAGAACAAATTCTTTATTTGAGGGCATATATTCATCAAAGATTTTACCCATAATAGGAAGGCCCGCTATGCAAAAGAGGTCCCACAAGGTGATGCTAATCTCACCTAGAGGAAGATGGAATGAATTGGTAATTGGAGACCATTGATTAAGAAAACTCCGGAAAATAGTTGCATCCTCGAAGAAATGTTTCGATGTAGCAATGATTGCATCAAAAAGACTGATTTTCTTTAGTATGACAATATGTTTCTGAACAATAGCAGGAGCCCAAGCACTATACAAATCTCTAGCTGATAAAAGACCTTTTGTCAGGAATATAAATCTCTAGCTGATAAAAGACCTTTTGTCAGGAATCTATCCATTTTCCAGGGTAAGTTTTCGTTGAAGAAGCACTGTTGGGTAGTCTCGAAGAAATGAATAGGAAATAACTGATGAGGACTATAACAAGGGCACAAAAATCGCATTTTATATACCATGTCGACTTTCTGACGAGATTTGTCTTCTTCCAAATGTCCTTATAAAATCCTTGGCTCTATCATAATCCAATTATCTATAGAAACAATACCATTTCGTTGATCAGAGGGTTCAGTATGCAAAATCGACCAGTGATGACGTAAATTGATAGGAATGACGGTTGTTTCATTTGCAAAGGGGTTATGAAACCCCAAGACTTTTTCATTGATCTCTATGCAATCCTAAGTACGTTGGGAAATTTGTTTAGACTCTGAAGAAGATGAATGCCCCTTCCTTCTTGAAGACAAAGCCTTCGAGTGCTTCATATTTTTGAAATGAAGATTATCAGATCAGATATTAGACTAAGTACAAAGGAGTTGCGTAGGCAGCGAGTTAGGCGGCCAAACAAATGGTTGTGGTTATGACGAACAATGGGTCGTGGTTGTCATCCATAATGGGTCATGGTTGATAACCACGACCGTATGTGGATGATGACTAGAACCCATAGGAAGGGTTGTGGTTATTATGAACAATGGGTCATGGTTGTCATCCACATTGAATCGTGGTTGGGAACCACCACCCACTGTGCATGACAAACATGACCCGGATGAAGGGTCGTGGTTCACATGCACAATGGATCGTGGTTGTCATCTATATTAGATTGTGGTTGTCATCCATATTAGATCGTGGTTGTCAGCCACTACCCACTTTAGATGAAAATATGATCCATTGCTCAAAAAGGCTTCCGTCCAAGTCAAATTCTCGGGATTGAAATAATAGGTAACTTCTTTCGTACTCTGAAACCATACAACTATTGATCTAAGGACAAGGGCATTTTCATCCGAAACAATTTATAACAGTTGTCAGAAGGCCACCCTCGGAATATTTGGGAGGTAGGACCATGCATCGAGGCGAGTAAGAAATAACAGGTAACTTCTTCCGTACTCTGAAACCGTACCACTATTGATCCAAGGACAAGGGCATTTTCATCTGAAACAATTTATAACAGTTGTCAGAAGGCCACCCTTAGAATATTTGGGAGGTAGGACCATGCATAGAGGCAAGTATGAAGGGTCATGGTTATGAAGAACAATGGGTCGTAGGTGTCATGGACAATGTGTCGTGGCTCGTGTGTCATGGTTATGATGAACAATGGATCGTGGTTGTGAACCACAACCTAGTGTGCATGACAACCACGACCCGGACGAAGGGTCGTGGTTATGATGAACAATGGATCGTTGTTGTCATCTAGAGTGGATCGTGGTTGTCAACCACGATCTAACGTGGATAACAATCATGATCCATTGTTCATCATAACCACGACCCTTCGACTGGTTTGTGGTTGTCATCCACATATGGACGTTATGGTTGACAACCACAACCCATTGTTCTTCATAACCATGACCCATTGTTCTTGACAACCACGACACCCACTGCATATGACAACCACGATCCAATGTGCATGTGAACCACGACCCTTCGTCTGTACGCTTATATCCATGACCCCACATAAATTTATAAAGGCTAGGGCTAACTCAATAAATTTATAAAGGCTAGGGAAAGGCTTATATCCATAGCCCAACATAAATTCATAAAGATCACATGTAGTCAACATTATACTATAATCTCAAAGGGGCAAATAATTGATGGTAAAACATATAATTGCAAGGAGGATTCATAGTAACATGAAAGCATGTAAAATGCAAAATAAATATAATAACTTAAATTAATGTAAGCTTAAAGGATAAAACCTCATCTTTCAATCTCGTTTTCCTCTAACGTTGTTAGTTTTATGTCGTCACGTTCCAATTCTAGCATATTTAATATGATGCATTAAGTTAGGCCACTGTATTACCCAAGTCAACATGATTAAGATTTCATTAAGTCAAGATGCAAGCTAGGATTTGTTGGGTTCACTTTACGTTATGCAACTAGATTTTCTGGTCAGGTCGATCCTAGACCGGATTGTTTGGAATGGAGGGAAAAGGAGTCTAAAAGGAGAGGAGGGATCGGACGTGGGGCTTACCTTGTGTGTAGCTGGGTTCGGAAAATTAGCAGGTTGCTGATCATAGGGTGCCTGTCGTTGCTGATTTCTTCTTTCTTTCCTTTCTTGCTTTCTCTCTCTTTCTTTCTCTTTCCCTTTCTTTTCTTTTCTTTCTCTTTTCTTTTCTTTTATTTTCTTTCTCTCTCTCTTTCTTCCCCTGCTCTTCTTTTCCTTTCTCCTTAGGTTGGGACGTCCAGCAGTGCCCAGACTATGCCCGTCAACTCGCTCTCTCTTTCCCATTTTCTGTTTCCTTCTTTCTTTCTCTTGTTGTATCTTCTCAAACATCAGTGTGGGAGGTCTTTTTATAGTGCACAATAGCCTCTAGATTCTTCGGGCGTAGCTCTTACGCTAATTTGGTTGCGTAAGGACAGAGCGGCGTGGTTTCCTTCCGCAACTGCCTTATAGACGTTCCTATTTTCATGGTGGAACCATTCCACACCATTCTTTCTCCCTTTGGACATCTACAAGTGGGTCGGATTGGCCATCTGATGCCCCCTGGCCCACTGGATTAACGTTCGACGTGAGATCTTTAAGGTGTTGCGAAGTGTTCATAACCCCAAATGTAGGGTCGTGATGCAGTAATAATCTCGGTGAGACCGAGGTCGAATCCATAGGGACTAATCTTGTGTGTTTTTTAAGAGCAACTAGAAGTAGAACTAGATGAAGATTTAAACCTAATTCAGGAAAGTAGAGGGAGTAATTATGAAGTGTTTGTTTAGAAACTTAAGAAATTTAAAGGTGGGAACTAGGGTTTCCAGGGGTTCACTTGCAGCTATTAAGATGTTTCCTTATTTGATTCAAGGCACTGAATTGGAATTGGAGTCCTATCCTATCCAATTGGAAGATATTCAATAAACTCAGATCTGAACTTCCATTGACCTAATTCTCAACGAATGAAAGTTGTGAGGATTGGAAGTGATTCCATCACCTAACCATGCCCAGGAGACTATGGTAGACAACAAGATATACCGATCAACAACCAACATGGGAGAATTGTGAAGAATAGAAGGGATTCCATAACTCATCCATGCCCAAGGGACAATGGAGAACAACAGGATTTCTTACTTTCACAAACTCCAAATAGAAAAGAAGATACCTCAAACTATTGCAGATCTTTTGTAATTTAAGTCACAACAAACCATTAAAAACTAAAAGTATTCCTTAAATATCAAACTAGAATCAAAAGAGTTCAACAATAATAAGAATCAAACAAGAAAAACATCCCAACCATGCTACAAGCTTCACCCTTTAGCCTTAGCTAAGGGGTCTAGCCAACCATAGACATGATTAGATTAAAAAAAACTAGAAGAAAGCATTAAAAACTAAGAAGAACGGAAGAAGAACTCTTGGGAAGTGGCTCCACCCTTTTTCTCTACTTCTCAAAATCCTAGATATCCTAGAAAGTGCCTAGGAAACCCCTATTTATAAGCCAAGTTCCACATATCCACAAAATCGGATCAAATTTACGTACTCTACGTAACTTTGCATAATGCCTTTGATGTCATCGAACACCCTTCAATGACATCGAAGGGGTTTAAATCAGGAAGTCGTGCCTTTTCACTCTTTTGCACTGTGTAAGTCTTTGTGTCATCGAACCATCCTTCGATATCATCGAGTGAAGCTTCGATCCATCGAATAGGTCTTCGAGTCATCGAGAATGTGTCCAAAACAGTCCAGTGAGTTGCTTCAATTTCTTCAATAAATTTGATGCCATCGAGCAGTCTTCGATGTCATCGAGCACCTTCCTTCGGGTCATTGAACATGTCTTCGATTGATTGAAAAAACACCCAATATGTCCAGCAACCAACTTGATTTTCCCTCATAAATTCGATGTCATTGACCAGTGTTCAAAGTCATTAAACGGTTCTTGGTGGCACAGTCTTTATGATTTTTGTGCCTGTTCTATCGACTTCGTCCCTTCTCCACTTGGTTTTATTGGATCTTTGTAGACACTGAAAAATCGGCTTCCACGTTGTTCACGTTGTTGCTGTAAGATGTTGGTGTTGTGGTGATGCTGGGGGTGATTAAGCTGACTTATAATTGTTGGAGTCGCCACTAGGCGAATGATCTCAGAATCCCGCGGTCGGCTAGAACCACGGAATACGTAAGGTTGGAGAAATCCGAAGATTTTTCGACCTTAGATTGACTCCTGGTCTACGATCCGAGATTCTGGGTAAGGGACCTCGGTTACAAAGAGGGAAGGTGTTAGGCACCCTCTCTGCCCGTACAAGTGTACGGTCTCGATTTAGTGTGGTAAAATAATCTCAAGGGATGATGATGATGCTACGGTCATGATGGGACTAGTCACACGTGGATTTCTGATGTAGCAAGATCCGAAATTTCGGCAGACTACAGAGCATACGTCCGACAATGTGTCTAGAGGGTGGATATGATGATGCTTATGCAAAGAGATAAGAAAAGTGGACTAGATCACTAGGAATTTTTGATGTGACAGGATCCGATGTACGGCAAGTCACAGAGCATACGTCCGCTAGAGATCTAGAGAAGCAGGGGGTTGAGAAGGGAGTAGATGTCATGATGAATGCTCGTACATAAATGGATCTTTGACTTGATTCTTGAGTAGGCTAAGATGTTGATTGAACCATGATCATCCTGGGCTAAGCTTATGGGTTGGAAGGGGTTGAGGTGAAGGCTTGAGAGGTGGCTGGAAAAGTTTGAGCTTGAAGGCTTGGGAGCTCCTTCCCTTCCTTCACCCTTTCTCTCACTCTCTCTCTCTCTCTCTCTCTCTCTCTCTCTCTTTTTCTCTCTTTTCTCTCACTCTTTCACTCTCACTCTCTCCCTCCCTTAATGGCTCTCATCCATGTATGGTGAAAATGAAAGGGGAGAGGGCTATTTATAGCCCTTTCCAATGGTTGTTTGGTAAATAGAGGATAAGAGGAGGGCAAATGCTGATGTGGCATATGGTGATTGGTGGAGAGGAGAGAGATGCCACATGGCATGCTCCCATTGGCTAAAGGGGCTGGTAAAATGGTAAATAGTGAGGATGGGGAGGGTAAATGTATAGGAAAGTTGACTTTGGACGCTAGGACAGCTGTCCCTGCTCAGACCGCACGCGGCGGAACTCCGATCACCGCCGGCGGTAATCCGACAACCGCCGGCAGTAGTCCGACTACCGCCCGGACCTGGTTGAGTCCGGAACTCGTGTGACTGGCTCGGTGCGCGTTTTCTGGGAGGAAGTGGTAATTTGACTACCGCCAGCGGTAATCGGATTATCACCTTGGTACGGTTTCCCTCAAAATTCATCTAGTGAGTCCCTTTTTGGGTCCTTAGAGTGAAACAAAGTTCGTTTTGGATATTTGGCTCAGAATGGCTTGAAATTGGCTTGATTGTTACCCGAAAGTGACTCAAGAAATGGATCGGTTCTGGACATGGTCTGGATTGAATGATGATTCATGATAGCTCAGGTTAAGATTAGGGTTAGGTTTTAGGATACGATCATGGTTCTCGGATTGTCTTAGCAAAATCAAGATATTAGCTTGGGTGGGGTGTCTACAGATGCCCCTCTTTGACCGAGGTTGCGAGCAACCGAAGGTCAAAGCAAGTGGACACCCCATCCTTCTGGTCAGAATGAAGGGTAACGATTTGAATCTATTGCTTACCATTGTATCATTGTCAGTCGACTATTTGAAAAAGGATGACTTGCACATACCACGAGGGTTGAGGAAAACGTTGTGATTGCCTCCTGCGCATTCGTCGTGGCTTTACGGATCACCAATCACAACCCTTTCACATCGGATTGTTTACAGCATTGGAGGGTAAGTCTGAAAAGTAAGGGCCTCTGCGCATTTATCGCGGCTTTACGAAGATTCCCATACTGTTAGGTCTGTTGTTCCTTTGCTATTTAATCACCCTAGGAGTGTTCGTTCGATTTGATCGTCAAAGTGGTTAGCTGCCCTGCGCGTTGGTGCGGCCTTACGGGGAACTCACTACGCCGACTTGGACTCGATCAAATTTTACGAACATTCCGGACTCGGTATGTGCAGGTGACCTGTTTGCCATGCAATCTGCTGAGTCTGACACTTTGGTTACAATGGATCGTCTTCACTTCGAGTTTGATTATTCTTTCCAGAGATAGATCCACTCATCTTACTAGCATTTGTACGATTGCCCAGTTATAGAGGTTTGGCCAATCATACATGTATCATGTACGGACTCCATCATCCTTCGGGGAAACCGGAAGAGATCGAGTCTTATTTAACTGTTTGCACTGTCCGCAACTGGAGAATATGGGAGATTCCTCAGTGTACTGCGTGACGCGTGTGTTTTTGAAAACTATCCTCTTTAGAGCTAGGCTCCTTGAGGATTTTATTCGAAACTATTTTTTTGATTTTTTGAAAAATATCCGTTCGATCTCGCGGGTGGGCGTCGTCGTTCGGTTTTTATTTTTACAAGATAAGTAAACAGCCGCATTGCCTCCACTAATGAGTTGGTGGGGCTAACAGTTTTTATTTGAAAGTCAGATGGCCTCCACTAATAAATTAATGGGGCTAATTTTTTTTTTATTTGTAAAAAGTCAAATGGCCTCCACTAATAAATTAATGGGGCTAAAATTTTTTTATATTTATATTTTTTATTTTTTATTTTTTATTTTTTATTTTTATTTTTTGATTTTTGAGATTTTTGGAAAATTTGGAGGTTTTGTGGACCTTTGAAGACTTTTGGGATTTTTTAGAAAATTTTTTTCTTTGGAGGTTTTGAAAATTTATTTATTCTTTTATTTATTTTTATTTTTATTTTTTTTTGTTGTTTGCCCCCCCCTTTTTTTTTTTGCTTTTGATTTTTTGTTTTGAGGATTTTGGGATTTTTTTTTTTTGAGAATTTTTGGAACAAAAGTTTATTTTTCGAAATTCTTTGGGGTCCTTTTCAAGAATTTAGAAAGACTGAAATCTATTTTTTAGAAATTTTGGGACCCTTTTTGGAAATTCAGAGGGACTGAAGTCTATTTTAGGAATTTTTTAGGACATTTTGGAGGCTTTAGGGAATCATAGATTTATTTTTGAAATTTTTAAAGACCTTTTTAAGCCTTTAGAAGAAACAGAAGTCTGTTTTCGAAATTTTTTGGGTTTTATCCACCGGTCCAAAGGGAGGACCGGTCGCAAGATGTGAGCATGGGGGACAGCACACTGCCCCATGTCAGATTGTCGGCGGCGGCAGTCGGACTGCCGCCGGCGGTAATCGGCTACCGCCGGTCCGTCAGATGGACCGCTGGTCCGTTCTTCTTCGCTAGTCCGTCTGGTGCAGCCTCCCTCCCATTTAGGCTGCTCGTTTGATCGTCCAGGGATACATTCGTGGTCCTTGGAGCTCATTTTCCTTTGTGTTTTCTTTGATTTCAGGTATTCTTGGCCGTTGGATTTTGCTGGGTGTTTTTGGCGGGCCACCCTCTTAAGGAGATCTTGCACTTTTTCTTCTCTTTTTTTTGGAAGGCCACGATCAGGACCGTCGATCAGTTTTGATGAAATCTAGACCATTGGGTCTCTGAAGGATTTGGCATATTTTATTTTTCTTTCATATTTTATTTTTTGTTTTTTTTTTGTTTTTTATTCATGTTGCTGGCTTATACCTATATTTTTTTTATTTTTTTTTTTTGTTGTTTTTTTTTTTTTTTTTTGTTTTTTTTTTTCATTTGTTGAGTGGGGTGTGATAAGAAAGGGGCCCCACTTTTTATTAATTTAATCTTTCTTTTGTTTTTTTTTGGACGATCTGGACCGTTGGATGGGTGGATGGATGTGATCTGGATGATGGATTTGGATCATGTATGGACGGATGGATGATGGATGATCTGGACATCAACTTGATCATGCATGAATGAATGGATGATGGGTGTTTTGGACCCTTAATCTGGATCAAGTATGAACGGATGGATGATGGATGATCTAGACCATTGATCTGAATGGATGATGGACGGTTTGGATAATGGATGGTTTGGATCATTGGATGAATGGATGAATGATCAGGACCATTGATCTGGATCATTTGGATGAAATGATCTAGATCACGTATGGATGTATGATTGATCTAGACTACTGGATGAACGGATGATTTGGATCATCGGATGGATGGATGAATGATTTAAATCATGCATGAATGGATGGATGATTTGGACCATTGATCTAAATCATGTATGGACGGATGGATGATCTGGGCCATTGATTGAATGATCCAGATCATGTATGAATGATCTAGACCGTTGGATGGATGATCTGGCCATGTATGAATGATCTGGAACATGTATGGATGATCTAGACCGTTGGATGGATGATCTTGGCCATGTATGAGTGATCTGGACCATGTATGGATGATTTGGACCATGGATGGACGATCTTGGCCATGTATGGATGATTTGATGATCTGGATCTGGATTGGATGAGATGATCTAGACCATGTATGGATGATCTGGACCATGTATGGATGATCTAGACCGTTGGATGGATGATCTTGGCCATGTATGAATGATCTGGACCATGTATGAATGATCTGGACCACGGATGGATGATCTTGGCCATGTATGAATGATTTGGACCATGTATGGATGATCTGGACCATGTATGAATGATCTGGATGATCGGATCATTGGATGAGATGATCTAGACCATGTATGAATGATCTGGACCATGTATGGATGATCTGGACCATGTATGAATGATCTGATGATCTGGATCATTGGATGAGATGATCTAGACATGTATGGATGATCTGGACCATGTATGGATGATCTAGACCGTTGGATGGATGATCTGGCCATGTATGAATGATCTGGACATGTAATGATGATCTGGACCATGGATGGATGATCTTGGCCATGTATGAATGATCTGGACCATGTATGGATGATCTGGACCAGGGATGGATTGCTGAAATGGCCCCTCCCTCCTTTTCTTTAGAATGGACTTGATCCTTGGGCGGGCCTTTGATTTTAAAGTGGCAATGCTTTGGGGAGGATTTAAGCCTGGAATATCATTTTGGAAAACGGGCTCTTAAAGTGGGTTTGTGATCATGGGCCTCCGAGATGGGCCTTTCACCATGGACCCTCTCTCCTTTTTTTTTTTTTGGCCTTTTAAGATTGTCCTAGAAAGTGGGCTTTTGAGATGGATCTTTTTGAAGTATGGGCTTGACATGGAACTTACCTGTAGGCTTTGCCTGCAGCATGCCCCGTCGAGGTAGGAACGATGCTGGTCCGTCTCAGCGTTCGACTGACCCATGTTTTGTGCCGCGGGAGGGTCGGCATCTTTCCGATGTAGCTCGGGAAGGTGGTGCGCCTGCGATCCTTAGAGGGCGTGGGGTCAGAAAGCATTGGCCTGACTGGTTTCACGACCCTCAGCCTTGTTCTTCGAGGTTTTGGAGCGTACCCCTTTCGCTCATCTTTTCCGGGTTCGTCTAAGTAAGACGAACATGTCGCTCTTATCTGCTTTGACCGAGCGATGGCACCCCGAGACACACACATTTCAGCTGCCTTTTGGAGAGTGGGGGATCACCCCATATGACATATACATGCAGCTGGGTCTCAGATATGATGGTGGATCTGTGCCTTTTGAGGAGGATCTTCCAGTACCTACTGAGGATGACTGGATGGAGCTGCTAGGGATGATGCCAGACGCCACAGAATTTTCAGGACATCGATTTAGACTCCTGTGGCTTTCTTCGAATTTTGCCAGACGCATCCCTGAAACTGAGGCTGCAGCAGTAATAAAAGCTCGGGCCTTGATTTTATACACCATGGGAGCGATGATCTTCTGCCATGGGAACGAATTAGTGAGTTCCCGTCTGTTGTCGCTCGTGGCAGATATCACTTTTCCCATACCGTACAACTGGAATGCAGCCCTCCTGGCGCATTTGTACGAAGGGCTGGACAAGGCCAGCCGCTGCATCAGCCGCTCCTTGACTGGTTTTTACCCAGTCATTGAGGTACTTTCTCGAGATCCTTTCTGTAGTATTTTCCTTGAGGACAGTCCGGTGTGTCTTCTCTGATTTCGGTGTGACGCAGGTTTGCTTTTTTGACCACTTTCCTCACCTGGCACCCACCCTGATCAATCATTCCCTCCATTCCCGCGCATGATGCTGTGGTACAAGGATAACCGCAGCCGTACACGTTTGTTTTCTGATCTGGCTTGGAGGTCGAATGTTGATGCCCTCGTTCCTGACGATGTGAGTGACCTGTCTTGCCCTATATTGCCCATATCTTGTTTTCACATGTCTGACAATCTTTACCCTTTCTCCCCTTTTTGTAGTTTCATACTCGGCCATATCTTCAGTCGAATGCAGCTCTCACTCCTGGTGCACAGGAGGCTTTCCAGGCCTCTCGACGACGCCGCATCCTGGAGGACCGCGGGTGACCAAATGGTATCTCGGAGAGAGACTTTTTTGGCAGCTGACTGGCAGCCCTTTGGTCCCGCTTAGTCCACCATCTGGACCATCTGACTGGAGATCTGTGCCACAGAGGAGTTGGCCGCTGCTTTGGAGGGCTACGAGGCCAGCGCCTTTGTCGATCCGGACAGAGAATACAGCTCTTGGACTGAGCAGTATGGCATGGGTCCGATTCTTCAGCCTGGTTATGCTCCTGGCGGTGGCGCCCGTTTCGCTGGAGGAGGGATCTTGGGACCACATTTTCATAGCAAAGATAATGATGCCTATTTTCCGGATGACGATTAGTTCATCAACTGTGTAATCTCTTCATTTGATATAAAATTTCAGTTTGTTCAGCATTGTCTTATGCTCTCACAGTCGCATTTATCCAGTCGTGCACATAGGAGCAAATTACTTGTTCCCTACCCTTTGGAGTGGATCTGACCCGACTGCACTTGGAACTAGGCCGGGGTGGTAATCGAACTGCCGCCGGCGGTAATCGGACTCGGCCGTTGACATTTGCCAGTTCTGCTCGCTCTGTCAGGTGCTGCAGTGATTCAGTGATGACACTTCTGTTCCGGAACGGTACTCCGAGTGCCGCTAGCGGTAATCCGATTGCCGCCTCCATCCATCTTTTCTTCCAGCGAGCCCTGTTCTTCCCTGTTCATTCTTTTTCCCTTCGGTATTCCCGTCCGTCCGTTCTCTGATCATTCTTTTTGTCTCCATTTTGTCGTTTCTTCTTTGTCCTCATCCATCCCTTGTTTCTTTCTCCTTTTCTGATTCATCATGGCCAATCATGATGATGGGTTAGGTGTGTTTATTGATGGTGAAAAGGTGGGTGACTTCATAAATGATGAGGAGCTTATGAGTGGGTTGATGGGGGTAGATGGGGAAGTATGGGCCCTTTGAAGGAATGAACACCATTTATGGCTTGGATTCTTTTCCTACTATGGGCTGATGGGATTGGATGGTTTGATTGATGGAGGGATGGCTATGGGTGGTGTGGATGGATTGATGGATGATGAGGATGTTATGGATGGGTGGATTGATGGATGGGAGTGCTATGGATGGTGTGGATGGCTTGATGGATGGATGATGCTATGGATGGTGTGGATGGCTTGCTTGATGGAGGGATGGTTATGGATGATGGATGGTGTGGATGACTTGGATGAGGGATTGCTATGGATGGTGTGGATGGCTTGATGGATGGGATGATCGCTATGGATGGTGTGGATGGCTTGATGGATGGGATGATCGTTGTGGATGCTTGATGATGGGGATGGTTTGGATGGCATTGATGGTGTGGATGATTGGTGGATGGCTTGATGGATGGCTTGGATCTGGTAGATTGGATTGTGGATGAGGCGGCCTGGCTTGATTTTGCTTGGATCTGGTAGTGGTAGATGTTCCGACAGGCGGCCTGAGTCAGATTTTGGCGCAGATTTCGAGGCGATGGTTGGACAGTCAGCTCCTGTTATCGTACAGGATGTACCTCCTATGTGCCACTGGGATGCTCCAGATGTTGCAGCTATTGGGGCTTCTTCATTTCAGACACCTCCCGATATAGCAGTTGTCGGGGGTTCAGGTCCTCCTGTTGAGGCTTTTCGGGATACACTGCGAGATGCGATGGGTGCATCTGGTTTTTCTTCCACCATCACGAGATCGATCTCTTGGATGAGGGCATGCCCATTTTTGATGACTCATCGGCTGATTCAGGGATTCAGATTGTTGAGGGCGTGCCCGTTTGGACTTGTCGACTGCAGCCACGTGGCATCTGTTCTGAGCGATTACATATCTGGATTGACAGTTTGACTGAGTCCGAGATCTTCGAGTTGGACTCTTTGGGCTTTCGAGAGGTTCTCCACTTTCACCGAGTTCGCTTAGACTGGCGACTGCTGAGTGCGGCATTGTACGACTGGGTACCATCCCTGAACCTGTTTTCCTCAATGATCTGGAGCTGGGTCCATCGTTGGAGGAGTTTGCGCGCCTGTCAGGCTTCTTCTGGCCCGGGAGGCGTACATTCCTTTGTCAGAGTCGGTTCGCCCTTCTGATCTGGTTGCCTGGTTTGGATTTCCGTTGATCTTCCTACTGCAGAGGGAGGGGTTGGTGAGCTTTCTCTGGAGATTTTATATGACCGCTGCTCTACTGGCCGTGGGAGGCCTGGATCTGATCGTCAGCTTCAGTGCCTGAATGCACTGATATTTTGCACCTTGGCTGAGCTGCTCTTTTCAGGATGGAGACGATCGTCGCTGGTGTTTTTGCTAGATGTTTTCCGATGTGTCCTTTATCGCAGGAGCATTGTTTCGGTAGTGCTGGCCGAGCTTTTCTTGGGTTGACTGAGTGCTCTTTGGGTACCCGCATCCTCAGAGGCTGCTGCTCTTTCTTCAGTACTTTCTGCTCTTTTGCCACTTTCTCATGTATCCCATTTTTGTTTGCTTTTGCTTCTCCCATTTTTTCTTCTCTTTATTTTTTTTTTCTTTCTTCTTTTATTTCTTTTCTTCTCCTTATGCTCTCTATGACTGACTGCTCGTGCTTGTCGCGTCGTAATGACGTCTGCGCTTGTTGGTCGACGACCTTCATGTGCTGAGCCACGGAGTCATTGTATCGCCGCATGTTTCTGAGCTTCGAGGGTGGGAGATCAGCTGGGAGGCTACTTGGCTTTGTCGAGCGCCCCTGATCTGTAGTGCGGCTCGCACTCCTTTACTGTTGCTCGGCTTCGGGGATGCTGCTCCTATCATCCCATACGCTTCCTTCGCCAGTTTGGTTTCTGGCAGGATATCCCAGAGTTCGCCTTTTCTGGATTTGGGCATTCGTCTCTTCCATCTGATTTGACATCCTGTATAGGCGAGTCCGGGTTTCCTGGCAGGGTTCTTTGGATGCGACGGCTCTAGGCTTTGAGTCTTGGGCTCCTCCTATGGCGACGGTACCATACCAGCGATGGGTGGCAGAGCAGTCGTTGTATCGTCAGGTCCCAGGCTGGCATTTAGCAGATGAGGCCGCTGATCAGGACATGATAGGTGACACTGCTACATCTTCCTCCTGTGTGATTGATTCTTTTGAGGCCTTTGAGGAGCGGCCCTTCATTGATCCTTCATTTCTGCTAGCCACACATGGCCACCTGATTAGTGAGATTGCTGTGCTTCGCCATTCGTGTGAGGACATGGCCCGCCGACTAGCCGTAGGGCGGCGGTATGATGAGAGTATGCTTGCGACACATCGTCTGGATAGGGATGAGATCTTCTACCTGCGCATGGAGATAGAGAGACTCAGGGAGAGATTGTTGGCATATGAGAGGTAGGAGCTTACCTGCAATTTCTTGTTGATTGACTGCTTATTTTGTATGCACAGAGAATTTTGTTTCTGAAATATAAAAAGGAAAACAATGTACTTTGCAAAATGTTTTAAAAGAATGAAATGTTTTGTTTATGCCATGTTTGCTCATGTTTGGATTTGTACTTTGGATGATAGGGATCAGAATCTTGGGCTCAGCCCACGTTGTGTACAGTATTCTAGGCTGTGTTCCTTGGGGTCTTGATTCCCTGAGAAGGTGTCCAGGATTGCTTCCCCTAGATTTGAGCAGCATCTGATAGAGTACTGATCTGAAGCTGATCCTTCTTTGTATCTTGTTGTGACGTTTGCTGCCTCGGCTTCTTCTGTTCCTGCACTTTTATTTTAGTTTTTTTTTTTCTTGCCATTTTTACCCGTAGCGCCCTCTCAGGTTTTCACTACGTCCGACTCTTCCCGTCATTTTTGCCCGTAGTGTCCTCTCGGATTTTCACTACGTCCCGGGTTTTTGATCTTGCCTGCCCCTTGGCAGCTTGTGCTATTTTTACCCTTGGCGCCCTTTCAGGTTTTCACCAAGTCCGCTACATGCCTGCTGTTTTTACTCGAGCCGCCTTTTCAGGTTTTCAACTCGCCCGTTGTGCTTAGGCATGCCTTTATTCTTCTTTTTTTTTTTTTGGAGTGCTAGGAGTGATGGGGAACTTCCTTCATAGCCGGCCGATTGGCTACCTGCCTGTCCTTGTCTTTAATCACAATCGTAAGCTGCTTGAAATTATTGCAGATAGATTTCTAGGGATGCGGATGGATTTCTTCACTTTCTTTTTGGTTTTCTTTTTGTCTTTTCCTCTTTTTTTTCTTTTTCTTCTTTTTGTTTTGTTTCCTTTTTCTTTTTTTTTTCTTCCTTTTCTTTTTTTTTTTTTGGGACATGATGGGTGTTTCTGGAAAGGGTAATTGGTGGATATACAGTTTTATTTTTGGTAAGGAGGTGAGAGATGCAGCCTTTCGATTGTAATCATTGACAAGGTTAGGTAGGGTTACCCGTGATAGATTTTCACATTGTCGGCGTTGATGGGCTCGGGAAGATCCTCGCCTTTCAGATTGGTGAGCCGAAGAGCACCTCCTGGGAGTACTTCCCGAATGATCAGTGGTCCATCCCACAATGGTTTGAATTTTCCTCTGGGATCTGGCAAATGAGGCGGCAGGATACGTTTCATGACCATGTCACCGACTTTGAAACTTCTCTTTCGGACTCTCTTGTTGTAAGCTCGAGCGATCCTTCTTTGATAGCATTGGGAGTGGCTTAGCGCTCGCATGCGCTTTTCATCTGCCAGATGCAGTTGATCGTACCTTGCTTGTTGCCACTCGCCTTCCTCGACTTCACTTTCCAGCAGTATCCGCAGTGAGGGGATTTCGATTTCGACTGGTAGTACTGCTTCCATTCCGTAAACGAGTTCATATGGAGTTGTGCCTGTAGCAGACCGTACAGACGTGCGATAAGCCCAGAGTGCATAAGGAAGCATTTCTAACCAGTCACGATACGTCTTCACCATCTTTTCGAGTATATCGATGATAGTCTTGTTTGCGGCTTCCACCCCTCCATTCATCTGAGGGCGGTAGGGGCTCGATCGATGGCGTTGAACTTTAAACTTGTCGAGGAAATCGTTCATCCTTTTGTTGACGAACGGAGTTCCATTGTCGGTGATAATGGCGTGAGGGACCCCATATCGGTTGATGATGTTGTTCTTTACGAATTTGACCACATGAGATGCTGCGATACTGGTATAGGATGCTGCTTCTATCCATTTAGTGAAGTAATCTACTGCCACCAGGATGTATTCATGCCCGTTTGAAGCTTTAGGGTTGATCTTGCCTATGATGTCGAGTCCCCATACAGAGAAGGGCCATGGTGCCGTCAAGTTGTAGAGTTTGGAGGCAGGCGTATGTATCTGGTTTGCGTGCTCCTGACACTTGAAGCATCTCCTGATGTGTTTGCAGCAATCTGTTTCCATTGTAAGCCAGTAGTATTCGAGTCGTAGAATCTTCTTTGCCATCATGTGTCCGTTCATATGCGGGCCGCATAGTCCTTCGTAGATTTCTGACATGATCTGGGCTGCCTCTGTCTCATCCACACAGCGGAGAAGGACTTGGTTGAAGGATCGCTTGTAGAGGATACCCCCAGTGATCACGAACTGAGCTGCTAGTCTTTGTATTGTGCGTCGATCAGGCAGAGCTGCTCCTTCTGGGTACTTCTGATGTTCGAGGTATTTTTTGATGTCTGTGTACCATGGCTGATCATCTGGGGCAGGCTTCTTCTTCGCTGATTTGTAGGCAGAATGCAGGTTCCTCCTGGAGTTCGACAGTGAGTTCCCATTCAGCACTCCTTTTGGATTTCCAGCATTGAAGCGAGGGTAGCTAGAGCATCCGCAAACTGATTCTTGACCCGAGGCATGTAAGAGAACGTGATCTCCTCGAATTCCTCGATCAAATTCTCCAGATAGACGTGATAAGGAATCAGCTTCTCATCCTTGGTCTTCCAATCGCCATTTATCTGATTGATGATGAGTTGCGAATCTCCGAAGACTCGTAACTTCTTTACGTTGAGGATGATGGCTTCTCTTAGACCGGCGATGCATGCCTCATATTCAGCTACATTGTTGGTGCACTGGAATGCTAGTCTTCTGGATATAGGAACTGGGACGTCTTCGGGGAGTAGAGTATGGCGCCTACTCCACTCCCCTTCGAGTTTGCAGCTCCGTCGAAGAAGAGTGTCCACTCTCCTGCCTTTCTTTCCTCTTCTCCCTCGATCTGGAGGATGTCCTCGTCGGGGAAGAAGGTCTTCAGAGGTTGGTAGTTGGCAGGGAGTGTGCTGCTAAGTGATCGGCCAGTGCTTGCCCCTTGATTGCCTTCTGGGTGACATATGTGATGTCAAACTCAGAAAGCAGTAGCTGCCATTTTGCGATCTGCCCGTCAGTGCCGGTTTTTCGAACAAGTACTTCAACGGGTCCATGCGAGCGAGCAGAAGTATCGGGTGAGCGATCATGTACTGCCTTAGCCGTTGTGTTGCCCAAACTAGGGCGAGGCATGTCTTTTCTAAGCTGGAATATTTGGCTTCGTAGCTTGTAAACCGTCGGCTTAGATAGTAGATCGCTTGCTCCTTTCTTCCCGTATCGTCGTGTTGGCCGAGGACGCATCCGATTGCTTCCGCTGCGACAGAGATATACAACAGAAGTGGCCTACCTGGGGTAGGCGGCACGAGCACTGGAGGATTTAGCAAGTATCTTTTGATTTTATCGAAGGCCGCTTGGCAGTCGTCATTCCATTCTTTTGGAGAGTTCTTTCGTAACAGCTTGAATATGGGTTCGCAGACCGGAGTGAGTTGTGCGATGAATCGGCTGATATATTGGATTCGCCCGAGGAAGCCCCGAATTTCTTTCTCAGTCTTGGGCGGTGGCATCTCGATGATGGCTTTGGTTTTGGTTTCATCCACCCTGATACCGTCTTCGCCGACAATGAAGCCTAAAAGCTTGCCTCCGGTTGCACCGAAGACACATTTTTGCGGATTGAGGCGGAGCTTGAACTTTTCCAGCCTGTCGAAGAGCTTTTTGAGATCTTCAAAGTGTCCTTCGATCGTGCGAGATTTGACAATCATGTCGTCCACATAAACTTCCATCTCCTTGTTTATCATGTCATGAAACAAGGTAGTCATGGCTCGCTGATACGTAGCTCCTGCATTTTTCAATCCAAAGGGCATGACCCGATAGCAGAAAGTTCCCCATGGCGTGATGAAGGAAGTCTTCTCACGATCTTCGACGGCCATCTTGATCTGATTGTAACCGGAGAAACCGTCCATGAAGGAGAAGATCTTGTGTCCAGCAGTTATCCACCAGTGTGTCGATATGAGGCAGAGGGAAGTCATCTTTAGGGCTTGCTTTGTTGAGGTCCCTAAAGTCGATGCACATTCTGACTTTTCCATCTTTTTTTGGAACTGGTACGATATTTGCGAGCCATTCCGGGTAGTTGGAGACTACCAGAAATCCCGCGTTGTATTGCTTGATGACTTCATCACGGATTTTCAGGGCCCATTCTGGCTTCATCCTTCGCAGCTTTTGCTTGACTGGCTTCATTTCTGGCTTTGTTGGCAGATGATGCACCACCAACTCTTCATCGAGCCCTGGCATGTCCTCGTAAGAGAAGGCAAAGTTGGACAACCTTGGTTTCAGAAACTCCATCATCTTCTGCTTGTATTCTGGGGGAAGCGATTTCCCGATACGCACTTCCCTGGGGGATTCCATTGACCCTAAGTTCACAATTTCGAAGTCGTCTGCCACAACATTGGCCTTTGTTTCGAATTTTTCGAGGGAATCCTCGAATTCGAGAGCGGTATCATCATTTCCCTCATCCGGGGCTTCATCCAAACCCATGAGTTCGAAGTCTAATTCTAGATTGAAATCATATGAGTCGACTTCAAACTCGTGCATGTCATGAGAAGTGTTTGGCACAGTGATTTTTGAAAATTTTCTATTGTTTTTGTATTTTGGATTTTTTGATGTTTTGTGATTTTGAGGAATATATGATGTTTTTTGTATTTGAAAGATTTTTTGTTGTTTTGTGATTTTGAGGAATATGTGATGTTTTTTTATTGAAAGATTTTTTGATGTTTTTGTGTTTGAAATTTTTTTGATTTTTTTTTGTCGCCAAGATATCCTGAACAGGACGGTGTCGCAAACCATGATTGGTCTTGTCCTGGTTCGGGATACCAATTGCTATTTACATTGGCATTTTTTTTAAGGCTGGTGCTAGCGAGTGGTTTGCTAGCTGATTCGATTGTTTGGGGGATGGCTGACCATCCTGGCTCTTTTCCCCTTTCGATCTTGCTGATCTGCCCTGTCTGTTCCTGTGGGTCACCTGTCTCGATGACCATGATGTCTGCTGGGCTGGGCTCAGAGTCAGAATCTGATTCGACCTCTGTGCCCAGGAGCTGAAATTCCTCTTGTTCCTCGGATTCTGGGACGGGATTTGGATATCCGTCCAATCTAGAGCAAGCCACTTACCTTTGTCAACCCAATGGATGGGTTGCTTCTGCCCTGTGTTCCCCTGAATGGGTGTTCCCTATTCTGGTCCACCTTGCCTGCAAAGGACATTCCCAGTTTTGGGTCACTTGCGGATGGACCTGCTTCCATGCCCCTAGTCTCATGCGGTGGATCTGGGGGTTCTGCCCCTGGCCTTGTGTGCTCCTCTGATGTCCTGAGGATCCGATCCCACCTTATTGGTGGCCAGATAGACTCTTGTCTAGTCTGTTTTGCGAGTCTAAGTGCTTGGAATTGGTCCTCAAGAGATATCATTTTGTCTCGTCAACTGACCCAGCTTTGACAAACTCGATGGTGTGCATTTAAAGGTTGGCCCCTTTTGGCTTCTCAGCCTGATCTTCCGATGTCGGCTGATATCCCAGTCCCTGTCTCTGTACATTGGCATGTGCTGGTTTCACTACCATACCTTTTTCATGGAACTTGGTACGGTAATTTAGGACCAATCGTTCAGCAGGGGAATGACGTATTCAGCAGCTAGAGGGCGAGGGTTAGCGATCGCGTTCACTTTTTCGAATTCAAAACTATGATATGGAATGTCGCCTTCTGTATGCTGAATGTCAATCACTGGAATGTCAGTTTCTGGGATACTGACCGTCACCGGAGGATGGTTTCTGGCTCAGCCAGTATTGAAATGATTCGATTTCCCGAAGGGAATTTAACCCTTTGGTGGAGGGTAGATGGGATGGCTCCAACAGCATGGAGCCATGGCCGCCCCAAGAGAAGGTTAAATGAGGCAGGGATATCGATGACCTGAAATGTGACAAGGGTCATGTCTGGTCCAATTTGTAATTCTAGGTCGATTTCCGCCTCCACTTGCCTTCGGGAATTATCGAAAGCTCTAACGCTCATGGTACTGGGTCTGAAGGAGGATGGTTCTATCCCCAACCGTTCA